>JAVJGI010000035.1:16488691-16519989 GCA_035590275.1 Ibycter americanus
CGCTCGGAGCCCGGTGGCGTGCCGGGCCGGCTGGCGGGGATGCGCTGGGGCCCGGCGGCAGGCGGAGGTGGCCGTGGGTCCCCTCCGCGCCCCGTACCCAGGCACCTGCGCACCCTCACACAGAAAAGCACGAATCCGGCCGGGCCGGGGGGCGGGTAGGAGAGGTTCCCCCGCGCTGCAAGGCCTCCGTCAGGAGCCTCGCCTTTCCCGCCTTACTGCCTCACGTCGTGCCCGTAGGGCGCCCGCCGGGGCTGGAGGAACGGAGCATCTCGCGTCCCGGAACGCTGGTGCCCGAGGCACGGCCTGGGACTGCGGCTGCCGTGGAGCACACCTTACACTGGCCTGACGCCGTAATGATAGGCTGCGGAGTTTAAAGGGATTCGACTATTAGCTTGTTTACTTCTTTCAAATGCTTGTGTTTTGTTGTTTTTTTTTTAGTGGGCGGGGAAACAGTCTAGTGAATTTTGTTTCTGTGAGTTCCCTTGAGTTTGTGTTCTGTTTCAGTACTATGGGAAAAATAAGCTGGGGAAAAAAATGTGTGACGCTGAAACTTACGACAATGGTACTAACGTGAAAATGGTGTTGCAGTTTGTAAAGACCTTTGTTTACAAAATAAATCAGTGAGTTTAATTTATAGTGACCCTTTAAGTATTGTGTACCTGGCTTGTTATGTGAAAGGTGTTGTGGGTCTTGAAGAAATGATGCAATAAACCCAGGAAAAATGCATAGCAGTCATCTACATCTTGTTTCAACAGTATCTGCGTATTTTATTAACAAAAAATACGGAACCTCATTCTGCAGTTCATTTTGGAAGGTGCATCTCTTCAACTTTGATCACCACATGTGTCTCTTCTGTCTCACAATTCTACCCTCGTTACACTTACAGTCCCCTTAAAAGCTGGCACTATCAGAACCAATTCTGAGATCTTTGTATATACCTTTAAGATTGCTAGAATGATAGCTTGTTTTTCAGCATGCTTTTCATGGTTTAAGAAGTTCTTGACTTCATCAGTCCAGCTGTCCCTCTGCTTGAAATTACTTTTCCCTACAGTAGAGGTGGCAGACTGAAACGTGATGTGCCCTGTTGTAGCCACTCTTGTGCAAAGTATTTTAGTTTAAACTGATTTTTGTTAGCGGTCCAATCTTAGCCATTGGACTTTACATTGAACTAGGTCAAGTATGGGCTTGTGTTCTCTCAGTTACTCTGGGGAAGAATAAAGGTGAGTAGGCAGTAATTTTTGGTAGAAAAGTAACAAACAGGAGTTACCATCTTAAATTGCTGTAGGTGTTTGCTAAGCAAACTTAAGTTTAGCCTGTTGTCAGTTATGGCAAGTCATCTATGTGAAGAGAACACATCGTATGTTAGGACATGGATATTTAGTCTTCAACTTCTTTGCTGTTGTAAAACGTAAGAACCAGTGTATTAAAGATAATTACTATTTTTAGGAAGTAGTTTTGTTTGCCTTGAAAGTGCCTGGCCTTCACTTTATTCTGATACATTCCAAATAGCTCAGATAAATACTCTTTCTTGAACATCGCTTCAGTGTGGATAGTTTTCATGAGAACAAAATGTGTAACTTTAATGTTGCCACCAGTTACAGGGAATTACCAGTTTATAGACTATCCATTAGTTACCAACTAATGCTTGTAAACTGAGTGTTAGAAACAACAGAAAATTACAAATATTGCCATCAGTTGTTCACACTTTCTTTACAGAACACTTACTAATACAGCAGTCCCTATGCAGCTTTTTGTAAGAATCTAAGTACAGTATGTATTGGTGTTTTTCTATTAAATAGATGTTGTAATAGATACCTTGTAATGGTCAGAGTTTAAGCATGAGTTCTTCTGCCCCACTTGTCAGTGGCATGGTTGTTACCTTCAGGCATTTACAGCTTTGTTTTCTAAAAGTGTCAAGTGAATTTTCAGAGGAAACTTTGTGCCTAAGAATACAAATATGTTAAGTTAGCATTGTAATAGGTTGGTAACCCTTCCTTTTTCCCACTTCTCCTGCCACGTTCTGTTGCTCTAGCTGTTTTGTGGTGCAATGAGTTAAAATGTGTGCCTGCACAGTTTCTGCATTTCAGCTAAAAAACAGCAGGTGTGATAACTTAGTGGCCAAGCTGATGTAGCATAAGGTCACCCAATTGCAAGCACTTCTGACAAAGCTGTGCTTAAAATGTGTGTATGTCAATTTCCTGATCTGCTTTGTGAATGAAGATGCCTTTCAAAGAGTATGGTGATACTGCTGAAAGAAAAGCAGTGTTAGCCTTTAAAAGGCATTGTGAAATGCCAGATATACTACCCAATGTAGTAATGTAAAAGTAATACTGATTATGGTTGCACTAGGTTTATTGCAAATTACAAATGAGAATACAGAGAGATAATCAAAGCCTTGGTCCCATTGCAATCAGTAATGTAAACCCCATTGATTTCAGTGGAATCAAAACAAACGTGGCTTGTCAGTTTCAGACTTCTAATGGAAATGCTCACAAGAAGGGGCTAGGCCGTGAAGTGTCAGAATGGCCCTCAATTTTATTTCTCTTTCTCGTAGGGGTAGAATCTTAATTAAAGGAGCCTAGGACATAAGTCTGGTTTTATGTTGACATTGAATAAATGGGCTTCATTGAATGTTGCAGAGGTAGGAGAAAAAAAATTGCCTGTATCTATTTTTTTTTTTCTTTATAAACCTGTGTGCACTTCAGTTACTCCACATTCCTGATTCTTTGGGTGCTTAGCCTTTTCTTTTGATATTTGCAGATTGCATGTCAATTTACATCAAATAAGTAGGATTTTTCTTTAGTATTATCCCTAGCCCCGCCCCCCACCCCCCCTTACCATCCCTATGCAGCTCAAGACAAAAGGAAGGAGGAACATACTAAAATGTCACCTGAAGTTGCCTTGAACAGAATTTCTCCTGCGCTTTCACCCTTCATTTCCAGTGTGGTCAGAAATGGAAAAGTAGGACTGGATGCTACTAATTGTTTACGGATTACAGACTTGAAATCAGGGTAAGTGAGTTCCTCATCCAAAAAGAATACCTAACCCCTCACAGTTAAGATGTCTTTTCTGGACTAAATTTTACTAGGTTCATGTGTATTTAAGCATTTCCAATATATCTGCAGCTGACATACTAGCTACATTATTTTTTGTCTTACTACCATTTTGTAGTTTGGGAGACTTAATTTGTCATATTGTTGGCAATAATAATCTTGTTAAAACACTTTCATCGCTGCCACTTGATAGTGCTGGTTTTCAGCAGTGAGATAGCTATAAACACTATTCCCTGTTGTTTATCACATGCTTACTCAATCTTTTCTGTAAATTAGAAACTTGAAGATAAATTTGTGTGACCTTACCTGTAGTCATGAGTATGCTAAATAAGAAAAAAAATTAACTTTATCTGACCTCCCTTAGGATCAGTATATCAAGTGGTGTAGGGCCAAGTGTTTGAAATAGGCCAAGCTACTCTTTATTTTTAATCCCAGAAGGGTTCGTGATGGTTTTCAGAGAGTAATAAGGATCCACATATACAAAGGGACTTTGGTGTGTAACCTCTGTGAATAAAAATACATGGGGGAAGTGAAATGCTTAAAGTAGAGCTTAGTTTAGGCATTGTACAGAGAGGGGGGACTCCCGAGGTGGCTGGCAAAAGAATGCTTAAGATGAGACATGTCAGAAATTGCTTTATTCTTTTAGAGTCGGGCATCTAACGGCATCCCAGATTCAGGAATTTATTTGATACTGGAGTTCAGAGCCTGAAATTATTTTAGGTTAAGGTGTCTAAATCACCGCTTTTGTACAACTACTGCGTTGTGTATCATTTTGAATGATACCATAACCCAATAAATCTTGAGAACCACCACAAATCACTGTTGTTTAAAATTTAGTTCTACTGAAAACTTTGTTTAATCTGCCTCTGTAGGCTGCTTTATTATGGTGTCATGATCAGTTTGGAAGATACTTTTCTGGTAGCTACCATGCCTTTTCAGGAAGAAGGTATGAATTTTAGGCTTAGTTTGAAAGGAACCATTCCCTCCCTGTAAGGTGCTGTGACAGAGTACAGATTTAGTTGAAGTTCTAAGAAGCTATAACTTTGTTATTAGTGTTGTCTGGCTCGGTATTCAGGCTTGCAAATGATGTGAGACAGGCTGAGCAGTTATGCATCTGCTGCTGTCATTTTACACTAGTCCTTGCTTTCTCTTGAACTAGTCTTCTAGGAAGGCTGAGATGGAAGCTATCTTACATTTCTCCTATTGAATCTAAGAGAAAGGAATACAGAAAAAGGTAGAGAGACAACACAGCTGTAGTGTGGTGGTGAAGGTATCAGCTTGTTGGGAGGTAGATTTTTCGCTCTCTGCCTACTGAATGCTTATGCTGCCTGTCTTTAAAATAATAGATGAAAATAATGTAAAGCAGTGTTTTCTAGCTGACTCTTTTCAGAGGTATTTTTAATAAGTGTCTAAAGTTTTTGCCCAGTGATCTTACAGAGAAGATCTTGAATTTACTTTGATGAATCCTGAATGTTTTACATGAGTTCATTTTTTTAATAACTAAAAACTGTCCCTGACTTTGCCTGTAACCCAATACCAGTGATTCAAATTGTGCATGGAGTTTACAACACAAGTACAGCACCTGACAGAGGTTGTCCCATATCTTGTTTAAAGGCATAGGCTCAGCTATATGCAAGTGCTAGCAGCAATGTTTTCAATATTTTTACTTTTTTTCTCGTTCTGGAACATAGAAATGAACCTCATTCTCTATGTTGGCTTTTTTATGACTTGAGGTTATTAGGAGCTAGAGTTGAGATAATCAAGATTCTGCGTTTAGCTGAGAATTATTTTTAAGGTGGTTTTTTTTTTTTACAAATAAGTTTCTTAAAAGCATTATTCTAAACAGGGTTTATTAGCAGTTGGTTGAACTTTCGTTGAAATGTAAATTTCATGCATGTGGGTTTTTAGGAAAGATTTTTGTTGTTTGTTACAAAAAAAATCATTGTTAGTTTATTTATAATAGAAAATATTGAATTTACTCATCAGTGTGGAAATACAAAGTTCCTTGGGATGTAGTGCTTTATGATGTTACCGGACAGGTAAACAGTTTAAAATTACTTAACATAATATGGGCGCACCACAATTATAGAGAAGTCTCTTCCATAACTCAAGATCTAGTTCAGTGGTCTTTAGCCTTTCCTGTAGGAGCCTTTGGGACTCCACAGAATGTTTTTGAGAGGCCTGTATCAGCTGATAAATAACAAAATCCCCAACCCACTGTATTGTCAGTAGATTTAAATTTGTTGTTGGGACACTGCCTCTAAAAGAAAACTTTGTAGGGCTCTTTGTAAGCTCTCCTCCCTTATACTCAAATCATGAGATTATTTAAACCCCTGTACACATTTACTTTCATGAAGTTTTTTTTTAAGAGAGAAATAACAATGCAGAGGAAATAGCAGGCAGAGGTAAACGTGGGTGTTATCTACACGAAGAAATGGAAGTATAAGAACCAAACAAGAGGTTGGACATAAACAGGAAAATTAAGAGAACCGTTTCTAGAGGAATGGAGAATGAGGTTCAGAACACTAATTGCAGATCTCCCTTCAGTTTCAACGGGACTGAATCAGGCTTTAGACTTAAAATGTGGAACAGGAAGGTGAGGAAGAAGTACTGGATTGAAAGTTTGAAGTTAAATAAAAAGCAGTTCTTGATCTTAAATGAATATGACCATTTATAAGTACTCTCAGTCCAGAAACTTTGCTTTTGAATAGTGATTGTACATTTACATGAAAGGGGCTCTAAATACATCTCTTCTATTGTCTAGCTTGACTATTACAGAACATGCAAATATTTTATGCTTTAACCGCTGTGTTGTGCAGAAGACTTAAGAATAAAATAAATACAATTTTACTATAACCTTTAAGATGTTAAAATACTTAAGGTAATCATCTCAGTAGCTATTAACTTTGAAAACAGAAGCATCTGGAAGCTTCGGGATCCAGGGGAGGAGCTGCATGGCTGCTCCCCTGTCATGTACCATGCTGTTACTTTGATAGAAATTTAGGGATTACTGTAGTGACTCCACTGATGAACCAGTGCTTTACAATGTGTAACAAAACAAAATGTACAAACTGAAGATCCATCCATTCTCATTTCTTAGGTTTTAGAAACTGGAGCTGTGGTTAACAGGGAATAATAGTAGCATACTGAATACAGTAATATCTCCAAGGCCTTGTCCATTCAGAGGCTTAGTTTTGACATTCTCAACCCAAAAGGGGAAGGCATTTCCCTTCTATTTTACCAGTGCAAGATCAAGTTCCAGATTTATAGCCTGTGAAATCAGTTGATTCTTACTTCAAAATGGCAAGCATATTAAGCCTTTAATTATTTGAAAAGTCAATCCGTATGTCAGATGGTTTTAGCAAGTTACTTATTTTGCACTTACGCTAACTTACTGCTAAGATTGCCTATGTAGTTTTGTTGTGTTTTCTGAACTCTATTATAGAGCTGATGTTAGATTAAAAGTATGAAGTACGATGATACGTTAATTTGCTTTGCTTGCAAGTGTGGGAGGGAAATACGTCATAATAAGGAAATCCTATTGTTTTGCAGTCTTTGAGTATGTAAATGTTTCATAATAATATGTTACAGTTCCATAATGTCTGTGTGTTTTACAAACTTATTAGACAGTACCAGTCTCATCAGACACATACATATATTTACATCTATGAGTAGGACCTTCAGGATCAAGTCCTATTTATAGGAATTATGTGGCCACTGCTGATGCAGAGTAAGGAAATGTGAGTGCCCCCAAAATGAGCTTAGCAATGTGGCATGACAGGAAAAAGGAATCCCTTCAATAGAAATAATCAGAAGTTAGGTGGCTGGTCTGCAGAGCTATTACCTTCTTTCTTGTAAAAAGGGTTCCACTGTGAACAAAAATAGAACCTGAGCATTAGGTCACATGTGAAATATAGCACCTTTAGCAGCATTGATTCTGGTGATAAGAAAACCCTGGCAGGCATCTCTGTTGCATTAATAAGAGACGTTATTTGAGATGACAGAGTGGATCAAAGCATTTTAACTCTTGCATAGGATATTGCCTTGTTTTAGACCAAAAGAAAATACTCCTGCCAATTGAGTCAATGCCATATATTGTATCATTCAGTTAATCTCCAGTGGTGTCTCTTTGAAATAATGACCCATGTTAATTAGATATTACAATCTACTCCTAACCAACTGAATTGTGGCTAAGGCATTTTTCTTAGCATTCATGCATATAATCATGGGAAGGATGTTGACTAGGGAAAAATGATTATTAGGTAGATTTAGAAATAGAGGACATTTTCCTATGTGAAGGGTGTTTAAATTTGTATAATGTAGAATCCAATTCTTTAAGAGTCTGCTGCTTTTCCTATGGTGTGTTACAATAGTGAAAAACATATTTGTGGTGGTCATTGCCTTTGAGAACTTTTATTCCCTACAGCTGTTCATCAGGGTCCATGCCTGAGCCTCAAATTATGGTGCAAGCCTGTTCTTACTCAACAAACTTTGTTTTGCTTTTTAAATTACTTTGATGTGTTGCACCAGGCAGAATTTCAAAATGAATACAGTGATTTAAAGCTGCATATATTAAGATTCCTTTTTTTTAAGATAGCCACTCATAACAAAATTTTAGATTTCATACTTGTTTGGTTATAGTTATTCCATATTTATGAGGAGATTAATTGTGGAATTTTTGTGTAACTGGTTTGTAGTAAACCATGTTGGTATTTTGTTCTTTGCACCTGTCTGATTCAGTGTTGATTTCTGTCTCTTTGCTTGTTACTGAGCTATGTTTACAATTAGTTGTGTTCCTGAAAGAAACCTATCTGAAGAGTGGTCAGAACAATATAGTACTATCTGGAGTAGATTTTGATATACAAATTTACTATCAAGCTGTAATAAGATATTTATAACTTTATTGCCCTGCTTCCTAGTGAGCAGAGATGATTTACTTTTTTGCGTTATCAAGTAGACTGCAATATGCTTTGGTATTTCCCTTTCTTTTGGGCATTTCCCCTTTTAAAGTAAGTATGGATTCTATGTGCATATTTCATGAAATAATGTCAGTTTTAACTATGAAATACTATTACAATACTGTAGTGGTTATTTAAGGCTTTTGCTTGATCTTTTGCTTTTGATTACTTTAAATTGAAACATTCTACTTAAGTTACTTGAGGAAAGTTCACATTCCATCATTTCCGTTTATATCTATAGGTAGAGGATTTTAACTTGCATGTTGTTTATGTATGATATTTAACAAGTCTGACTCTTCTGAACACAATTACTATGAACAGCTGATTTAAAAATAATTATGTTCTGAGTAAAATCTATACTTGAAAGGATGTGGCAGTTACTAGGAGACGTATGGTCTTATGAGTCCATTACTGCTTTATTGGATAAGCCATAAACTATTACTTTTGCACAGAGTAGGTAGTTTCATTCCAGCTTCCGATGATAAATGTATTTCTTCACTACAAAGAATCTTGTTACTAGTAGGTTGTTGTCACTCAAGCAAAATTTAACAGGCTGAATTTCTGATGCAATGCAAGAGAGTTGTCACTGTGTAGCAGCACTTGGAACTTCAAACAGCAGTTTTTCTGTGCTGGTCTAAAAAGACTGTCTCCAAGATTGTGCTCTCCTGCATTTGTTTCTGAATGTTGAAAAAACAAAGGCAAAATGTCTGTCTGATAAAGATCTAAGTGTAATGTGTACATTTGTTAATGGTTTTGTAAATATTCTCCACAGAGTCTGGCAATTATTTTTTTTACACTATTTTTAAACAAGGTCCTTGAAGTTGTTCAGAAAAAAAGTGTGTTTGTCAGTTTTAAGTGTTATGAGTAAAGAAAGGCTTTTAAAAAGTAAAGGTAGTACTAGATAATTACAGTAACTTGGGCTGTAGTTTGGAAGACTACCTGTGTTTTCCTAAGAGTTGTTCTATTTAAATACTACACAGTATGTCTTTGCTGGTTTTTTTTAGGCTGGGACAGTGAGTGACTTCCTTTTTTCTGACCTTGAAAAAAGCTGAGTGTAATGTCTACGGGTTTTATGCTTTATTAAAAATGAAAAGAAACTATTTGATACAGATGCCAACTGTATCTTTTCTAATTTGTTTAGACAGAGCTTCACATGATGTAGTCCTAATATATGTGCCAAATACAGTTGGAAAGATGTACCTTAGGAAGGGATTTAAATGTATGTTTTGGCTATCTGTACCGTGGTAACTCACTGAACACTTCTTGAAAGCTAGAGCCTACATTAATATATTGTAGGTCCTTGTGCAGGATGTTCTGCTACTGTAACAGATGTCTGTCTTATTTGCATTGTGCATCACTGCAGGAGAAAAAAATTCTAAGACTTTATTTTTTGTTGTAGAGTTAATTAAAAATCTAATAATTGGGTACCTGGTCCAATTTCTCCTCCTTTTCCAAACCCTTGCATCAGACAGATGCAGCATTTGTTTAATATAAGCTGGATGGATCTCTAGCATACCATGGATTTTGGATACGTATTACATTTCACCAGAAGCTGAACCAGAAACTGGCTTTTAATTTTTTTGTTCTTCTGCTGAGTTAGAGAAGAACATATTCCCAGATAGCTGGTTGGTAAATCCTTTCTGCCTTATGTATGCAATTGTATTTCATGTATGCCTCTCTCGTATGCATACACACATACATGGAATAACATTAAATAGCTAATGTATACTTGTAATGAAGCTGAAGCAAACGATTATGATTTTTGCTTTAGCCTGTTTGTTGCAGGCATTGTCTGATCAGTTTAAGGGCTTTAAAAGCATAGGAAATGATCAGGGGGTCAATCATGACAGACCAGCATGCAACAGTGTTGAAGATCTAATTCTGCCGTGTTTATA
This sequence comes from Ibycter americanus, assembly GCA_035590275.1. NCBI lineage: Eukaryota > Metazoa > Chordata > Aves > Falconiformes > Falconidae > Ibycter > Ibycter americanus. The sequence goes on from JAVJGI010000035.1 coordinate 16,498,598, forward strand.
TTGCAGCCAACAGAAATCAATGGGAATACTTCTGTAAACTACTTCTGTGAGTCAGTGATAATAAAGGAGGCAAACCTTTAATTTTTGAAAACAGAATCTGTAATCTATTTTCTAACTACACATTCATTCTCTAACAATGTGGGAAATCAAAAACTGTACAGGCCTCTTCGTATAATGTATTGATCCTTATGTAAGCCTGCATAAAAATTTTCAAAGGGAGGTGTCATTGTCATAAGAGTCTCTTATTGTCACGTAGGTTGGCGTCTCTCTGTTGCTGCCCTTTTAAACGTACCCTTATAAATGCTTAGGGATTTCTTGAACCATCAGTCATGGTGCTCTTCTGACTAATGGAGAAATTAATTTTTCTGTTTGGGTAGCCTCTGTCCAGCACTGAATTTGCAGTATGGGTTTAATATCTCAAATCCAACTGGAAACAGAATAACCACACCAATGCAATGCTATGCCTGAGCAGTTTTAATCTGTTTCTTGAAATACTTAGCTTAGGTATTTACTTGGCACTGCACAGCACAATGTAGACATACCATGAAGCAACTGTTATCTACCGGGAAGTGAGCATCTGAAAAGAATACTTAGAGCTGTATGTATAAGTGAACAGTTCCATTTGCTTTTGAAATTTATGTTCTTATTGAAGATACTGAATTCAGTCCTGGAGGAAAAGGTAACCTCCTAAGTAATCCACAGAAAAGTGAAAGTTTATGAAAGGGAACATATTTATTTTGTCTTTCCTGAGAGAAGGGAATTGCTGTGTCTGAGGCAAACTACTCCACAGTGTAGGCCACGGGTTCTTTTCTTTGTAATCTGTGGTATATGGCTGAAAGAACAAAATTAGACCACTAGGACTGTGTATTTTTATTATCGTAAGATAAAAGAATCCCAATGAAGTTGAGTTAAAGGAAATCGCAGAATTCCATTATGGAGAAGAGCCCAAAAAAGCCAAATATAAAAACCTCTAAAATGATATGTTCCTAACCCCCCCCCCACACCCCAGATTCCTATGCATCACTGAAATAATATTTTTAAACCAAAAATGTGACAGAGTACCTGTTGCTCTGTTTTGCATGGTCAGTTCTTTATTCAACAGAAAAACTTGTTTGAATTGTTCTTGTTTCAAGTTAGGATTACCAGTGACCTTTCAAGTTGTCTCCCACTTTACGTTATTTCTTTCTCTTCTACATCATCTTCCTCTAGAATGTTGGTTTCATCCTCTTGAGTAAAAGTTGATTTACAATTTGTTGTGCACTTCAGGCATGGATTATTTTTTTTTGTTTTGTTGGGGGTGAATAATGCAGTATTTCATGTTCTTTGTTAAGAATTATCCTGTAATGATAATTTTTTGAACTAACAGGTAGTTGACTATCTGTCCTGCTCTTCAGGCTGCCATAAATCTTAGTCATAAAACTTAACTTAAACCCTGTAAAAGTGATATGATTTCAGGCCAACTGCAACCCATTTGCAGATGATGAAGACACTTAAAAGGAATAATTGCCTTGGAGATTTCAAGTGGTGTAATATCTTCCATGTGACTTTTGATGTTTTAGTTTGAACCTGTTTCACATGGGCAAAATTCAGTTTTATTAGATTGATGCAGGAGGGAGGAGAACTTGAGGGTATAGGTGAGGTGCTGGAAGTAGCATGAAGATGGGTGAAGACATTTGCGGTAGGTTGGGGACTCAAACTTATAGGAGCTTTGCGTAAACTGGGCTCTCTTTTCTCTGGGATCAAAAGGTGACTCTGCTCATAAGTAGTCTTGTCCTTGCAGGAGATCCTACTTGTGCCTGCGAGGCTGCTGAGAGATGAGCCAGGTCTAGCTTCTACTGTGATGCTGGGAGAAAACAGTAAACTGGATTGTGAGGGAAAGAACAAGCATTTGCAGGGGAGAAGAGTATTTTTTGACTGTCACCAAGAAGAGGGTACATGGAACTGCTTTCTTTAGGTATAGTTAGATGTGACCATGGGGAGGGTGATGGCTATTTTTTTCTGCTTTATGGTATGGCCTTCAAAATAGCATTAGCACAGTTGAGGTGGCTGTGAGCAGTGGGAATGTGAGAATGAGAAGTCAGGCAAAGACAAGGAGAGGTGAGAGGTTCTTGAGCCAGAATTCCTGGGGAAAATGTAACATGCAGCTACATGGGGCTTGCGTTCTGCAGGTGTAGTTCCAGAGGGTGATCTGTTGTATTTTTGTATATGATTAGGATTTTCCTGTCTTTTTAGTCTATTGCATATCTTTAATGTTGTAATTAATCTAAAATAATGCTAGAAATAGGAGAATACTGATATTTTTACGTGTCTGTCATCTTTTCATAGGCTTTCTGCTGTGCCTCCTGTTCTGTAGTGTTTTATATGAATATGTACAATTTGAAGTTACCCTTTTGAATGTATGTGCAACTGAAAGCTATGGAGTGATGATCAAAATGTGGTGATCCTTGTTTGGTCTAACTTTCATATCCAAAGAACTGAATTTGGGGTCATATTAACATAAGCTTCCTCTGGGAGTTTATAACATTAGGAAATCAAATAATTAGAAATCTGTAACCGGAAAGCTCTAAAAATCTGCCATTAGAAGAGAACTTTAAAGGAAACTGTGAAAAGACATGGGATCACTGGACCCCTCCTAATATTGTTTAGTTAGTTTGTTAAAGGGGGAAAATACATAAACATGGACTATGCTTTTAGTCCTTATGTTTTTCTCCTGATAGCAATTAATTTCATTTTCCAATACACTAAATGGTTCTATAGTGCGAAATAAATTACTTAGAAAACAAGTTGGAGGTCTTTGTGGCTTCTACAGGCGGTATTGGGAGCAATGCTAAATGACTTATTAAAGCTTATGTTTATAATAGGTTAGCTTTTGTGACTTTCTGTATGAATATGCTCTTTCTGTGAACACCAAAAGGTTCTGAAGCTCCAGGTGGTAGACTGTAATTTCGTACTTGGTGAAGAATGGCTCTCTTTTAGAGTAATCTAAAAGTAAAAATGTTCCTTGTCTGATTTTTTTTTTTTTCTTTCTTCAGAAATCTAATTAACATTAGTGAACAGCAGAAGTAGAAAATGAGAGATTATTAGTTTCTAACTTGTTACAAAGTAATACGTAATCAAATAGCAATTGTGAAAATATGAAACAGGACTTTGACAGAAGAGGAAGGAGAAGTAAATCCAAAGGATGCATCTGCCACTCCCTCATACTCTTCTTGAAAACTTTACTTAGGAGTTCCAAGATTTGGGGTGCAGCTGGTCTTACAGTATAATGAAGTAGTGCCTTTTCCTTGCTGAATGTGTGATGAAATGGTAGTTTATGATAATGTGAATTCACTAGTTTATTTACCAAAACATAGTCTACTGCAGTGTGCATTATGAGGGTTATCCCGTTGCAATTGTGTTGTTTCTGTTCGTTTTTTCAGTCACTCCTTCATTAAAATTTACATTTTCTGTTTCTGTTTTATTCTTCTGGGGAGTATGTGCACCATGTGTTGTTTTTAAAGAGACTTACAGGCAGTTACCAGACTATAAAAGATCTTGCTTACAAAGGTAATCTGTTTGATTATGAAAGATGTTTTCTAAAGCATGTTTGTAAAGCACGTTTCAGTGAAAACTTTCCTTTGTCAGTTAATTATTTTTCTTAATTTGTATCATAATTAGCTCTTTGAGACCCAATAATAATGAGCTCCCACCCCAAACTGTACTGTAGGGGTTTTACAAATGGAAACTTTTGAGATAGTCTGTTCTTCAGAGATTTTCTTTCAAGTACGCTTGTAAGTATGTAGGATGTGGTGCTGGTTTGCAGCTCTGTCTTCATGTTCCTTTTTTTAGTGGCCCTTTCCAACCTGTCCTGCTGTGGTGATGGGAAAAGAGCAGTTCTAAAACCAGCCTTCCTAGGCTAAATGAACAGGGAGTTTGTGATGCTAAAAAAAATATTCAGTCATGCGGGGCTTGTATGTACTTTTATTTAATGTAGAAGTTCTCTGAAATGATTTCAAAATACATGTATGTATGCTTCCTCTGTTTTCCTCATAGGGGCTGGGCTGAATGTCTGCCTCCAGCAGAGGCAGGCATACTTTGAGAGATTGCAGGACACCTGCCACAGGATTGGGGCAGCACTCCCCACCTGCAGCATCTGCTTTGGCAAACTCTCATCCATATTAAGTAAATCTACATTTTCTGTTAAAATACAGCTGCTATATTTATTTTACTAATGACAGTAGTCATTAGATGCTCTCGTGTCTTGTTTCTAGTGAAAGCAGGTTGCTGGCAGCTGAATTGATTTTAAATAATTATTTGAACTGCAATTTTTAAAAAATGGAAATCTCTGTTTACGGGTGCAGGGATTGTTTTCCTAGCATATGTGTTCTGCCTAGCATCCCACTCCTTTCTGAAAGTTCCAATTAGTATGATGAACTTCATACAAGAAAACATAAATATGTACCTAAAGGCAAATCAGCACTTACAGTACATGAAGGTGCTGTTGGGAATATAGTTGACATATCTAGAGACACCTTGGAATTTATACTATATAATATCACTATATGTATTATTTTACTATATTACAATATATATTATATAAATACCATTATGTAATAACTATGGATTTAAATGCTGTTGCAACTATGGAATATCATCCATACTAAGAGAATTAAAAAACATCATCGTCATCATATTACAATATCAAAAGTAGTCTTTGTAGTTTAATGTTATACTGAGTTTTAGAAACCAGCTAGGGTCCAGATGAGTTTTATGAAAACAGCAGGTTTATCAATTGGAAAGTTCTTCGGGATAATTATCAATTGGCTTTCAGATGTTAATATTTTAATTAAAATATGTGTGTAAGTAGCAATCACTAACTGGATTTTTGTTTCCGAAGAGCAGTGGTGTGTATCTTTATCTTTCAAGTCCAAGTCCCTCTCACTCGTGTGTGTAATACATATGTCTGTATAAAGAAGGGGAACTGAAGATGAAAATTGGTTGACTAGACTCTCTCTCCCATTTCAAATTTTGCCTGATTGACAGAATTTTGGTTGGATCTGTTGGTTTTCAGCAGCAGCAGCTGCTCAGTACAGTATTCTTGTGTATTTGCAGGCCTCTGGGAGCCTGTAAACCTTTGTGTACTGTTGCAGGGAGCTGCAGTATGATACAGGTTTTCACCATCAGTGTCAACTCTCTAAAATGTTATTTTCACCACTTTTCTGTTTCCTAATCCTTGCAAAAAAACTGTCACCTGCTGGCCTGTCTTCCACTGTTGCCCTGCTCCATGCACTTTAATTATTCTTAATGCCTCTGTAGATGACTTACCCATCTGTTGTGAATTCTGCAATTAATTCTTAATTAAATGGGATGAAATACTGTGTCTTCAAGGAATGCTGGAGCATATTTCTATCTACAGAAACGGGAGGAAAGAAGAGTCTAAAGGCATTGACAAAGGCTGTTTTACTTAATGTTAAGGTGTTTTTCTTAGCAAATGCCACAATAAGAGTTTTTGGGTGGAGTTTTGAGTTTTCTGCCTCTTATTAGTAACAAGGGATTTACCTGTCTTTGCCTCTGAATTGTTTTTAACACTTGCTGACCAAACCTTCAGCCTCTAACCCCCTGACTGAATCGTGTCTCGTCATTTCTAAAATAATATTGATGTTCTTCTTTAGCGTCTTGTATTATGGAAGGAACTTGACTCCTTGTTCCCTAATAGTATCTTTATATGACATATATAGGACCAATTAGAAACATATACTAGGTATATTAGAGCTGGGAAGGCTTGGGAATACAACCAGTGGTCACAACTTACTTTGTGGGGTTGCCCTTTTTATTTGTGTGTGCGTTGTTTTTTAGCAGTGTTCTCTGTCAGGGTGTCTCTCATGCTGCATGAAGCTTTCTTGGCTTTTACATTGACAGCATGGTGAACAAAAAAAGTTGTTATCCAAAAAGTACTAATCCTCAAGAACACTAAGTGTGGCAGCCTAGGCATCATGAGATTAAAGAAGCTTTTGCATCTCTGGCTATTAAGGTTAGGCAGTCTTAATATTAAGTTCCTGGAATTATAGAGGCTAAAATTCTAAGTTTAATTTTTCTTTGCTCTTGTACAGTAAAATTCACTGATGATTTGTCTTCAGATAGTAAAGGTGATAAAGCTTCTATATGATCTAAGAACGAAGAATGACTGAATGCATTCCATACCACTTTTAATAAAGAATTTTGATAGTCATCAAATACGACATGAATGTTGGGGCATATACCTTTACCACAGATTAGAAAAGAAATAAAAAGGACATTGTATATTTTTCAGTAGAGCTATTATACTTCTGTTGGCATTTCTGGATGTTTGCTATGGATTTAGATGGTTCTAAGCAGTAGATTTTTAGGAGTGGTGTAAAAAATGAGCCTTAGACTGGAATTTTGGGATATAAAGAGGTGGGGTTGGAGGGAATGTTGGTGGTTTTGAGTTTCGTTTTAAAGTTCTTTGGATAGAATAACCACTGGTCTCTAGACTTTAAGGATTAAGGTGGTAAATGCTTGAGCTCTTGTTTCATTGTGACCCCTTCAACTGGCACGAAACTTATTTTTGGATAAGATCTTACCAGAGCCCAAATAATTTAAAACTGCTTGTCTTGGGAATACTTTCAAGTGATGGTTGTAGAAGACTAGTTGATAGGAAAACAGTGTTGAAATCTAGGGCTATCACAGCCCTCCTTATCATCATGGCTTCAGTCCTATAAAATATCAAAGTGGCTTAGAAGGAAAGGGAATTATTTTTTTTTTTAGTTTAGTTTAAACAAAACAGAAGAAGAGTGAATTCAACAGAATAGTAATTTCAAAGTACATTGGTATAAGAGAAAACCTTGATGTTAAGCTCAACTAGAATGCCTCTCTAGAGGCTTTTAGAATACTCTGGGAAGAGGGATTAATTTTACAGAAAAATACCTTCTACTATACCTATACTTAGAGGCTAATGCTTTATTCCAAGCAGCACAAGTGAGTGACTTTCCTGTTGTGGATTTTGTAGGTTTTGGGTTTTTTTGTTGTTGTTGGGTTTTTTCCTTCACTTTTTCTGTTTGATAACCTTTCCTGTTTCCTTTTGTGGCTAGTAAAGAATTCTGAACACTTATAACTAAGTATCTGTTGCTGACCGTGACTTTTTCTTTGAATAAGAACTGGTTTAGTTTGTGTGTTTTATTTACTGTGAAGGAAACTTTTTTCCAACAGGTCACACACAATCCGAACTGTAAGATGTATCAAACACTCAACAAAGGAATGTTCTACTTGTCTCCTACTTGGAATACATATTTCATACGGTTGTAATGTAACTCAAGTTTAATCTGCTGTATTTGCTCAAGGAACTTAGCTAAAATCTGCTGAGAAAGAGAAGAGTTTGTATTCAGCTATGGTTTCTTGCATACTCAATTTCATGTACCAGGTTCCAACTGTAGGTCTCAGTGCAGCTCATTTACATAGGGCAGCATGATTTTAAGCGATACATTCAAGCATATTCCTTTGTCCCAGAAACTCATCAAGTTGATGATTCTTTGGTGTTTTAGTAGGGAAACTGTTGTGAGACATCTTGTGGTATAGCATTAATCATCTTATGAAGACTAGTTCATACCACTGCTCTGAGCGTCAGAGCATTAATTCTTGCTTCCCTGGCTTTCTTATGTAAAATATTGACTATTTAGATGAAGATATGCAAACCGGTGTAATATTTCTCCATGAATAAAGAGGAGCACATCCATTTATCATGAGCTAGAGTCAGCTTCAGAAATTAATTTTCAACACTGGGTATTACTGTTCTGTCAATTACCTGTGAAGGCAGGACAACAAATAATCTTTAAAAGACCTTGTTACAAGTCATTACATTTCAGTGTGACTTTTGTGTGGACCACATTAAGTAAAAGGATCAGCAAGTGGAAAATCTTACATTTTAGAGAAGATAGAGGCCAAGCTTCTGGGTTGGGCCCGTTTGTAATTTTGAGAGGTTCTGTATGTTAAGGAAACTCAAGCAGGAGATGATGCCCATAGCTAGGGCATTATCCGTGGCTTTCCATTGAAATAAGGTCACACATAGACTGCTAAGTGTGCCAGAGTTCTGATTGCCTTGGGAGATTGGTCTTTTACTGTTTATACTAAGTAACTACCTCCTTTCAAATGGACGTATGTAAGATTTTTGCTTGGTTGCTCAGCTTATTGAAGTTATTGAAGGCTCTTGTGCAGCCTAGCCAGAGTAATTTGGCAAAAAAACACGAAAAACTGACTGTGAATACTGTCACTTTCCATCACTTCTAGACCAGTAAAATTAAAAACATCTCTAGTGAAGTATAATAATTTAGGAAAAGTACTTAGTATTGCTTTTAGGGACATTTACCATTAGATCAGCCTTTTATTTTCATACATAAAGAGTATTATGCTTTCCCTAAGTATTTCCAAATTGTCCATTCTACTAAAAGAAAAGATTGTAGAGTATTTGCAGGATCAGAAATTTTTGTGTCTGTTGAATAGCTAGCAACAGTGTTATTTTCATGGTATTTGAGAAATGTGCCTCAGACTGTGACCTGTGATACTTTGAAAGAAACTTCCATTAAATATTAACTGATGCTGTGGAGATATTTTGGAACTTGCAAAGGATTTTTTGTGTGTTGCTTTTTTTTCTATGCTTTGTAGAATTGGCCTTATATGTGATGTATGCCTTAGAAATTACTTGAAAGTAGATAAGAGTATCATATTTATAGCTGTTAAATTCATCCACAGCTATTAAAAAACCCTGCCATGGTACTCCTTTTTTGCTGTTCTCACCTACTTAAAAAATTGTATTTTCTTGTTTCTCAAAGTGGTTTTATTCCTAGCGAGGGTGGTGATGCTTACTGTTCTTGCTAAGCCCTACCTAGATGTAACTAGAAAAGTAGTAATACAGACTATTAAAACATTTTTCAGCTCTGGTCCTGTGATCCAGCATGCTGCATTTCCTTTCATGTTGGCATCATTGGCAGGTTTAATAAACATAATTTAATAACATCCATCATGAGTCTTCCAGGGAAATGCGAAGTAGTATTCTACCAGAAGAAAACCCAGTCCATGCATTCTTCCTGGATGAAGCAAGATGTGAATTAATCTTTTTTGAAACTTGCTTTCCAGTCAGCTCTGCACACATCTGATAGTATTTGTATCTAAATTATGTTTCTGTAGATTGTTTTGCATGGTGCACTCACAAGACATCGCAAAAACCTTTCTAACGTGAAGATAGGGCATCTGTTGCTTCCCTTTCATTGGCAAGGGCAGTTATCTAATTTTTGTGATGATACTGGAAGAATGTAGTGTATTCTTGTTGAATCAGTGTAGGCTGTAAATTGCATCTGTGTTAGATTCTAGGTGCATACAAGTGGTTTGCTTATGTTTTCTAGTATTTTTGTGGAAACTTCATTTGAAATTAATTGATCTGTAGTTCTGTGGCTGCTTCTTTTTGATAAAGCTAGATGCGGGCACAAATTTGATTAAATAGTAAATGTAGCTCACTGAATAACACCAGTCTGAAGTTAATGCACATGGTTTCCTTAACTTGCAAGTGTAATGAGAAAAGAGACCGTAGAGCCAGTGTCTGAGAAAAATGGCTTTCTGAAGCATGTTGAATATGGTAGTGAGAATTAACATTGCCCCATTTGCCCTGATGCCTCTTCTGTGGTAAGACAGATGGAGCTACAGAGTTACTGTGCTGTTTCTGGTAAGGTAGGATCAGAATTTTTGTACTTTCTGGCCTACCCATCTTTTTGCTTTTTGCTGTGTGTGTGTCTCAATAAACGCGTCTTTTGTTTCGTTATACTGTCAGTGGTTTGTATTGGAGCTTTACCAGTTATCTGATATATGAGCTTAGGCAAGTTATTTTACCTTTGTCTACCGCCTTTTCACTGTTTTGGGTTTAGCTTTGAGCTTTAAGTGGCTTGCAACAAACTTAGCTCTGGTGCTGGAGCTATAAACAGTTCTCAATTATTTTAGGTTGGCAAGAAGACTTCTGGGTTGTCAGAATCCCTAGATATGGAAAGCAATGAACTGCTAAGGGCTTCTGGTATTTTTGCTACTGGGACCTGCAATATGCCCACCAGCCCACAGTGGTGAGAACTCCAGGGACCATTCCTGCTAGTGAAACAATTTGTGTTGCTGTTTCTTCTTTTGCAGCTGAGATTTTTGGTTCTTCATTATGCAAAGGTTTTGGTACATGACTTAAAAGGTTTGAAAAAGTTTATAATCTCTGGGCTACACGCGAAACAGTTTTTCATTGACTTTTGTGTTCGTAAAATGCTTGCTCATCACTGTGAGACCCAACTGCTGTTGTGGTGTTCCAGATATGCAGGAGATACGGAATAGTCACAGATCATGAATGTACGTGCTCAATTGTTGTAGTGTCAAATACCTGATTCTGAAACCTGCTCACCCGGAAGCTTACTGTGAGACTTTTACACAAGAGAAAAATTAAAGATTAAAATAGGTAAAAATGACTGAATGTTGGTGTATTAAAACTGAGATTCATCCCAGGTATCTGGATGGCAGGGATAGGGAGCATATAACCATGTTACTGTGGCATAGATAGAGAGTTGTGACCTGCAAAACTGTATACAAGTAGAGAATTTAATGGCTTTGACTATTTGGTATTATTCTAATAATATTCTCAAACCAGGACATCTTGTGTATATATTTTTTTGTGTTAAAAAGGGAAAGAAGGTAATTGGCACAGATCCTAATGTTTTTTATGCTGTTGTGAGAACTGCTGATCAAAAGAGAGTGGGCCTCCTGCATCTTTCCCACCTATTCTTCTTTCCCAGAATCGTAAGGATAAGTGTTTCTAATATTCACAACATCTTTACTATGTCAGTCTTTTGTACCCTGTAGAATAATGTTAGTGTTTGCTACCATCTGTAACTGCTTAGCACATTCTTCTCTTATCTTCATTTTTAGATGTACATCCTTGACCCCTGGACCTAGCTGTGATCGGTTTAAACTACATATCCCTTATGCTGGAGAAACACTCAAATGTAAGTTAAAAACTATTGCTGTTGCATCTTGGCCTTTCTTTGTGTCCTGTATTGCGTTAAGTTTTCCAGTGTGTCTAATTTTATGAGTTTTGAGATATCTCTGTGTGTTGTTTTTTCTTAAAGCTTCAGCTCTAAGAACATGCAACTGTAGTAGTATCTAATTTTTAAGGTAAGATTGTGGCCTTCCTTGATATTACCAATTTGAAAACATGAGTCCTGAAAGCCAAAAGTCACCTCCCCTTCCAAGTATTTCTAATAAAGTGTTATGACTAAGACAATCTCATGACCATTTTCAGACTCACTTATGATTTGTATATGCTTTGTGGTGTTTCTTTCTCTTTTAAGAAGAATTCTTCATTAAGCTCTCATAAAAGAAGTCAGTCTGTTGGTATCGCTAAACAACTAAACAATAACTGGTGTAATTGACCAGATTAAAGAAATGTGACTGTTTGTCTTTTCTGATTTAGTGGTGTGGTTAAATCCTCCTTACCCTTGGAGGATCTGTAGATAGCTGGCTCATTTGCCCACTTTTCAATTAGTCTGTGTTTTGTTGCGAAGGATTAGAATAAAATTTGCTTTTGTATGTTTTTACAAGGTAAAAAAAACACTTTTCTAAGCACTTGAGTTGCTGAAAAATGGTAAAGTCATGTTGGTTTTCATCTCTTAACAACTGAAATATGAGAGAGGATAAAGAATTTCAGGTAAACTGAAATTGAAAGCTTGGCAGTTTTAGATTTAAGGCAGCACTGGTGAGACCACATCTGGAGTACTGTGTCCAGTTCTGATCTACCAAGTACCAGAAAGGCATGGAGATACTGAAAGTTGTCCAGAAAAAGACCACAAGGATGCTTGAGGGCCTGGAGCATCTGTTGTACAAGGAGAGGCCAAAAGAGCTGGGGCTTCTCAAGAAGAGAAGGCTCAGGGCAAATCTTATCAATGTGTATAAATACCTTATGGGGGGAGCGAAGATGCAGGAGCCAGGCTTTTCTCAGTGGTGCGCACTGAAGGGAAATGGTCACAAACTAACTCCATTTAAATGTAATAAAAAAAGCCTATCTTGCAAGGATGGTCAGAGAGTGCAACAGGTTGCGCTCAGAGCTTGTATATCTCTGTCATTGCAGACATTCAAAACCCAACTGGACGTGACCCTTAGCAGTCTGCTCTTGTTGACCCTGCTCTGAACTGAGGGACTGTACTAGGCAGTCTCCAGAGGCGCTGTCCAGCCTCAGGTATCTTGTGAGTCTGTGAAAATAAGCTATGCGGAGGAGCAAGTACTTAGTGTCAACAGAAATGGTGAATATTTAAAACACTGCTTTGATGCAGTCTAAATGGATACCATCGTACAAGTGATACAGCTCTCCAGGACGTTTTGAATATTAAGAATGTTGTTCTGTTCCTTCTGTAGTAGTTTTTCTCATCATGTGGTGCACTGGAAGCCCTTCTCCTTTACGAACAGAAATCACCACAATTAAACTTCTTATCACTAGAAGTACATTAAAGCTTCTATTTGGCACCTATAACAAAAGTTGTCTTTTCATGAAATTGGTCTGGAAGTTTGCTTGTGTGTTTGAGAGAGGAGCTAGGGTCATGTATCAGTCTACTATGACTATTTTATCTATTTTAAAAGTGTGAAATGATGGCTCTGGAGGCTTTCTAATTTTCTTTTCCAAAGATAAAAAATGGGATAAGTCCTAGCTAGCAGTTATTTTAAGAAAAAAAAGGAAAAAAGATGTGGCTGTGCATTTATTCAGAATTTATAGTAAGTAATGATCAACTACCCTACCGGGTAGAATTTTTTTCCTTATTTAACTTTTTATTTAAAAAGAAGTGATACTATATAGCAAACTCAACCTGTTGAGTCTTGATGTGTCTTGCAATGTGTAGTAGATTCCACTTGAGACTTGTTAGCTGACAAGTGATCAAGACATAGTGAAAAGAAGCTTAGTTGGATGACATTGCTTTAGACATAGCATCATATTTTCTATGGGACTGTAGTAACTCTCTTACAGGGCCCTATTAGTACATTCTGAGAGCTTTAAGTCTTCACTTGTTTTTAAGTAGCGGCAGGAATTGTTCCTGATTCATAAAGGAAAATAAATAGATTAAAATGCCCATATGCAAGGATATAGGCATACAGACAATAACTAACATACTAAATGTCCAGTTAAAGTACCTAGAAATATGATTATGGACTGTACATTATATTTCAATATTGAGAAATCTGGTTTTTCTCCCCCCCACCCCGTTCTTATATTTTTGAATGTCACACAAGCGATTAAACAAAACAATTATAATGCTACTGCTCTCCTCCACCTTCACAAAACTCAAAACACACATCTTAACCATGCTGTGTATTTTAACATGACCAACTGAAGATGGTGTAAACAAGTGTATCTTTTCCAGAGGTACCTAATAATAGCAGTGAATTCAAGTAATAGTCCTCCACATTTCAGCATTACATATTTGAAAATGCTGTGAATCATTCAGTCTCACAGCATGTGGAATATTGATGTGAGCAAATTCAAGAAAGCTTTAATAATTTTGTTTTTAGATCTGTAATGATGGCAGGGGAAGACGGCCATGGTGTGCAACCAGAGATTTGTAGATACTTTGTTGTAGGCTGTTGCTAGATATGTTATCTTTCAAGGGCAGAATATTTCTGCAAAGGAAAGTTGCGAAATCTGCCAGAATACAAAGATTGGCTGAAAATGTTCAGGATCTCCAGTGTATGGTCTTCATTATGTGGTACCAAATACAGGCTGAAGTGTGTAGTTCCTTTGCGGTTTGTGTTACATCCTCTTTGCAACAGATCAGATCTTTGCATATCATCAATCATAACCGCTGCCACTGCACAAATACCCTAGTATGAATCCTCATGTGTTGAGAACTGTTGGTATGCTACTTTAGGGAAGTATAAATGCATAGTCACAGTATGTTTTCCAAAAGACCAGAAAGTTCACTGTTCCTTGAAAAAGGAGAAGGTGTACTTGCAGGCAAAGCAGTGGCTGACTACCTGTAGAGTGAAATAATTTTGTTAGCTTTGGTAAGATCAAACATCTTTGGAGTTAAGAATGGCTTGTTGGTAATTTAAATACATTTTCTTGAGATCCAGTTAGCTATTTAATTGTTTTTTTCAGACGTCATGCTCACCTTTCTTTTACTCAGAGCTGCCGGAATGTTACACTGAACAGCTGTTACTCAGCTTCAGCCAGGAGCCTTGGAGACCTTGGAGAGATACCCACAGTTTTATACGGGAGAAAACGTTGTGTCAGTGTTAAATTAGTTTGTCATACCAGTTGTCTTCCATCACACTCCAGAAGTTTTCCAGTGATGCTTTCAGAGAGACTTTTACTTTATTTTCTTCTGTTAGGGAGACTAAATTTTGTGGGTTTATGGCCAGAATGGTTAGAAGACTTGAACATCCTCTTGTTAGACTGTCAGTTAAAATCTGAGACAGCTATATCGTTTTTATTAGTTCATCCAGCACTCAATGTTGTGGTGTTAACCTCAGTGCTTTTCTTCATATTTGAATTTTTCAAAGCTCTTAGTAGGAGTTTTAACTCCAGGAAGACTGTCCATAATATCCTGTAAGAGGTTGAATCTGTGTTCCAAGGACAAAGCTGATCTTAAGTGGCATGCAGAACTGTCCTTTATTGCTAACTGGACAACTGTATCTGCTGTGTAAAGTTTGGTATTCTTTCTGGAGAAGTATTTGTGCATTTTTAGATTAGATGTTTTGTAATTCTTAGAGGTAATTTGATCTTCCTTGCTAAAACATCAAGGCAGATGTCACAGTAGAAATTGTCGGCATAAGCAGATTTATAAACTGTAATAGTCTTTATTGAATAATATTAATATTTAAAATACACCATTAAGAATCAGTTCCTTGGTCATTGCAATTTTATTCCAGCAAACCTTGGAATCTCTTGGTTTTGGTTTTTCCTTTTTCACTCAAGCTTTCACTGCTTCTTGCTGCTAAGAGAGCCTGACTTTTTATTTTATTTTAGGGGTTTTTTTTATTTTGCCAGTGCTCTTCACATTTTCTTTTTCAGGCACTGATGCCTGCCTCCCTCTCTGTCCTTGAGTGCTGTCATCTGGAATTTCACGGTGACTAAACAATGTGTTGCCCTTGCGATGCTACTGTTCTCTGTGGCCTCTTGAACTCTAGTATATTCATCTTCTGTCTGATTTTCACTGGGTTTATGTGAGTGTATTACAGCTCTGGGTTCTACTAACACCACTTTGGTTTCCTTGATCCCAAAGTATATTGCTTTTGTCTTGTTTGAAGCTTAGTTTTTTCTCTTTTTGCTTCTGATTCTGTTTCTTAGTTTCTTAGTCATTTTAGTTACAGGACTTAAAGGAGGAAATCACAGTTTTGCTGCCTAACTAGTCTTAATAATATTGTCCATAATATACTGTACAGAATTTCATCTGCTTTTATTCCTGCGATGGAACTCAGTAAGTTCATCTAGTCTTCCTGTGGCTTTCTACTTTAAGGAAGTAATTAGGAACAAACAAAACAGTAAATACAGAGAGGAGCTGGACCTCCTTTTAAAAGCTGCTTTGCAAATTTACTTGCTATACACTTTTTTTATTGTGCCAATAAACAATTGTAAAAATGATTTTTAAATTTACCGTAAGATTTTTAGATTCTCAAAACTGGGGTGCTGCAATGCATGTGTCAGTCTTCTGTGCACCATTAGGTTATTTTGCACAGGCTGTGGTTCAGTTGAGGCTCTTACACGGAATACTTTTTGGTTGCTGTAATTTAGATTATACTTAGGTGATAATTGTTACCTGTATGGTAAGCGTCTTTTTGCCCAGTCATACGAAGTACCAAAGATTTTTCTGCGCAATGTTTTCTAACATTTGGCTGAGTCTTGCTTTATGTAGGCAGAGTAATGAATCTTCTTCTTTTGGTAATCTGTTCATTATCCAATGAATGTGCCTAATGGGAAATGTTGAGAGAGAGTCTAATAATTTTATTACATTTATTACTTCTTCAAATAGGAAGTTTACAACATTTTCCCCTTTTACATAATCACTTCCCTCTCACTTTGGTTGTGTTCTTTTGACGCTTTTCCTTATGTTCTGGACTTCCCTTGAGCAAGTAAGTGACAGAACTTTTAGCAGGTGTAAGTCTTAAATAGTTTATTTCTGCATCAAGAGAAGTGACCTTACAAGTACCTATGTACAAGTGTGGACTTAGAGATTTAAAAGGTTTTAGGTTAGGCTTCCACATTGGTATTAACATAGTGCCTTCCTACTTGGCCCTTTCCTCCTTCCTTCTGTATGGGCTGCAGTTACTGGTTATGGTCTACAGTTCATTTGTCTGAATATATTTGTCCTTCACTTTCGCCTGTCCTTTTCTCACCTACCCAGTGTCTCTGTAACTTCTCCAGTGTTGCTTGTCTTTAATTTCTACCAACATCTTACCCCTCTTGTATTATCTGTTCTCATCTTTGTGCTCTTCAATTCTAGTACTAAAATTTCTGAGAAAGCAGTTGCCTGGCTACATAAGTGCAAGTGATGAAGATTGTCCTGCTGTGTTCTTGTTCGGCTTGGTGTCCAGCTCATTTACATTTACTCTGTTTGCCCACAGATTTGCCCACTTTACAACAGAACATAATTTCTTTTTCTGTACCTGGTTTTACATCTCTTCCCCCCCATCCCCAGCAGCATTTGTCAGTTGAAGTTAAACAAACAAACAAGCAAAATAAAACCCATGCTTGCAACCCTTTGTCCAAGAACCAAATAACTGTCCTGCACATCCTTCCTATATCTTTTTTCTTTTATTGGCAAAGTGGGACTTGATTCACTTGCCTAACTATAGGTGTCTAACTCTGAGGTTCCCTAGGGTATCCTGCTTGGCCTTTTCAGCTACTGACCCAAAGGATCTCTCTGAAAAACCTTGTGTCATAGCTGCCATAAATGTGCCTTGCGGCACCTCAAATGATACTAAACAACTTAGTTAAACTGAACCAAGCTCATGGAGAACGGGTCCTTTGCAGCTTTGCATGTAGTAAAGTAGCTAGGATTTCTTCTGGAGCATCAAAGGTACAGAGAAGGGTTGGGTTTTTTTAACACAATAAAATACCTTTTTTCCAAACTGTCTTTTAATAAAGAGATGTCTTTGAGTCTTTAATACTTTTCTGCCTTTCCTTTTCTGATACCTTGATTTGCATGTGAAGTCAGAAATGAAGCTCCAAAGTGTCCTGGCTTCTTGCTACCAGATGTTGTCTCTAACCTTCAGGAATATTTCTGACTTCTGCTAAACAACCTGTAAAAAGTTGAAGCTACACTTGGTTTACTGTAATAGGGTGGTTGTTTATGGTCAGATGAGCAAAGATCCCACAGTATTTCCAGACACTGATTGAGGGCAGAAGTCCTTCTTCAACAGATGAGTTTGAGGAGCTTCTGAGGTTTGATTATCTTCTTCTACTTGAGAGGCAGCAGCAACACCATAGCAAAAATAGCAATAGAACAAAAATATTTAGGGTGGAATCCAGTGACAAGTCGCAGGTCTGCATTTAGTTAATTTAAATCCTTTCATATTGCTGCCTGCACTGACTTAGTATCTTGGTTGCAGATGGTAGTGAATAATTGGTTATTTTTGTACCTGTAAAGACAATTAACAAAGGCTGTTTTAGGTAACAATTTGTTTATAGAGGGGACTGATCAGTGGGGTTTTTTTCTACAATTTGTGTGGCTGCTAGGAGATAGGTTAGCATTCTGAATAGATGAATAATACAATTCTACTTACTGTCTTTTTCTTGTTAATATTCAACAAGAGCAGTTTCTTTATTTTCTCAAAACTGATTCTGCTCATAGGATTGGCCACTCCAACACTGTTCCCTATTATCTGTGACTGTGTTTCATGATCAAGTAGCATTTGGATTTTTTGTTTGTTAAAAGCCAGATGGGTTGATTTCCTTAATATGATGAATTCCATTCAGATTGGTCTTATTCCAGGCTGCAGTGCACACACATGCTTATTGTAGATACTTAGTGCTGACTTAGAAATTCTTGGGGTCAGAAAAAGCTGAAGAATATAGATATCCTTTCAAAAGTAGAGTTTAGGAAGTTAACTGGTATGTTGCTTCCTAATTTTGCCACCTTTGGGTAAACAGGGATGTTAATGCTGTGGCACTTATAGTACATCTTTCAGTACTACCAGATTTACAGTATGGTTAAAAAAAGAAAGAAAAATATCCCCAAAAGGAAGTTATCAGGAGAGGAAAAGCTGTATATAGGATAGGCCAGTAGAAAGCCACTGTAAGGATTTAAGGAATTTCTCAGTTTGAGTTACACCTATCTTGCTTACAGTCAATCCTTACCACGTTGTTAGACTTATGCATTTTGATAGATCGGAGAAGAACAGTGTGTGTGTTAGAAGAACTAATAGATTTAAGTATTAATATTTCTATCTTTTTTTCTATTGGGAGCATATTAGCTTTTCTTCTGAAATCCTGTGAAGTAAAATATTTCAAAATTTAATGCAGTTTGCCTGAGGAGAAAAAAGAAAGAGAAAGTAATATTCTTGGATAATGAAAAAGCAAAAGATGTATAATACTTTTTTTCCCCTACTAAATTTATCTTTGACTCCATGGCTTTAACTTCATTGAAGTAATTTTAAATTCTGTAGTAGTATTTAATTGGAAATTTAATCCATTGAAATAATTATTGACTAGTGTATCTACAGAAATGAGATAAATACGGTCTGAGTGCAAAGGTTTTGCTTCCTTGTTCTTACAATGGAATGGTCAGGTCAGTAAGGCTGTGGAATGCCACACGGTTTTCCTTCTGTCAGGGGAATAAAGGCAAACAGAATTGAAACACAGGAGGAACTACATATTCATGTGCTGGAGATGCAAGGAAAAGGATATTTCTTTCACTTAGGTGAGAAGGGGAGAGAATGCACTCTACGTTGATTTTTTTTTTTTTGTTTGGTTGATTTTCCTTTCAAAATTAAAGTAGTAACCATTCTCAAACTGTAAGCACAACAGTTTTGCAAATGGCTTTATTGGTTAAAAAGGTTATGGTTTTACCTCAGCACAATTATATTTGGAGAGGGTAAGCCACAGGTAGTATCATGTAAGTATTAAATAAAGTAGTTAAAAAAATCGATCTTTCCGCTAGGTCAGACAAACTGGTGGCTTGTGATTCAAAATATTTAACACCTTATATTTTGTAAGCTCACTGCAGAGACTGGTGTTAATATTTATGTGAAATAAAACCAGATTTGCTGTTGTGTTGGCTGTTGTGATTGTTTAAATATCTTTTATTTGAGTGTAAAGAAGCATTTTTTTATTTATACATCATAGCCCTGCCAGGCAAACTGTTAACTGCAGTTTGAATTTCTCTGGTTTATAATATTTAATAAGAACAAAACTCAGATTTAGGATTGATTCCCTTAATCTTTAGTCTGATTTGTAATGGGGTATTTTTGTGGAGAACATATAAATTATGAAAACAGTTCATGGTCATATTGTGAATAGGGCAAAATCTTGGTACATAAGCTTTCTAGAGTCAAAGGTGTTACTTTTCCTGTCCTAGTACAGTAAATTAAGGAAGACATAAGAGAAACTATATGTAATGGGAGAGCACAGAGCAGAAAAGTTAGAGAGCCCGAGGGGTCATGTGGGTGGATGTCTAATATGGTTCAAAAAAAGGTTCTTTTATTCTTTCCTTTTAGCAACTAGCTGGATGTCTTTGGCTTCATGGCAGAAGTGAGACTTACTAGAATAAGATCTGACTGAGGGAATGCTTTTTCCTTTTTAAATATGCGAAAAAATTGTTCTAAGGTCAGATTTTAGCATCTTCAATAGCAAGATGCTGTATTTAACTGCCAGAATGAAACCCACTGATGATAGAGAAGTACTGCTCTTTTCTGTTTACACTGAAGAGTTTACATGTTCAGAACCATTTAGTTCTGAACAGTTTTGTCTTTATTGTCACCCAGCCTGTGTGAGGTTTGATTGTACCAGAATAAATTAGGGTTTACATTTGGATAAAAACCTGTGGTACTACAGGAAGAAGTGTGTTAATGATTCAGTAAGTGATATATTTCTGGTTTAGTTAGAAAATAAGGACAACAGCATGATTTTTTCGGTTTCGTGGGTTTTTAAAACGGTTTGAGTATGGTCTCAGCACTAATGTTTTGTGACTGTATGATTAACAGGCACTGAAATAATAGTTTTATTTATTTTGAAGCCTAGAGAACCTGTCAGCCATGTACTGTATAGCCTTTTGGAAATGACTGCACTATAGGGAAACATAATCTTGAGATACACATTGGCTTTAATGCTGATATACTGGGTCTCAAAATTACTTTTACTGAAGGGACTTGGGAGTTCGGATTTGAGGCATGTTTACCCTGGGCAAATACAAGCAATTATAGCAATTATAGTAACAGAAAATCAAATATAACAACATTAATTTTGGTTCTGGATTCTATCCCTTGTACTGAATAATTTGTTGGTATCAGTAGGTCAGGAACGCTTTTTAAACCAAAATATCTGCACAGTTGGTCACTCACTGTGGATAAGGAATGTGGAAGAAGGGGTGTGACAGAAGGTGGTAAAAAGCTATGAGTATGTGAGAGAGGTAATAGATGGGTTTGGCCAGCTGCAACTGTGATGTGCCTGACCTCAGTGTGACCACGCATCACACCTGAGTGGTCAGAGAGGGTACTAACCTCAGCTGTGGGTCCTGGTCCCACAGCAGGAATCACTGCATGGGATGTGCAGCTGACCTGAACCCCAAACTGTAAAACTTTACCATCTAGCATGTTAAACTAATAAAGCCAATTTCAATTTACTGCCATGCTTGAGCACTGTATATGATGACGTTCAGGTTGCTGCTGTGAGTTCACTTCATGTTGCTGTAGAACTGAAAACAGTGCGGAGGGAAAAAGAGTTTGTACCTGCTTGAACTATCACATTGCACCTACTGTCACAGCTTTCCTGAGCTTCACAGGTTACTGTGGAGCTTGCAGAGGTGAATACAGTTAATTGCCAACCTCACTACTCTAAGCAAAGTCTTGGAGCCACCTCCTGATGTAAGGTTCTGTAATAGTTTTTCAGTAATGAAATACGGAGATGTAACAAATATGCAGTTATTTTGATCCTCCTTTTATTCTAAGCAGTCTTACAGTATCTATGTAGTTGGAGTGCAGCTCCTAGTGAGCTGAGTTGTAGCTCTGTGTACTGTCAACTCTGTTAAAGTAGGAATGCAGAGAATGAAAAGCATGCAGCTAGCAACTGCAATATGAAAAGTATGTGTTCACAGAATGGTTGGGGTTGGAAGGGACCTCTGGACATCATCTAGTCCAAGCCTGCTGCTAAAGCAGGTTCACCTACAGCAGGTTGCACAGAG
>JAVJGI010000035.1:16520089-16604192 GCA_035590275.1 Ibycter americanus
TCCCAGCCTTCCCTCATCAGGGAGATGCTCCAGCCCCCTCATCATCTTCACAGCCTCCGCTGGACCCTCTCCAGTAGCTCCCGGTCTCTCTTGAACTGGGGAGCCCAGAACTGGACACAGCACTCCAGATGCGGCCTCATCAGGGCAGTGTAGAGGGGGAGGATCACCTCCCTTGACCTGCTGGCCACGCGCCTCCTGATGCACCCCAGAATCCCATTGACCTTCTTGGCCACACGGGCACACTGCTGGCCCATGGGCAACTTGCTGCCCACCAGCACTCCCAGGTCCTTCTCTGCAGAGCTGCCTTCCAGCAGGTGAGCCCCAGCCTGTACTGGTGCCTGGGGTTGTTCCTCCCCAGCTGCAGGACCCTACACTTGCCTTTGCTGAACTTCATCAGGTTCCTTTCTGCCCAGCTCCCCACCCTGCCCAGGTCTCACTGAATGGCAGCGCAGCCTCCTGGTATATCAGCTGCTCCTCCCAGTGTTAAAAGAGTTAGCATCACATTAAGAACATGGCAGAAACACAGAGTTCTTTCCTTCAGAGTAGCACTGAGCTACCCAAGTCGCAGGCCAAGCTTTTTCATTGTGCTGTTACTAGTTATTCATAACATGTCTCTTTGACTGTGCTTTGCTTCATAGATAAAGAATATATTAAGGCGCTATGTCCTTCAACACAGAACCTCAAGATTTGCCTGCTCTGTATGCAGAAATTGGTGAGGTTGTTATAAGAAGCCATACATGACTTTTTCTTCAGATTTACTACAGTTAAAAGAGGATGAGTTATGGTGGCATAGGAACTATGTAAACAAGTTTTCTGAATTCTTTATTGCTGTATTACAGTTTAGGCAGTCTAGTAATTATTTTCTCTTACTTAATATAGCTACATTTCCTGTTGCAATTTTATGTAGTGTCCTCTACTTTTGGTGCCTGTTTTGTTCTTTTAAATGAAATAAAAGATTGATTTCGTTTTATGTTGGGTATTTTAACTGGCAGACCTCTGCTATTTCCTGCACCCCATACTTACACGTGCTCCTGACAGTTATGAAAGGAAGGCAGGAGTGCAGACAGGAGAAACCCACACTGCGCTCTGCTGAGTTGCAGGATCAGTGAGTTCATGATTTGGAGTGGTACTGTAGAGCATACCTACCCCAGACTGGCTGTTGGCTTCTTGGTCATGAGACTTCATTGTCTGCGAATTAAACTTTACAGCATCTTTGCTTCCAGCTAGAGCCAAGATAAGTTTACAGAATATTAGCAATTAAAACTGTCACATTGACTGTCTTGAGATAGTGACGTCTCTGAGCCAGCGATGTGGCTTTGTGAGATCTGTTCATCTAATGCTTTTCTCCAGTTCTGCATTAATAATTTTTGAAGAAATAAAAAGTGGTTTAACTTTCTCTGAACAGAATTGTTTATAAGCCTTACCACAATGGTTTTACTTTGCTGTGTAGGTTTTAAATGAGTGGCAACACGTAGCAGGTACTGACTTCTTTCTTCTAATGCCTGCTATCTCACAAATCTGCTTTATGCAAAAGCTTGGAGTTATTCTTTCATATCTTTAGAGCTTCATAAAGAGGAAAGAGTGATGGGGAGGTCGAGAAGTAATGCTAGATACATTCATTTATTTATTTCTTCTTGAATTTTCGTTATTTTTTTAAGAGCTTACGTGCAGGTGACCACCTCTTGACCTATATGAGGTGTGAAGTATGTTTAGTAGTGAAATAATACAACCCAAATTTCTTTCAACTATCACATCAATAATTAATTGTATATCTTGTGACACTGGCAAGATGAGAACTCAATGCCAAGCTGTGATGAAGTTTTGTATTTTTAGTTAATTTTAATATTTCCATTTAAATGCGTAATACTGCATTTGTGTTGGGCAAAATTTGGACAGTTGAAAAGGTTCCTGTTAAACTGTGTATTCTTCTAAGAGTTGGGGGTGGCGATGAGAAGAGGGAGTATGTGCTACTTTTAAAAGCTCTGCTATTTTGAAACTCTGATCTTAGTATTTTGCATTTGACTAACTTAATATGCAAAACGCAGCAATCTAAATGTGGTACTTTTTCTTTTTTAAAAAAAAACAAGATCACTTCTCTAACTTGGTGTTTTGAGGCAACCCTCAATGGTGTTTGCATTGCCATTTGAGTTATGAAGCAATAATGTATTTCATGTTTCATTGCTTGCAGAGGAGGAAGAAGCTGTGCCTCAGGAATTTGACTTCATCCCCCAAAACATCTGATGCTTATCTTGCTTGTGAATTTTTGTAAAAATTGTATGGATATATACATGAAATATATTTTATGTAGCTATCAAATTTTGTATTAAAAATGTGTATCATATGTAGAATATTTTATTTATTTATAAGCAGATAAGTAAAAGTGCAAACAATGTTTTCATTTATTGCTTTTCAGGGGATATAATTTTCAATGCTCACTATCCTGACCTGCCACCAGATTTTATCTTCGGAGAGGACGCTGAATTTTTGCCAGATCCTTCTGCCTTGCATGTAAGTACTTCACTGTTTGAGAACCTTATAACGTGCGAAGAGACTTGGCTTTTTTAGAATAGCTTCAGCAATCGGAATTTGCTAACAATGCAGAATAAAGAAAAAAATCACCTTTTATCTCACTGTTACATGAGTATAAAGACTTTGTCTTCTAATGTGATTTAAAGTTGAATCCATAGATGGGGGGGTTTTTTTGAAAATATTTTAATCAAGACAAGATGACATTTATAACAACTGTTCAGAGTATCTTTAAAATATGTTCATTTAATATCTGGCCATCTTAAAAGAGCTGTCTTATCAAATAGGATTGATCAATTGTGTCTTTAAAAAAACATCTAGTTCTAGAAAAAGTAGCAATATTTATTTGTAGGGATGTTGATTTTTCTTTTCCCATGAGGAAAGATAGAATCAGGTTGTATGGTGTTGGAACCACTGTGTCAAAGAAAACTATCTGCTCATATGTGATGATGTTATCATAAAGACAAAGAAATGCCCTTTTAGAAGATGGGAGGGTCAAAAATAAACAATGAGAAAATACCTTTACTCAGTCTTATTACTGTGGAAGAAGAAACACCACAACCTGAAACCAAGCATTTTCTTCACTATTGAAAATTAGCCTCAAGTGGTAAAGTCTTGTTTGAAGAAGCTAACAATGGTTATGCTTTTACAATACTTCTTTCTCTCTGAAGTTACTAGTAGTTACTATAGCCATACTAAGGTATTTTGAAACCCAGAGTGTTTTTCTCTTTTGCTCTTCCTCTCTCTTTGGGCTCTGTTTCTGGGTTGATAGTATTGTTTGTCAATAGGGTTTGGGCATATTTTTTCCAATAAGTGTGCAGTGCTTGTGGTTGTAGTGCAGAGTTTAGTGGCTGTGTCAGAAAAGTGTGCCTTTGCCACAGAGTTCTACTGTAATTCCTGCTCGGTTACCCACATAGTAGGTTATGATCTTACTTCTTTTTTTCTCTGAACTTTCAGCTTTTATTAGAAAGTTGACCAAAAATCAATTTATACTTTAAATATATTTCACTTTATGGGCTGTCTGTAAGGGTATATGGGAGTCACTAGCAGAGTCATGCACCTGAGAAGTGTCTTGTAGGGCCTTGCTAGGGGACAGGGTCTTTGCATAGTTCTCTCCTGCAGCCTCTCTCGTGGTTTATGAGCATGTCTCCAGAGCTACCCCAAAGTAAGTCACAGACTGTTGTGCTGTACTGTTCAGTGCTGGGGTGCAGGTGTCATGGTGGAAGAATGTGAGGCAGTGGCCACAGAGTTGAATGTGTCCTTGATATGTAATGTGACAGATGTGTTGGGTTTTTGTTTTAGCTTCAGGCACTTCATATTAAGTTATATTAAGAAACTACACAGTCTTAAAAGAACTGGTTTGAATAATTATTTTTAGCATACCTAACAAAATTTTTAAAAGGTGAATGTCTTATTTCTTTTCTTCACCTAATCACTTTCCTGTTATGCTTGCAAACTCCTTTGGGAAGGAGGCATGGTGCTGCTGAATTTTGTGAAGCTTGTTTATAGAAAAGGTTTAATTTATATGACAATTCTAGAATTGTTTTCACACACTTTTATTTACCAGTTCCCCTATTTTCCCCTTTTTCTGTTTTGTTGTTTCACAATCTTACAACCTCCTGAGAAGTATTCATACTAAACAATCACTGTCTGCAGTTGATGTTAAAGGAAGAGGAACACTTTTTAATGTACTGGAAAGCTGAAATTAATAACAAATAGCAAATGACATAATAAATACAATTTGGGGCATCTTGCAGAAATTCTGTTCAGATAGAGAAGCTTGCTGAGAGCGATATGGTGCCATATTTCTCATGTGAAAAGAAGTCCCTAGTACTAGTGATTCACAGGGAAATCTGCAAGGATAAAAACATCCATAATTTTCTTTCTTTCTTTTTTACGTTGTTCGTTAATGATGCTTCTTTTGGGAGTGTTGCATTTCTTCTGCCTAAGCGCAGACCAAACTTCCCATCCTCTTCGTTGGATAGTAGCTTGAAGAGTCATTTGCTCCTTGATACATAATGAGATATTAAACAGCCTATTTTAAAATTAATTAAAAACAAACAAAAAAAGAAATTTGCAAGCCAACAGCTTTCCTTTGGTCATTATGCCTTGCTATAGTATTCACTATGTAAATGTAACCTTTTTTGATGAGGTCCTTGGTCATTCTCCTGCATTCCATCCTGATGTTATTGGAGCACGTTATCTCCACTTTGCAGTTATGGTCTATATGGTGTTATGGTGGACATCTTGCTTTTGCATTTGCCTTTTAATGTTCAACATGGTTTGCAGAGTTTTTCTTCAGAATGCTATATTAACAATAACTTGCTTATTATGCTAAGTATTTTAATAACTCCCTTTTTTCCACAGATCTCAGAGCTGTTTAGTGAAGATAATTTTAATTGAATTCTAAGATATTAGCAGAATTCTTTAATGTGTTAACATATCTTTCTACTGACTATAAGTAAAAATAGATTAACATGTTGAGCATAATTTAAACGCTCTTAATCTCAAGCAATCTTCAAATACTTTTGATGCAACAGTTCCTGGCAATCCAAACAATCAACCATGCACAAAAGCATGTAGATGGTATTAAATGAGGAGCACAGTCTCTAAGTAAGTAATACATGCTGCCAGATCTGTGGGAATTCTGACACTGAGCCTTCCTGTGCTGCTCTCATCTGCCCGAGTGTCTTCTTTTCCAAGCAGAAATCAGCACATGCTGTTACATGGCTTGAGTCAGGCATTATGCTTAGCTTGAAATGAGAACCAGGAACTCCAGATTCCTCAAGCTCATGTGGCTCTAATAGAGGCTGTCAGTAGACCTCCCTGAAGACATTTGAATGGCTGTGCTGCAGATCGCTTCAGTCACTTGCAGTTTCCATGGCTGTGGGCAGACCTTCGAGTTAGGTTTTCATCTAAGCACGGTAACAGGTGTTCAGTTAAGCAGCTGTTAGCCAGACAGCTCAAACAAGATTCCAGAAATACTGCATTTTAAAAAGTAGATGCTGTAGGTGAAGACTTCATGCTATCTTCCCCCCCACCCCCCACCCCCCCCAAAGAATTCCTAAATGATTGGGCCAGTGTTTTATCAGTGGGGTGATATGTTGAGCACTCCTGTTATAAGCAGAGCTAATCAGCTGCTTTGTTAAATTGGTATTACAATTGCAGAATCATCAAAAAACTCAGCTTTGCTTCTATATCTTGTACAAATGTTAAAGACAATTTGGTTTGAAACTCTGGTTCAGTCTTAAGTTCAGCACTGCAAAATATATGCTTCATTACGTGACTTACAGAAGTAGTTACTCAGCTGGTTGCAAGGCCTGATTACGTGCATTCTGATCTTTAGAATGATGAGGACTTTGAGGAGCCACTCATCAGAGGGGTGACCGTTCCTTTTTTTTTGGTTTGTCATACAGTTTTAATTACAGTTGGATGGCTATATTCTTTAGGTTGGTGATGCTGTTCATGTTCAAAGCATTAATAGAAATAAACATTTATTTTTTATTTTCTTTTAAAATGTCCTCACCTATCATATGCATTTGATACTTGCGTGTATAGCATGCATAAATAAAATCAGCTACTCAGAATGTAAATAGAAAAGTTCTTCCTTGCTGTAGTGTTTATTCATTTTGGATGACAAGTATTAGAAATGTATTTTAAAAACAACCTATGATTCACTCCATTCTGATTAAAAATTCAGTTGGCACAAAACAAGATTAGTGATTGTGTACGGATGAGATTGGAGCTCATTACAATGACGCCAATTTGAGTAACAAGAATTGTTTGTTATGTTAGCCTAGTTGATGGTTAATGTGAGCCAGTTAATAACTGAAGTGCTTATGCAAAATGTTAACCCTATTTTTCCCAATGATTTTGAGGTATATGCTGTTTGGCAAAGAGGAGACAATAGCAGTATATGTAAGCTAACTGTCAATTTAAGGATTTGGGGTTCTCAGCATCCTAGTTCAGGTCTCCAGCTAGTCTCCCCAGAATTATTCTGCCAACCCACTGCTGTCAAAAAGGCTCTGTTAGCCTTAGTGGGGATGGAGGCAAGAGGACATTAGCATTTCCTGAAACATAGTAACTTAACTTAATAGTTAACTGTGTCCTTGTGGGCTAGTATATATGGGAATACTTAGCGCTGCATTCGTGTGGGAGGAGGGCATTGCCATCACAGAACTTCAGAGAATGATCTACTGTGGTTCTTATGCCTGTGTGTAGCATTGGGAGGATTATTTCCCCTGTCTAATTGTTAATACTGAGTGCAGATTTCAGTCATGGTGGAGTTGGTTCAGCTAATTGTGCTACTCAGGTGTATTGGCTGCCATTCTGTATATCTTGTGTAGAGCAATGTTTATTTTAATTTCTTGTATTTGTAGTTATTAGACTCCATACTTGCCATTTGGCTATATGATGACTGTCGTGAAGACTGTACTGGTTTTTGTGGCTATGTTCAAGATTTTAATCATTATTATTGTCAACTTGCTGAGTTAGCTTTTAATGGGTGGTTGAGAGATCTTTTAAATACCTCCCTCTTCCATAATTGTTCTTTGTTTACTATCAGATGTGTGAGACAGATGTTTAACAGCGTCAGTTGTTCCTGTGCTAACAGTAACTACAAAAAACCCCAAACACCCTAATGCCATTTGAACTATTTTGTTCTAAAAAAAGTCTGTTGTATGGCTGGCAAAGATGCAGTGTTACGTATTGTAGTATGAAAGCCCCACATAAGGGCAGTGAGCATGATGGTTTTCATAATATGACTTCAAAGTCACAGCAGTGGGTTCTTTTTGTTGGGCAAATGTGTGGGTGAGTTTGAACTATATTAGCATTACTATCTCTTCTGGTTGCTCTGTTTGGGATGGCAGCAGCAGATTTCGTTCTTGGACCCCTAACCTACCACTCTGGTACTGAAAGCCTTAAATTAGTTTCAGTTGAACTTGGGGAATTTAAGTGAAAGAGAATGCAGTACTGGATGCTGAATTTTATTACAAGTTTTTTTCTTATTTTGAAATTCTTGATATTCACATTTTTTGTGTTCGCTTTTCAGTCATGTCTTGAATTTATATGTTAAGATGTGTTTTACTTATTTATAATCCAGTGCTATTTACTGTTTAATTTTCTAAAGCAAACATGGATTCTGAAAACTGTTTCTTCCTGTCCTTCTATATTGATCCTACCCATTTGTATGTATGGGGGGTGTATGCATGTGTGCGTATGTATACACATATATATGATCTACGCCTATGGTCTCTGAGGCATTGCTGAGGTTTGTCTGGTATGAATAAGTCACATTTTATACCATCAGAAGAGTAATTCAGAAATTTTCCCAGCAGAAGGACCATTTGGCTGGTGTTGGCATTCATGGTATACATTTTTGTCCATTTTTTTTTCAAACAACAGAGAAGTGCCAGTATAATGTTCCTTTAAGCCAGACCTGAAAGAATCTTAATTTTGAATGTATTTTGGTCTGGTTTTGGTGTCTGAGCTCCACGCAGTCTCTCCAGGAAATGCTCATGCGTTTCCTTGACCCAGCTAGCAAGGGGTTACATAAACCAGGTACATGGTTTCTGCCATTTGTTTTTGTTGTGCTTGTACTGAATTTGAAATGAGAAATCCCCAAAAGAGGATTCTGGCTAGGAGTCCTCTCCTGGGGTACCCTGGCCTGCTTGACTACAGCCTGTGTGAGGCCAGCATTCAGGAGGTCCTTCTCAGAAGTCATGCAGTGCCAAGAGCGAGTGTCAGGATTGTCTGTGTAGCCATGTGGTAAAAATGGTGACTATACAAACAGTTCAGCAGAAAGAATTCAAGAGGATGACAGAAAACAAGTTTTTCCCATCATCTTTCCATCTCCTCTTCCTTCAGGGCCTTTCTACATTTAGAAATTATTTCTTTTTCTCCTCGTTTTAGTCTTCTGAAATTCTCTTCAGCCTTTCCCTTTTATTTGTCCTCTTTGTCCAGTATTTTTAATATTTGTAGGGCTGAGAGGGAGTTAGCTACCTTTTATTACTTTGTCATTTTCTATTCATGTAAAATAATTGTATGTATTTACCTCACTTTCTTTTTCCAAAATTTCAGCATTTCCCAGCACAGTTTACAAAACTTGATTTTCTACTTCAAAGTGTAAGCAGAAGAGAATATGCTGAGGTCAGAAGTGCTGCTTTAGTTCATCACAATGTTTTGGCTGGATTTTTCACCTAGCAAATCTAGAAATTGAAAAAATTTCTAGAGTTTGATACTATTTATTTAATTGTGAGGGAAGAAAATATCTAATAAGCCAGGTGGTTTTGCCTTTCTTGCTTAAATCTTGCTAGTGTAGAATGCAAAATTAATTCCATTATTTCTCCGAAGGGCTTGGTGGGGAAACATTTCGTTTCATTTGTTTGGCACAAGCTTCTCTGATAATGCAATTTCTCCCTAGGATAGGGAAAATCTAGAGTATTAGTTCTTAAAATATAGTATTTCAGTCCAGGAAATACTGATTTAGGACAACGTTAGGAATATGCATGGATCATTTGACTGAAGGATGGCAAAGTGGGAGAAAATGTTTTTCTGCCATACTAACTAATGTGCGTATGATGAGAGACTTTGTAATTGTGCACTAGCAAAATATGGGAAAAAACCCACATTTAATAGCTTTCCATTCATAGTGTGTTATGGGGAAAAAAAGATAGTTTTAATTTGTCACGTGAGTTTGACCATCTCTTTTGTGATCATACAGTTAGATGCGTCAGAAGGTTGGATCAGAATAACAGGATGCTCAAATCTTAATCTAAAGGCTGAAACAAAATGTTTAGGCTCATGTTTCTTTCAGGCTACATCTGTTTAGCTTATATCTGAGCCCAGAGCATTGGCCTCTTGAGTTTCTGGATCTCCTTTTGAATTCATATTGAATTCATCTTGATTTCTCAATAAATTCACTCATTTCTTAGGTGGGCGTAAGTGCTGCTGGACTTGAGAAAGACTGCTGTCTCCCTACTAGAACCAAACTGCATGTCTGAATGAGTATTCTTTCTTTTGCTCCTTTAGTGTAAAATCGAGTAGCATATCCTTAAGTTCTGGTAAGTGGAGGAGGAGCGCTTATATAGCTAGATGTTATTGGTCTTAGCTGAGAGCTGCCATAAGAGCACTAGCAAAGTCATCACTTGTTTCAATTACTAGACTTCTTGCATGGCAGGAAGGATCACAGACTCAACTTTGTAGCCACCTTCTTTGACCCTGTGGTCCCTGGAGACTCTGAAAGCTAGAGGTGGGACAAATCCTGGCTGTGACAAAGAGCTGAGCAGACTGCCAGTGAACCAGTACACAAGCCAAAGCTTAGGCTATGCCTAAACCTGTACTTTACATGTGGTCAAAGCTCTGTTAGGTAGCTTTGCCAATATATTTTCTTTTGATGCTGTTCAGCAAGGGGCCCTTGCATGACTGAAATCTGGGTGCATTTCAAACTTAGTTGTTTTGTTTCTTAACCCTGTCCTGGTTTCAGCTTTATTTAATTTTGTGTTTTATTTAAATTACTGGTCCAGGTAATACTTTCTATTTCCATCTTCCTGGTTTTCCTTCCAGTTCTCCAGGGTGTTTGCTAAGTTTATGTGCAAACTCTGTAACTTTAATAGTGCTAGGCAATCAGTCTCCTTATGGCACTTGCCCCAAATGTTTCAAGATTTCTTCTGGAAACCCATTTCAACATCTGGTGGTTCTCTGGGCCACTTCATTCTGTAGGCCATGAGAATATCCCATCGGAGGTATGGTCAGTCTATATTAGTATCCTGTACTAATACATCTTGCGTTAAGGATAAATGAAGTCTACCAACATGAACAAGAGAAAAACTGTGAATTGTGAACTGTGTGGTTATGTTAGATGACAAACTGGGGGTGAGGAAGGCCTTCAAATATTCTTTGGAAGTTGGAGTCACTGAATCTGCAATGATTCTTGTAGGCAGTGACTCTGTCAGGTCTGTGACTTCCTCCCTCCCAACGTGAGTTGTTCATGTGGCTGGATATTGTCACAAGGGCAACTCACAGTCCATGAAGACGAAACAAAAGCTGCTCCTTTGCCTCATGTTTGCTGTCACTTTTCAGAGACTTTGACCTCTTTCAGAGGCTTTTCACCACTTCTTATTTAAGGAGCTGTGCCTGGCAACTCTTCCACTACCTGTTAAATCTGGCACTATCCCCTCTGATCAGGGTGTATTACTGCTACTCCTTTTATGTAGGAACTCGTAAAGGGATTTCTAGACTTTGTGAGAAGGATAGTTTTAGGAAGTGCTTGGAGGAAACCATGGAACTTGCTCACTTTTTCTCAGTATATCATACTGCTGTTAATGCTATGAATGCCTCTCTGTCAGCAATGCTTTTTTTGTGGCCAGTCAGGTTGATGTAGTAATGCCCTAGTCTCCTTCACCATGTCTTTCCAGTATATTCGGTAGGCATCAATTTTTCCACCAGGAAGCACAACTTTCTCTGCTATCGCTAATGGTTGCCTGAGAGAGGAACAGGACTGAGCAAACAAAAGACTCTTCAGGTGGATGTTGTTGTATTGGAGGGAAAATACATGCTGCGGCATACTTGAGATTGCCAGTTGCCAGACACAGATGACTAATTGCCTTCATGTATATATACTATACTTGCTTTGCAGAAAATAAAGACCTTGCTAGTGGTAAAGGTGGTGTAATGAATTCCGGCGTCTCATTGACTTTCAAGTCATCATTTGTTTAAACCAAAAATATAATGTTGGATATCCCAAGCAGGACATATAAAAGCAAAATGTCTTTTATTTGGAAGTCTGGGAGCACAATAATAATGTTGGTATTGGTAATTCTTTAATATGAACCAGCAAACTGATAATATAGTTATGACTATTTTTTGCTTCTGTTAATTAAAATATAATCATACTTTACTTGAGCAATGTCTTATTAAAATTTGGAAAAAAAATATTATTAGAGAAACCGAAAGAATATTAAAGGATTCTGGCCTTGATGTGTAATGGTACTGGCACAATACACTCAGTTTCCTCACAGGAGCTATAGAAAAGTAAGAAAGGGCTTCACTTGAAGGCAACAGCTTGTTGGCTTTCTAGAAACGCATTTACAAGGTTTTCTTTTTTGGTGGTTTGGGAGGGGAGTGGCGGGGGAATGTTGGTGTTTTTTTTGTTGTTTTTGTTTTGTTTGTTTTTTAAGAGAAAAGATTGAATCTAGCACAGTCTTTCTGAATTGAGAATACATTTAAATTCAGTGTGGTATGCCCATAGAATTCAAGTTGTTGAGCCATG
The DNA here is from genome assembly GCA_035590275.1 of Ibycter americanus. Classification (NCBI taxonomy): domain Eukaryota; kingdom Metazoa; phylum Chordata; class Aves; order Falconiformes; family Falconidae; genus Ibycter; species Ibycter americanus. The sequence goes on from JAVJGI010000035.1 coordinate 16,531,884, forward strand.
TTAATTCATATTTCTGTAGAGAAAGTTGGTCATTGCTTATGAATATGCAAGCAGAACAGACTTTTAAATTAACTGATTACAGAAGGTCAGTTAGAAATAATCATTATGTCTGGATAATGCAGTTTCATATTTGATTAACTTCTAGACTGTGAATTCTGTTGTAATTTATAATTGTACTTTTCTCCAATGGGATTAGTTTGTTTGGGACCCTGCAGGTTCTTTCCTTCAGAAGATATTGCTGGGGAAAAGAAACATCTTTGCACTCAGGGTAATTTTCAAAAGGTACATTCATTTCCCTGAATGAGGGCTCAAGCTTTTTTTTTTGTTTTGTTTTTTTGTTCTTATTGGTCTGAGTTTCAGCCTGTATTTGTTTCAAAACCTCTCTTCCACTTATTCTTTACATGCTTTTATGCCTATGTTCCCTTGTTATCTTCCATCTCAGAACCGCAGGCGTATCTGCTCTTTTTTAAAAATAACTACAGAAATATAGTTCAAATTTAGTCAACATCTTGTGTCTTTTGTTTGCAGTGTTAGTGTTCATACAGTTTTACGGAATTTTGCTATATACCTGTCTCCCCAGAAATGCAGCTTTTACTTGCATAAAGGAACCAAATAAGTATTCTTAATGTTGCTTTTTTGAGAAGAGATAACTAATTTGCATTAATCTGTCCAGTATATTAGAGAAATAATTTTGATTTCCAGTGTCTTATGCTTTACGTAATGGTATTTTGTAAATGTTCTAGGGACTGTATTTTCAAGGCCTGATAAACTCTCTTGTAGTACAGACGTGAAAATAAAGATGGAAATACTACTTGGCCAGTGAGATCCACCATGTAATATATTTATTTTAATTTATGGGATTTTGGGAGGGGAAAAAGTGGTTAGAAGAAAACTAACTGCATATGCCACCCAACAATAAATGCTCAAGGGATGTTAGTGGATGCAGTCCAAAACATTAGCTGTGAAGGTACTGCCTCTTTGCTGTAGCTAAAATTACTTGTTTTGACAGGAAAGGAAAAACCCCAAGAACTGATAAGAGTGAAAGACTTGCTATTTAAAAAGAGACTTTTGAGGTAAAGCATTAACACTGAGGCAGTGGTCTGTTCTCTGGTCCACTGAGTGTCTGAGGAGTCTGGGACCTGTTCGTGCTACCATCAGTGCATGATGAGTAAGTCTTTAGGTAAAAGATGCACGTGCATGTGTCTTGTGTTGAAATTAATTGTGTCTTCATGCTTTGTTCCTTCTACTTGCCATGTCTAGTTAAATATGTGCACCTCTGGTAAGACTCCCAAAGGGAAAAGATGCTGTGTACTCATGTGGATTAACTAATGATTAGTGCATTGGATTCCCAATCCTATACATGCTGAGGGAATTGAGAAATTCCTTCTCAGAAACAGGTAAAGGTACCATCTGCTTTCTGAGAACAGGTGTGCTGGGAGGTCTGGAAAGGAACAAAACTTGCTCTAATCCCTTAGCAAAGCAGGACAAGACATACTTATGCATGCCAAGTCTTTAGGAGATTAAATAGTACTGTACTCTCTCTTTCGATAGTAGGCAGTTGTGTCTTTTAAGGGTCTGAGTATCTTGTAAGAGAAGTCTAGGAGAAACAGGCAGGCTTTTTCAGGAAGAGTACACAAAGTAAAAATGCTCTCCTGGGCTCAGCTTCACAGTTTCTGCATCTCCAGAGCACCCTTAACGTACAAAAATCAGCTACCTCCTAACTGCTTCTACAGCAGGGCATAGGAATAATTTGTAGTAACCTTTGGAAGCTGAGTTTGCTCATCTTTTGGGTAAATGATACTTGAGAGAGCGTGGTGCATTTATTCTAGGTGAAAGCAGAAAAGTCACCTTGGGTATGGGATCCTTAATCAAGAATCACACTGTGTGGCAAGTGGAAAGAACGAGGGAAAATAATGTTATACAAAATGTAAGGTGCTTTTCTGAAAGCAGCATTGATTTCTTAATATATTGTTTTCCTGCTCTGTATTTTTCTTGCTAATTCAAGGCCTTCAGGTGTTTCAGATTGCAGCTGAGCATTTATAAGATATTGTAATTTCTGCATCCAGTTTTCACAGCCTCTCACTAAAAATAAAAAATACTGACTATCCCAAGCTTTGCTTTATGCAAACTTTTTATCCGTTACGCACAATGTAGTAGAGCAGACGTGGTCTGTAAGTTCTTTGGTTGTATTCGCCATGACAGAAGTGCTCATGAGTTGAACTGTTTTTATGAAATGTTAAATTCTGATGTTTGCTTGTGCCCAGAAATGATCATTTCAAGCAGATCACTCCAGAAAGTTATTCCAGTGGTGCTTTGGGGGAGGGGAATATGAAGAACCTGTGAAAATAAGATGACAAGTAGATGGCATGTAGGTTTACAGTGATTGATTTGAAGCTGCAGCCTGTAGGATGTTTAAGTGCTGGCTGCTAAGAAACTGAAGCCTTTGAAGTTGTTATAACGCTCCAGCCCTGCAAATACTGTGAAAAATATCTGTTGATAGAAAGATGTGAGCATATGGCAGATAATTATCCTGTGCCTTTTTTTGTGAGCAATTTCCCCATGGTGGCCCATGAAGACTATAGCAAAGCAGGGACTGAAACCAGATATCCCAGTTTCTAGACTAATGCTGTAACCACTGGACCCATGTCTCCTCTGTATTTATATGGAGCAGAAGTGCTGATACCACAGTGTGATCTTTCTCATTTCAGGTGAAAACTTGCATTGGTACTGATTTTAAGCCACTGTAGGATGCATGTGGTGTGCAGAGATACAAACAAAATGCAAATCTGTACTTACATTATCCCTTATGATAATTCTGGATGAAAGATTCTACAGAAATGGCATTACCACTGTTACGGGCTTGGGAGGTTTTGTTTACTGGCATTTTCTCGTGAAAGTTAATTTCTTGCTTAGAAATATAAAAGTACACTAACTTAAAATAAGATCTTGCTGTTGTTTCCTGTAGTATAGCCAGGAAAAACAGTTACAATCTGTCTTCTTTAAAATCACATTCCTGGAAGATATTCTGGCAACCTGGATATTTAAACACATTTCAAAGAAAAACAACTTCAGATCAATTAGAATTTTTTTTTTTTTTTCTGATAGTGTAGAATTATAGTTTGCTGCAGACACTGCCTGAAGTTATGAAATAAGCAATAACCTGTGAAGGAGGCTATGAATGAGCTACTTGTGGAACACGAGGTGCGTTATGTTCTGAAGAAGTGGGGAATAGGTAATCGTGGATACTGAGTAGTTTGTATAGGTTCTTGATTAGATTTTTGGAAGGATAAAGGAAAGACTGCAAAGCACAATATGTTCCAGAACAAAATTTAAATGTGGTTTCTTTGCCAAAAGTTGAATAGTATGGCTACTTTGGAAAGCTAAATTCTGCATGTAGTAGGGCTGAAAAGCTACTTTGTGGGGTTTTTTCGCTTGCCTCACCTCTAAGAAAATCTCATTAAAACTGATACTGTCTGGCTAAAAATTTTCCTTGTATCTTTTTGCAATCCAGTTGGTATCATTGCTATTCATTTAAATGAGTTACTGTTGAAATGGCTTAAATTGCACTTTGTGGGTGGCCTTATAATATCTTTACTCTGTCTCTTTATACATACTTTAAGTGAATTCATTTTCTCAACACTTTGGTCGTGTCTGATGGTCCAAAAACCTCTCCCTATCAAACTACTCACTTACTATGCAGCCAGCTCCTGTCAGGAGACAGGATCAAGAGCCAGGGAATTTGAAGGTTGACTTTGCACCTCAACAAAATCTGTGGGGTTATACGACTTAGTCAACATTAATACTCTTTGGTGAGCTTGTTTAAATTAATATCTGGCAGATCTTCAGAACAGATTTCCTTATTCACTTTGGGTTTCTCCAATGTAGACACAGTTTAATGGATGCCTATCGTCTACTAGTCTCTGTATAATAACTGAATATTGTTTTTCCGTTTATATTGCCACACAGTGTGAGGTGGAGGGCAAAGTTAGTGGATGCAATGTGCTATTGGTTAATGACTCTTAAGGTCTAGATAACTATTTTCTCAAAGACCTTTTCCTGAAACTCACTTCAATAATGAAAAAGGCTAGCAATTGCCAGGGAAGCTTCTGCCACAAAAGAATATTCAACTTCCTTATGTACGTCCTTACTCACAGGTAGGTAAATAGTTATTGGCCATCTTCTATATGGCAGTAACTACAACTACGTGGGCAATGATTCTTCTGAAGTCTGATCTTTTATCATATAGAAGTTCTCAGTCCATTACTTTTCCTGTAAACCATTTTGAATTCATTCCTGTAGACCATTTTGAATTTATTCCTGAGTTGGAACAATAGCGATTAGCCAGTTGTCACAGGTGGCATTACCAGGCTTTTGTGTCCACAAGAAAATATGTAGTCATCTTCTGAGGCTAGTAAACCCACTACTAAAATAAACTCCTTATGGTGAGGTAACAGTTTATCTTTTTAGAAAATGAAAGTTATGCGAGTTGCAGTATGACCAAGCCAAAAGCCACTTAGAAGGTTGTAATTAAGATCTGAAGTGTGGAGGTCCTCCTAGTTTTAGTGGAGATTGTGGAGAGACCTGCGAGCAGTGTGTAGACAGAAGCAAATTGTTTAATTGAGCCTCCATCTGTGTGCTCAGAAATGACAGGTAAGTTCTTCTGTGATACGCTGACAAAATGATAACATTAAAATATTGTCGTAACCAATCTGAGATGTGCATGTAATCCTTCATATGAGATGGGCATAAATGCAGAACTAATTGCAGATGCACAGTTTGAGTTGATTCATATTTGTATATTGTTGTACAGTGGGCTACTTTCAGTCTTGCTGGCTAACTTTGGAGTAACTTAGTTTGCCCTGCAGAGTTCACTTAAAGATATATATTAGCAAACAAGACATGGAATTGGATCCAAGTCCGGATTTCTTTATTTTAAATGCATTAGTGATTGTTCTGTAAAATTTGATTAACTGTCTGGAAAGTCTGCAGAAATCTCATTTCAAATTAGAAAAGATTTATTGAGTGAAATAAGTAACTTGGCCTGTCAGTACCCCAGTCAGTGTGCTCTTTTTTTTAATACAAAATTAATTTTAATTGCAATTTTATAGCAATTTCAGATAAACTCTCTTTTCAGCATGCATGTGATTTTGATAAAACAATGTTAATGTATAAATTTTGCTAGGGAAAAAATTGAAGGTCATGGTGAACAAAGCAGAAAGATTTTGATGGAAGCCACAGAAAGGAACAAGTCTTTTGCTGTATACATATTTGCTGGTTATTTCTTTGTTCTTTTCGTACCTGCCAGATTCCAACAGTCTGGCTGTTGAAAATGAGGTTATATGTGTTTTCTTATTTATGTTTTTTTTCTGAAGCTGTAACAACTAAAACTCGTCATTTTAAAGTTACATTCAGAGCATAATTTTTATGCAAGATTTGGGTTTTGTGGCAAAACTTGGAGCCATAGAACATAGAAACACTGGACGCTTGCTCTGTTCTTCTAATGTTTTAAATATTTTAAAATACTGTTTCTTAAAAAGCTATATTGGATAGGGTTGGAATACAGCCTTCAGGCAATCAGAAAATGAAGCGCACAGGCTACTACTACTTCTTTTTGCTTCAAAGCCTTTAGTTTAAGGTTTTGCTGATTAAAACTGTTTCCAAAGTCTAATAGCAAATACAATACTGCATGCTAAATAAAATTTTATTTAGAAGATCCTTTATCTCTAAAGAAGGAGGTCAATTTACTGTTGCAGGGACACTGCTCTCATTGACTAAAGTGACAAATCTTTGCTTGTTCTCAGAAGAATCATTATAATGCTGAAATTGTAGTGATGAAGACATTCTACAAGGGATCAACTTGATAAACATCAGATTCTGCTTTAGTTAGGTTTCAGCAAGGTATGTTACAGGTAGTTGCTTACTCTGATTTCAAAAATAGAAGGAAGATTAAAAAAGGTACTGTTTGAAACTGATAGAAGGTAGCATGTATTTTGACATACTGTTAAAATTGGATCACAATATAATGGTTTAAAAGTATTTCCAGATAAATGAACCTACTGCTTAGGACAAATAGGCAACACTTAAAGATATATAAAAAGAAATTTCATACATAAATATGTCATTGTATTCAGATATGTTTGTGTTAAATTTTATAAAATTAGATCTTCTGAAAAGAATAGCATTTCAGCAAAGTTAACATAATGGATAGAAATGTAAAGGCCAATTGCCAAATAACAACCACTACAATAATAGAATTCTAAAGTCAAATTAGTTTATTTAAATCAGAATTTGTATTACAGAAAATGTGTGTAACTTGTATATTTACTCTTTCATCAGCGAGAATCCATTTTAATTGATGTGTGTACTGGGTGGGTAGTTGAATTTCTCTCCAGGTGATTTGTTTTTGTAACCGGTTCATACTTTGAATCTTTAGTTACTGAATGAAAGGTATTTAGTAAGGATCCTACAGTCAAATCATTCCTTTTAATTCATGTACCTTTAAGGCAATACAGCATTAACACTGTTTTGATGCAGTGTTCTTGAATTCTTTGAAGAGAGCGATACTCTAGCTCCATGCTGGACAAATGACAATGGATTTCCTCTTGCTCTTTTTTTGTTCTATAATGTTATTTAAAAAACAAAAGGTTCGGTTGCATTTAGGTCAGTTTTTAAAATATTGTTGGTCATTTCCTTTGACAGAACATTTCTATTGTGTTATACCAATGTCATTAGGAGGAAAGGTTATTCCCACTTGTCTGGCTGATATCAATACATACTGGCATATTACATCCTCTGGCTTTCTGGAAATGCTTTATTTGAGCAGCAGCTTGGGAACAGGAAATTTAAGGTTATACACAGTCTGGTTTCAGACTGCATGATACAAAATGTGTTTCCTAGAAAATGCTGTCTACCTGATAAATTTTCTCTAGTATTTTGTAGAATCAGATAAGCTTAAATGGATTCCAGTTGGGAATAAATTTTTACCAGCTGTAGATGGCAGACAAGGTAGAACAAGGCTTTCAGTCACTCTAGTATGTATTTGAGGAGCTTACTCTGGAATGTAGCTTACCTTTTCAGTTACAGCAGTGATAATATTCCTGGGTTTTAGGTGTTCTTACTGTCTAGGAGGGAGTACTTTACTTCAAGCCATGGTCGAATGTGAATTCTGTGATGCTCTAATAGCTTCTAAAGGCAGAGGTTCAAGGATAGTCTCTTAGCCACGCTGAGCAGCCCTTTCTGCAAGAATCATAGTGAGCAGGAGAATAGGAGTACAGTTTAATCCTGTAACTGTTCATTGAACTGTTCATTCATCCATGTAAAACAAAGTAAATCATGATCAGCAGTTATGTCCTGTTGTGTTTCTTAAGCTGAGCCCGTCAGTCTTGGGTGAAGCTGTAAATTCTGTAAACATTAGTCGTTTTTCAAATCTGTACTGTAGAGGTATATATTCCCCTAAGTGCTCCATCTGTACTCTAAGATTATAAATTTTTCCCTTTTTTTATCAAAGCAAGAACAACGTCTGTGTCTCTGAAGAATGAGAGTACTGCCTTCCAAAACTGTTTCCGTCAACCATTTTCGTGTGACAGGAATGTATGTTTTTCATCCTAATCACAGGAATGAGTGATGCGTAGACAGTTAATGCAGCAGTGCCAGCTGTAGTCATTCAAAAATCACAAATCATGTTGTTGAAAGTCATACAGTGGTCTAAAAGCCATGTTATGAGATAGAAAAAGGATTGTATTTCTGAATTGTATTTTTTTTCTTTTTTTTTTTTTCTTTTTTTTCTCCCTTTATGTAGGTGGTGCATACGCAGATTTCTTTGCCCCTCTGGTAGCTACTAACTTAAATGAGAAGGGGTGAAGGGGATAGGGATGGGTAGAATGTAGCTGAGATGCTCTTAAAATTGATCCCCTCCAGGACTGGGGACTTCAGAAAAAACAGTATGTGGTAAGATTTGAAATAAAATTGCCTTGGTAAACATTATTGATTATTTTTTTTTTTAAGCTCAAAAAAGCGCAAGATTTTCAAGGAAGCAATAAGTATTTCATGTTACAAATTAGACTTGTATGTTTGAAGTGATGGTGCTGAAAATAAGAAATTCATTTTGATAATGTCTTAATATATATGACTTTGGAGGGAAACAAATGTAGTGAAAAGTGAAATACTTGAAGTATTGTCTCTTGTCGTGTCTCATGTCCTGTCAGCAAGGAGTACAGGACGAGTCCTCATCTGCCCTTAACATTGATCCATTCTACATCAACCACATACAGGCGTGCAACATTGATCATGTTAGGTATGGTTTGTAACACAGAAAACCTTCCTGAATAAAACTTACTGTGCACTGAAGACTGGTCTAAGCCAATGTTAGAGTAGTTAAACTGAGAGATGTCATTGTTACTATGCTACTGACACAGTTATCTTCATTGTATTAACATTTTTATTTCTGTTAACTATGTTTCTTGATATACAGTGAACTTGTAATAAAAACTTCTGCCAGGTGCATTGAAGAGGCTTGTGTACGAATGGTGTATGTGTTAAGGGAATGAGTCAAGGTAACTAGTGACAAGACAGTCAAGGTGAAGTAAAGCACAAGGCTGAGGCAACAGAAGAGAACCCATTTGCTCTGTCGTTGTCAATACTATATCCACTGTGTGAATAATGGAGCAGTTTCCGTAGTTTCCTGTCTATGCCTGGTAGTAGCCTTGTTACCAGTTTTCTGGTAGATCCCTATATGGGCTTTTATTTGACATTAAGGTTTGTTTCTGCTGTTTGACCTGGTTTTCTTCCAAAGCATGATACAACCTGTGCATTTAATATTATGGTTTAGCTTTGTCGCAAAGTTTCCACGTGCATATGTGCCTCTAATATCAGTATGGAAGGAGGAGTGCTTGTCTATTACTGTAAACAGTTTTGGTCTCTGTTCTTCTCTAATTCAACAGAATTTAGCTTCTTGGAATCCTTCAAACCCTGAATGCCTCCTGCTTGTTGTCAAAGAGCTTGTGCAGCAGTATCACCAATTTCAGTGCAGCCGATTACGTGAGAGCTCTCGTCTCATGTTTGAGTATCAGACTTTACTTGAAGAGCCCCAGTATGGAGAAAATATGGAAATCTATGCTGGCAAAAAAAACAATTGGGTAAGCTCTTAAGAATATTTTTGCTAAAATGCTTTTAGTGATTCTTTCATTGTAATAAGTACAGCTCTTGCCTTGGAAAACTTATTTCTGTGGATCTCCATGCTTTATGTTTCCAATGGAGAAAATTTATTTGACTCCAGCTCATTTTCTGTACTCCCTGTTTTGTATGTTGCTGTCATTCCACTACATTGGTTGAACCAGATTTCCAGGTGAGTAACATTTTTTCAACCTGGTGTTAGTTCATCTGATTTATAGATGAAAACTTTGAAAACTATTGAAAAGCCTGTGCAGCATTTACAGAGCACAGTACAATGTTACGTGGCAGTTTGAGCTAGCTCTTGAAGATCTGAGAGGCAGAGTAACAGTGTTGGTGTGGCAGCCTGCCCAGGCAAATCAGCCTTCTTAGGGGTAGGATGTATTAGGGCACGGTTCCACATTATGACTGAGCTGATTTAGTTGGTAGCTGCAGCTGCCTATATCTCTCTGGCACTTGTCTAAGATGAAATGAGTTGTTTCAAGAACCTAAACTGGAAAGGGGAAAAAAAAACCCCAACTAATTCTCTGCAGAAGGACAGGAGGAGGTGAGATGGGCTAGAGCTGTGACTTTGCAGGGCCATGTCTTCATACAACAGTCAGACATTAAACTGTCTTATCTTTTTCCTGAAGTTATATTCTTTGCCTGGGAAATGTGCCATGTTGTGTAGAAACGCCATGTATACCATCTCAGCCTTCTAAAATGAGGCTTTTGGCAATGTAGACATTCTGGTTAGTGTGAGATTTGATTTTTAAACAATTTTTAAACCAATCTCTGCCACAGAGTAAGCTTTGCAAAAATCAGTGTTTTCAGCTGGTAATATATTTATCATGGGAAGTTTGGGTATCAAGAAATATGTGTGTTTATGCTGAACGTGTCCCCCTCTTGCTTTCAGAAATAGCATACTCTTAAGATATACTGGCCTTCAGAAGCAGCATCTTCTGAAATAGATGCAGTCTAAAAATGGATGAAAATTCAGCATTCCTGTTATCAGGGCATAGAATTCAGCTTTACATCACTTTAATCATCCTTAAGTTACAGGTGATGCAAGCATGTTTGCTTTACAATTCACAGTACTTACATTTTCTTTTCATAGAGAAGTTATCTAGGCTTTTTTATTTTAAGCCAAGTAAAATTTTCTTTTTCAGAGAATTTCAGATCTCTTTTTTTTTGTGTTTATAGATCAGAATATTTCATTGAAATCACTTTGGTCTTAAATGTTATTCTCTACAGCTCTCACGTCAAACAACTGCCACATCTGTGAATATCACCAGACTGGTTTATTGAAATGCAGAAGGCTTTCTGAACTGTACTGAGATGTTACCAGAATTTTTGACAGCTGGCAAAATTCTGCTCAAGTTTGTAGAAAACTAGGGTTTTTTTCCTTTTTTTTTTTTTTTTTTTGGTAGGTAAGCCATATCTACTCAAGCCTTTTGAATCTTTCTTTAGTCTTTGGTGACTGAATAAAGAACTTTTTTGTGTGTTTGAAATGCTGTCTTAGTAAAAATATTCCAACAAAATGAATCTTAAATACATTTTGATGCAAATCCTTTTAATCACTGCAGAGGTATTTGAGGTTTCTGTGGAGTACTTTGTTTTCAAAGTTTACATTCTCTGTGAAGAAGACTCTGAGAGGTTGTTTGGAGATTCTATGAACCTGGTGTCTACACAACAGAGGCTTGTTTATTACTGTTCTGAAATTCAAAACTATGAAACTAACTTGTGTAGATCTTCTTCCTGTAGTTTAAAACTGTTTTTTTATTCTTGATGATCATGGCAGTAAGACTGTTTATCTGAAAAGCAAGGGGTAAACTGCATGTTATCTCCTCTGCCTAGAAGTCATTGAAATTCTTGTTGTTGCTGTCTGTCAGGAGCCGGTAGTAGCTCAGCAGACTTCTATGACTGAACCTTACACAGGGTTATGAAAGAAATCATCTTAAGTGCATCAGTTAAAAAACTTTATTTGAAGAGAAGGCCTGAATTCCGTGATGTGTCCCAAAATGGAACAGAAATTTGCTTTTATATCTTTGTTCCAGTATCTCCTATTTTCTGAAGTGTTCTCCAAGATCTGTGACAAATAGACAAACCATTATCTAGCTTAGTAGCTTCATGTTGACAGAATACCAGTGGGTACAGATGCCCATTAACTATCTAATCTCTCAGTGCTGTGACCAGAAATTCATCTGACTTGACCTGATGCTTGTGACCAGCTGGTTGGGGTTGGGTAGGCAAGCACCATGGACAGGGACTGCTCCCTGCCTGCCCAGAACACTTTTGGAAGTAATACTTTGTAAAATAATCCTGATTGAATGACATAAAAGATCTAAACTGCAAGTCCTTATTTCCTTCTAAATCTTGGAGCAGCTGATGTTTTGATCAGATGCCATTCATCTGTTCAGTGGCCATCCCAGTTCATCAGACCTGGTGTTTTACCAGAAATAATTTCTGGATTTTATGGCAAATGTATGGCATTTTTTGAAAGTTAAATCTAAGCAAGAAGCGCTGTCTATAATATCCATTTCACTCTGAATAAAAAGTGACTGCCCTGACTGTCATCAGAGCAGTCTTTGTGTTACACGTGCACAAGAAGTCAGTGATTTTTCTGCATACATAAGTAATACAGCATCAGAAAGTTGGCATCTGTCCTCACAAGTAGCATCATCAGGAAAGGTTTCAGAGTCTGTCTTTTAATATATGCTCACTTTTTGTGGCGTAGTGTTTCTGTGTGCAATTGCTTTGCCTCTATTGCATGACTACCAGGGACAAATTTTAAGGGCAGTTCTGAGCTAGCTGGCGGTAAGGTGGATTACAAACTAACATCACACAAACCCTTTTGGCAAGTGATCTAACTGGCAAGGTACCATTGGAAAGATTTCGCTTGCATTTAAGATCTTTTTTTTTCTTGTGTAGTGACTGGGAGCTAGAATGAGTTATCTCTAGCTCATGCCTGATACATAGACCAGGAAACAAATTGGCACTGATATTAGCAATGCTTTTTGTAAATCTACGTAATACATCATCTTTGTCTATATGTGCTTAGTTGCTTAAGGTGAAAACTTTTGTTAATTTAGGCATAAAATAGTTTAAGGAATCCAGTTCTGTAGAATTTTTTCCCTCTCAGTTTTATTTAATGTCAGTACCACAGAAAATAATGTGCTTAGCAAACAATCACTTATATTCCTCCACTGTTCTGCTTAGCAGCTTACCATTCCTTTTGGAAAGCCAGTTTCCATTGGCTTTGACCTCCAGTACTTTCTCAGAGAGACTTGTGCATCGGCAAGCTGGTTTTCTTCAGTGTTTTATACAGCCAATTCCTTTCTGAATCAATAAGCTTAGAAATTTATGTGGTGCATGGCTACAAAGGCTTGTGCTCGGGTGGTATATGGCCAGTGACGACCTTCGTGTTTTCTTTTATGCTGAGGTCAAAGCCATGTATGGGTTATCACAGGTAAGTGAGAGGGGAGGCAAACTACTTACTATTTCACAAAGGCATATGGCAGATTTTCGGTATCAGTACAGGTGACTTTGAATGCTTTCCTCTTGAAGAGTTGTAGTCTTTGGCAAGCTGTCCTCATAGCTACGTATGGTTCTTGTGATAACATCTACATGTAGTAAAGCAGTGGCCTAAAAGGTATCCTTCTGACATCTGTGTGGCTTATAAGCCCTTGAGTATTGAGAGGTCTGAGTACTGGCATAGGTTGTCCAGAGAGATTGTGGGATCTGCATCGAGATATTCAGATGCCATCTGGACATGGTCCCAGGCAACCTGTTCACTCTCATCATTCTCTACATCTCTCCCATGGATCACTGCTGCATGTTATAGAAAAAATGCTTCCATTATTTTAGACATATTACAGGCTTTTGCTTGCCACAAGGTATAACTGGATACACAATAAAGATGATACTGTTTAAATCAAGTATGGTATTTATATTCACCCTTTTAATGAGAATTGCAATATGCATGTTCACTGTAGATGCATGTGCACTTCATTAAAATTTGTATATTGTACACTTCTTGTTTAAAGTATTTTTCTTCTCACTTTGGCTGTGCAAGACAATTAAAATACTAAAATGAAAATTAGGTACAGTAACTGTATTCAGGCAATAGTGAAGTAGTACATATGTGTTGCTGAGGGAGAACGATTGCTGCATGTTCATACAGCTTAGATTTGTCTCATTGCTTGTTATAATGAAGTACTGGGGTTTTTTATAAGTTGTATGTCATCATGTAACCAAGTAGAGTATGTATGCAAAACGTTTAATGCTTTTTATACTACTAAGTCTACATGACAAATATATCTGCTGTATGGCTACTTTATTGAATTAAAAAACAGAGATGCCAAAAAATTAATGTGGAGGAAATCAGGCACGCATTTGTTTTTCAAAAAGAGCTAACTTCATTGCTTCATAACCAGGTGGACAAAGTCTGGTTTTAAGGAAGTGTATGAAACTGCAAGGAAATCCTTTCCATTTCCTTTGCATACACTTTATGCATAAAAAAGAGCAATGTGTAGGATGCTTGGCAAATTTTCAGTAAAATGGTTGTCTAGGTGTTAAGAGTCACATAATTCTGAAAACCAGTCCACCTACTTCAGTTCTTTCTGCTGTGTTTATTCAGAGGACACTTCTGATACATTCTCACCTTAACGCAAATTCTCTCATTTATACCTGCAGTGTTTGTGAAGATGCCTCTGTTTTGTCTATATGCTTTTATAAATTTGTCAGGTTTTTAGCTTTGCATTTGCAGTTCTTACCGGACTTTTGTCCGGAAATGAGTACAGCCAAGAGAAATCTATGTTTAGGGCCCAACAAAGTGTAGTCTGATTTTGTCAGGCACATTGTTGTATTCTGACTACTTTTTGCTGTTGACTTACTGTCAATGATGTTTTACGATTTTTAAGGTGTTTTCTCATATAACATCTGTGAAATCTTTTATTTTTTTCCTCTTCAGTAACTCCAGTGAGAAACGTTGTTTTAAATTTCAACCCTTCTGTTTGGTATGAGCTCTTGCACATTTTTCTGGTTGATATTTCATTGTCAGAATGTTCAATTTGTGGTTCTGTTTGACACCAGGTCTCATTAATGTTACCTTTTTTTCACAGACTGGAGAATTCTCAGCTCGCTTCCTCTTGAAGTTGCCTGTAGATTTCAGCAATATTCCTACATACCTTCTCAAGGTAAAGTGAATGTGTAAGTTGACAGTATTTGTGAGAGAGTATGAATTATTGATATGTTCTTAGTAACTACTTTGACTTTCCTGCCCTCGTCCTCTCCAAGAGTTTGAAAGTCCACCATTTCTAAACCTGATTGCATTATGTTTTGGAAAGGTGATGTTACACATACTGTTGTTCTGCGTGTCGTTTTACCAGGTAGTAGATACACACCTATCACACTAAAGGATCTCGCAGGATTTGGGTTGTTGTAGATGATGTCATGCAGTGTAGATGTTCTGGGTTTTGTGTAGGTATAATATGACTAGTTACAAGCTCTTGACCATATTGAAGGTATTATCTTGGGGAATAAATTTATATATTTTCAGATAAATTCTTTTATATGAGTCTGTGGAATTTCATGCTGTGTAAGTGTTGGGTTTTTTAATGAATAGTCCAGTTGTACCAGTAGTCTTGACAGTAGAAGAAGAAAAGCAAACTAAGTACACCATTTCTTAACAGGGAGTGAAAGCAAATACTGATGACATGAACTGAAGGTTTTGATTACTTTGCTTCATTGTTTACAATAAACACTAATTTGACCAGATACTTTAGAAAGTAGGACTATAGAGTATTGATTTGAGTTGGGAGAAAAAATGTCTTTCTTTACTAAGAGGAAAAAAGACTCCTTTGTGATAAACTAGCAACATATAATAATTTGAAATGAGTGGTTTTCACAGCAGGAGGACAGTCACTCTTTCAAGCAGTTACTGTGGAAGCCCATCGTAAGGTCAGTGTTACTATATTCAGAGAATGCAGTGAGGCCTGGGTTCTTTTTGTCTAACATTGCTGTCAGAATGAAGTGGCAGAACTTCTGCAGACAAGGTTTGAGTCAGCTGATGTTACCAACACCCATCTTTCCTTTAAACTGCATGACTGGCTCCTTACTCAATTGTTTATTTTTAAATGTTTGGAAAGAAGAACAGCTACTTAATGTTTAGCAACTCATGTGCTGAGATGACAATGTCAGTTTAGATCCCATTACCTCCTTTTCATCTTATTGTTAGAACTGTCTTCAACTGCTGTTGGATCACAATTGCAAGTGTGAGTCTTCAGTGTTTCTCCAAATAAGATGTCTTGAGCCAGGAAACATGAAAATAAAGGCAGACCTAGCTATAATCTGACTGAAATTTTTGGTTGTAGTCTGAGATCAGTATCCTATGATCTCTTTACCTTCTGTAGACTGTTTACTGTTTGTGTAATGAGGCTGTGCCTAACTTTCTCAAAAGCATCCAAATATTTTTAGTTTCTTCCTGTGTTCATGGTAGCAGTCCTTCTCCCAGCTACTGTCTCTCATCATTCTCTCCTGATGGGAACATTTCCAGTCAGATGTAAGAGGTTGGCTGCGGCCTTTTCAGGAAGGATGTCACTGAGAAGCAGGATGCAGCAATGGTTCACCTGGACTGCAGGATAGCTGTGACTTGCTTCTGAAAGACTCTGTGCAGAAGAAAGGAGATTGAAAACATGTGGTGTGAACTGTGCTGTCAGAACTCCAAGTGCCATATTTTCCAGGAACAATTTTTAATTGGTCTTTCCAGGAACAATTTTTAATTGGTCAGGAAATTCAGGACAAGTGCATATACCCAGTATGTTAAATAACTTCAGTCACAGGGCTGTCTTATACCTCTGTTTAGCCTCTGGGGAAACTGTGTGACTTGGAGGTTGGAAGGTGGTGTGTGACTTATGTGACTTACATAAGTAACTGTTGTTGTGTAGGAACCCTGTGATAGAAACGGATTCTACTTTTGTTCCTAGAGAGTAACATTTTAATGCATGGCAGCATACTCTTCCTTACTGTAATTCCCTGTCATGTTCACTAAACAACTTCTATCTTCTCTAAACAAGGTTGATATACTGTGGATAAATCGTCAGTGCTCCACAACTGCTTCCTGGAGCGCTGCTCGCCCCAAGTACTGAATGATTCATTAATCTGAAGGAAAAAGTGTATTTATTTTGCATGCATATATAGTTTGTGTGATGTGAAGAGGCACGCACAGAATGCATTTTGACATTTCTAAAATATTAATGTTTTAGCTTTGGAGTTTTAAAATTGATGTATTTTTGTATGTAATAGCCTGGGTTTTCACAACAGCAGATCCTTCTTGATCAGTCCTTGGCTTTCTTACACAGACTTCTACTATGCGAACTGACAGGTTAACTGTCTGTGGTAGGAAGGTGGTAAGTAGTCTGGATGAGTAGCCACAGAAGAAGAAATACTGGTTTATTCCAGTAGTGTTTGTTGATGGCAGAAAAATGGCTTGACTCAGGCTCCAGCATGGATTATGGCAGAGAGTCCTCCATAGCAGGCATAGATCTGTTACCCCTGGTGCCTTTATTGTATTCTGACAATATCAGCTATATGAATGTCATCTCATATGAGAACACTATAAAGGCAGGCAGAATTGGATCTCCTCTGTTGTGGTTCAAATACTCCAAATTCATAAGACTATTTAAAAAAATCTGGTTTTTTTTTAATCTATCGATGTCTTTCTTATTTCTTTTCTTTTTTTCTTTTTTGGATGAGGCTTTTGACATAAATAGATCTTTGATTTGTTGCAATAAAATAGGAGTTTATTTTCCATTTCGTTGGCTTCAATGCTACTTGCTGGATTATGGTACATGGTAGAGCATCTATTGATGCAGTGGAAGTAATTGTTAATATATTACCCTGAAAGGTGGAAGAGCAGTCAGTAATTGAAGACTGTTAGTGTGTATTAACAGCTTAATGTTTAACTGCAGAATTTAATGTGTTTGAATTATGTTCTAGCCTGTAGTCAGCCTTCTAGTGTACAGTAGGTTCTCTGTAATGATTTCCAAAGTTCGAACCTGTGTTAAACTTTCTCAGCCATCTTCTTTTTTGATATTTAAATAATACTAATTGTATTAAATTCTGGTGAAATACTGAAAGACCATTATTTTTGCATCATCAATCACTCCTAGTACCCCAATGATTTGTAATGCTTTTCTGAAATTTTTATTGATGTCAGTAGGTAATCACACTACAATTGTGACTGTAAAGCTTTATATAGTAAGCCAGTATTCAGGTTTGAGGATGTCAGCTGTCAGAACAGTCTGTAGTGCTACAGAAATCTTTGGAGTTGTTGAGAATACACTCTGGAATCATAAGATCTTACTCTGTCAACTTTGTCCTGATGGTGGTAAGAGTATTCTTCTTTCCTTATAAAAAAATAAAAATTTGAAGGAATAGCATAAGATGGGTTGTTATGGGCTGGAGAGGTGGATTTACCAGTTTATTTTAAAGGTATTCGCTGCACTAAATTTAAATACAGTTCAAGTGTGCACGCAGAATAGCAGACTATATGAAGAAGAGTGAGAATGATTAAAAGAGTGATGTAGAGCACACTGTCTCTTCCTTTGAATTCTGAAATTCTAATAAAAGTCCTTCAGTTATTACTTGTTTGAAAACATAATACCCCTTTTAATGGTTATAGGAGATAGATCTTTTTTCACAAGTTTTCTTGGCATATTCCTTCACATTGAATGAAAAGGTATCATTCCTTATTTTCTATGCTAAAGAACTGTTCAAAAAGAAATGTTGGTTTACACTGAAAAAAGCACATTTAGGAAAAGGCACCCTTTTGTTATTTTTCCCTTTACAAAGTTATGCTTTAATACAAAGGTTTTGAATTGAATGTGGACCTTCATATCCACTTTCACTTTGTTCTCTTATGCAAATCCGTTTGACTTAAATGAAGATTTTAAGTGTTGAAACAACTTCAGAATCAAGCTGGTGGCTCAAACTACTGCAGGGTTCATTACTGATAAGCCTTTCATTAAGGTTCTCTCATGTGACAAGAACATGGCTTTGGCTCAGGAAAATTCTAACATCTGTATCTGTTTGCTATTATACCTTACCTTGCCCTTTTTTGCAGTTGGATTTTTAATCAGCATATTCATTTTGGCTTAAATTCTTTTCTGATCGTTGCAACATTTATAATTTTCACCACAGTATTTTATAAATTGAAGTATTCACTGTACATATGGGGTTTGAGAGTCAGTGTCTAGTTCACATTTGTGCCTTTTTACAGATCCCATGTGTACCACAGTAATAATGAAGGTAATAGATTTAGCATCTCAAATACCTCATCCAAATTTTGTTTCGTTTGGTCAGCTATGGGGACATGTGCTATCTTAATGATAATTCATTAAAAATCTCCAGCTCAGTAATTTACAAATTGTACTGGATTATGTAACTGTAGTATGATTGCACAGTATGAGTGAACTTTAGAGTGTGTTGCCAGTGGCGCTGTTGAAAACAAGACATCTAGGTATTTTTCTTTCATTTCTATGTTTTTTGAGGTTTTGGCTAGATGAGATGTTCACTGATTACCACCACCTTCTTGTATGTAATTTGTAAAGTATTCATTTCCTATTCTTAAGTACCTGCTTGTTGTGCCCTGGCAAACAGCTAATATCTGGACCAATTCAGCTATGATGCTGTGACCAGCAGCCTTCCAATAATTTCTTACTATTCAATTGTAAAGGAAATATGCAAAGCAGACCTAATTTCTGTGTAGAAGATTTGAAAAAATCTTTAAACCTGTTTTTTCTGAGAAGCCTTTTTGTGATGACCATTGTATTTAGTGCATATCTTTTAAAACTAAAACAAATAACAGACATTGTCTAGACACATTGCCAGGGGCCAAACAGTTGTGTGTAACACTGTCAATGGAAAAGGTTTATCCTCAAGTTCAAACTGAAAGATAAGAACATACTTGTGTTTTTCCTTACTGTGATTTCATCATTTGGAAGTCTGTTAAAAGACTTTAGTGCAACTTTTGTTTATGACGTAGTCCAAATTCCAAGTACTGTGAAAAGACTGCAATACTTGTGTATGTTTGAGTAATCTAGTAGAGAACAAACACACGTTTAAGTATAATGTGCAGGGTCAAATGAGATTGTTTTCCAGGCTGGTTTCTTTACTGTTGTGATTTAGCAGTTTGATTTATTTGACAGTGTTTAAGGTTTGTGTGAAATTGCTGCAAATGCCAAAACACAAATATGCTTGTATAAAAAGTAGTACTTTTGCTATTTAACTTGAAAATTTGAGTTAAATGTTCTGAAAAAATATGATACTTTCTTTTGCTTTTAAACTTCATTTGATGTTGTTGGTAGCTGGCTGAGTAATAAATGATGTGTAGTGTCTTAAAATCACAAACTCAATGGCAAGAATGAATTAGAGGCCAGATCTGACTTGGTCTTTTCATGCTAGGCTGTTTCACAGTATGTTGGGCAGCTACCTCTCAAAAGAGCATAGACCACTGTGCAGTGTATATGATTTGACTGTCTTCCCATAGCATATGTATGTCTTCTGTATTGCGTAGAATGATGGACCTCTACATCATATGAAGCTTGTCATGTCCACAGTGTCAGCTGTCATTTTACCTCTTTTACAAATAGGAAAACTGGCAGTTTATAAGACTTGTAGGTAATCCTGAAATAGTATGTAGTTCTCATAATTCACAGTACTTTGTATTTGCTTTCCATAGAGCTCTTTTAAGCTAATACATAGATTGCTATTAATCTTACCTACTTAAGAGTTTGTGACAGAGTTATAAAGTTAACTTCCTGCACTGTATCCCGTAATGCATTCCTTATCTTGAGATGTGTGTAAGCATTTGAAGCAAATAGGTTAAATTTTAAAAGGAGATGTTAGTATGATATTCACTAGATTGCTTATTGTACCAGCATTAAATTACTTAAACAGAATATCGAATCATCGAAGATTGTCTAGGTTTCATCTGTTAATAGTTTAAAGGCAAACTTTATAACATGCAATTATAATGAGCCATTGAGATTTTAGATTAGAAGTGAGTCTGTGCAAGTTAGTACTGGCAACGTTCAAAACAGAATAGTTTGTAGCAGCTGAAGCCAGTAAATTGTACAATCTAGAGGCCATGAAAATAAATGTAACCTGTGTGTGTATAAGAGATTTGTCAAGAGGTGTCATTGATACATGTCTCTAAGAATCTTTCGTTTCAGCCTGTGCCTAGAAATCTGTGGTTTACTTTTGGTGTCCACTTTTTTCATCCAAAAGTACTAAATGAAGTACCATTGAGGAAGTGTTCCTTTTCCTCAGTATGTTGGCTGTGTCAGAGTAGCAGCCTGTTGCCAGAAGCATGCAAACTCCAAGCAGGGGAGCTTTGCATAATGAGTGAGGCCGAAAAAAAAACCAACAACCCAACACCAAACTTGTTCAAGTCCTGAAATGTTTCTGGCAGTTTGGAAAGTTGTGGAGTCAGAAAAATAGTGACTTTTTCGTGATAAAATATTTTGAAGTGGCTAGCTTTTCATAATAGCTTAGAAAAGATCTGTCAGCTGTAAAGGTTTGAGGGTTTTGTTGGGTTTTTGGTTTGTTTTTGTTTTTTTATTTATTTATTTAGCAGGATGTTCCAGTTGTCACTGCAGGTGAAAGTGTAAGATCTTAATTATTTCACTGTATTGTGCTTCTCAGCCAGTCTTGCTGCTGCAGTCTAATTATTAACCTTACAGAGTTTTGCAGGATAGATCAGCCCTCTTGCTTTGCCACAGAATCTACTGATTCTGCCATTGGACAGTTGAGTAAAGTGTTACTGCTGTAATTCAGTGAAGCTCCAGAAATACTTATAGAAACTATCATTTAATTAGTCATCCTTTCATGATTTTATTCCAGTATCTTCTGCCCGCAAACCAAGGGAAGCAAAGCCCTATAAAAGTATACTTTATAATCAGAACATGCTATATTTGAATTTTGTAAACTGATCAGTTCCCTTCATTCTCACTAAATTCTGCTAGTACAACTTTTCCACAACAACATGATTTGTTTGTAGTAACTAGTCATTAAAACCATATAAAACATGGCAGTGTTAGGAACACCTTAAGCTCCATATGCTGAAAGCCAAAAGCAATATTTTAAATCAGCTTTTTCTGTAATTTATTGGAAGATTTTGTTAATAAGATCTGTCAACTGGAACAGCTCATTCTGCCCAGCTGATGATTTTTATAGGTTATGATCTTAATATGAATCATAATCTCCAATCAACTGTATTTCTGATGACAGTTACCTTATATTTAAACAGTTTATTTTTATAATGCAATAGTAAAGGACCACCACATCTACTGATAAATTAAATCTTATGATATTAATCTCAATTTCTATGATTTTTTTCTCTAATTTGATAGAACTACTAATTTGCTGTTCTGAGATGAGTAGAAATAGGTGGGGTTTTTTAATTGGTTTTCTAAAACAAATTGATGAAGAAAACCAAAAAGAACAGCTTCTGAAATTTAAAAGCCTTTTTTGCATCTGGTGGGAAAGTTCATAGACGCATTATGTTGCGTGACTTGCTTCAGATTTACTGCCTTGTTAGGGCTTGTAATTTGTACTATTGCTTTACATTTGCATTCTATGTATTGCATAGGACGAATGGAATTCAATAGCCATAAAAATAATTGCAGGTTATTACATAATGGTGGTGCTTGTTTTATCTGTCATGGTCCACCCATAATATGTAGAACAAGCAATGTAAAGTGGTCTTAAAGTGGGAAGAGGATCTTGGATATATTTTTTAAAAATTTTTTCTTTAGTTCCCTGTTGTTGTTTCTTCTTGAAAGGAAAACTATTTGAGAAGTTGTTGAGCATGGAATAGGAGCATAGCAGTAATCTGTAAAATTCGTTGACCAGAAAATCTGCATTTTTGCAGATACAGAAGTACATAAAGCATGATCGTAGGATGTTAAGGATATATCAGTGCTGAGCCCACAGCCTCTTTATACTATTGTGTTTCTTCCTTAGGCTTCAGATCAGGGCTTAAGTCTAAAGCAGCTCATATTTTGAGGTTTTAAAGTCAATTTTGTATACAAAAGTGCCAGTTATTTACTGTTACAGTGCTTGGGTTGATTTAGTGCTTTGGGGTTTTTTTTTTATGGCTTTCAGATTACTAGATTATGTCGTATCTTCTTGAGAAAGAATAGTGCTAACATGAATGTACATCCTTATGATGATTTCATATGATTCTTAGTCATTCTTGTTTTGGATTCTGTGATTTGCACTGGTAACGTTTTTCTGTTAAAAACACAAAATCCTTTGATGGCTGTCAGTTTAAACGTGTCTGAAAAATAACTGTGTAACAGTGTATTGCACTGCCTACTTTTATTTGGTTTCATAGGTTTAAGCCAAAAATATGAAAAAAAAAATATTAAAGCTTTACTGTTGAATCAGTTACTCTCAGCAGTAAACATTCTCAGATTGGATGATTTACCACATTTATTTTTGTCTTAATTGATACTGATAATGTCATTGATCATAATATCGTGAAACACAAAGTAAAAAAATTAAAAAATCTAGGATGTTCTGCTGTTCTGGTTCCCTGTTACCAAAAGAATGCACAGCATTTTCTCCACTAATTGCTAATGAATAATGTGCCATGTTTCTATCAAGCTTTACATTTCTATAGTAACTTCTATTTAGGAAAGTAGTTGCTTGTTTGCATAAGCTGTATTTCAGTACTTTCTGTATTGGAAGGAGACTTTAGATGGAAAAGGTTAAAGGAAAGGAAAGACTGCCTTGTCCAGCAGCATCTCAGTGAGACAGTGAGAGAAAGATAAATAAAACTTAGACCTGTTGACTCTATTTCTGTTTTAATGATTTAAGTGTTCATGCTAGAACTTGTATGTCTTTTATGTGCTGGGACCTGTAATCATTGCAAACAGCACGTCCATGGGAGAGATGGGGCAGTGGGGAGGAGCATTAATTTGGCTTCATTGTGTGCAATTAGATACACTCCTTAGGTATTAACAGGTTACCAGTACATCAAAATTTGGGCAAAAAAGATGTCCATAGATTAAATGTTGGTTTTCAAGTACATAATGAACTGCCTGGAGTGCAAATACAGTATTTAAGTATACCCACATAATATAGATAGGAAGGACTTATGCTGAAGGAAAATAGTGAAATACAATTAATCTAATGATACTGCCCCAGCTCTTGCCATTCTTTGTTATTTTAATTATTTGCTTATTGGAGTTAGCTTTATTAATAAACTGCTTAAATATGTGCCTTTTTAATATATCTAAACATGTTTATATATTTGGAAATATCAGATATTCTGTGTTCTACTGTAACAGCTCTTCTGGTCTAGAAAAACGTTAGACAAATGTGACTGATGTCTTGACTAAAACTGATGACTGACTGATGGTATGTAAATAATCAGCTACTCATTTGCAAGAACCCTGAGGACAATGTGTTGGTTAACAAAGAATAAACATGCTCATTCCAAATTATTATTTTCATTGTTTAGCATTTATAATGTGTGTCCTAGATAAAAATCAGTAACTCTATCTCATTTCACCTAGACTCATGACTTTTTGTAAGTAATAAATCTTATTTTTCATTGTACTATTGTTAAGTGATTAGATTAGCTCTTGAAACATAGGCCAAATTATATGCAGGTTATCATTTCTATATACACATAGGTATTGTCTCTTTTTATCTACGTAGGCTAGATGAAAACAGTAACTGGGCATCTCACAAGTTCTTATTTAATGTATTGTTCACAGTAGTTGTGACCTATGGAAAAACCCCTCTATTTTTTAGACAGGACTTGAAGCATGGAGGAGCTAGGTGTATACAAATTCACAGTGGAATCCTGAGCTGTGGGTAGAGACCTTGTCCAAGGCTTTAAACAGAATGGTGCTCTTCCTTTCTCCTCTCTATAACCTTTGCAATTGGTCACAATTACAGTGAGCAGTCATTCAGGTCCAGTGCACATTGGCACATTTTTCTTGAAGGAAAAACAAGCTACTTCTGTCAGCAGGGAGAGTTGTATGACTGGAGAGTTGCTGGAGATTTTTCTCGTAGGCCATTTGTCCACTGATACAGAATTTTGTTGTCCCTCCTTAAAATTCTTTACTGTTCTTGAGTACCTGTTGATTTTAGTTATGGACACTTCTTAACATTTGGACAGTAACTTACAAGATGTTGTATGGACAACTTTTCCATTGCAAAATTGTATACAGCTTTTTTCCCCCCACCCAACTGTATCGTTAAACAACAAAACTCCCCCTAGCATTAAAAAGACCGGGGCTCAGAGTTCCAGCTATCAGTCCAAGCAGTAAAAAGTATTTGGTTTCCATTTCTGAAAAGGGTGAGATGGTCCCTGCATTCCACTGACTTCAGTGGCCGTAAACTCATTACAGGTACTTAGTATTTCTCAGGATGAGGCTTTTGTTAATATATATTACAGAGCTTGATGAAATGGAGTGTATCTCTGATGATGCTTAAACTTCTATGATACCTTCCTTCTGAAGTTCACAGACCCAGCTGTGTTCTGTGTGAAAGAAAAGCACTGTAACTGATTCACTGATTTAAAAAAAAAAAAATAAAAATGAAAAGCAAATAAATGACAGAGCAAGGAGTAGAGTACATGAAATCTGGTTTGCTGACTATCTGATGGCCCTCTCTGGGTGAGAAGTATCTAAACTAAGATTTAGTTTTATATTCTTTACACTGTGCTTCATCTTTGTTTACAAATGGAACACTTAACTTTCTAGGCAGAATGTAGTTATTTGTGTATCCATTTTGGTTCATGCCTATCATGCATTTTGACAGTGTACGTAAAATGCTATTAAAATGGCAGTGATTTCTAGGCTTTGTTCTGTGTAATTAACCTTGACTGCACAAGAACTACTAAACAGAACAGCTGTTTATTTTGCATTAAATATTCATTTTAACACGGCAACTTAAGCTGCTTTTGCAAGTTTTAATTTTATTTTTTAATTTAAAATCAGAAATCATTGTTGAGACTTTACTTCAGGATGTGAAAATTAATAGATGGATACTGGGTAATAAAAAAGAGCAGGCAGTGTATTTGAAATAAAGACTAATGACCAGGATTTATGCAACTTGTTTGGTAGAAATAAAGGACTGTGGTGCTAATAATATGGCACTTTAGGACTTCATGCTTTATGAGCTGTCTTGGAAAAAAAAAAAAGAAATGCTGGAACTAAATTACCAAAGGGATTCTTCTGGTTGCAGTAGCAAATGTTTCATGAGAAGCTGTGCAACTGAATTTGTAATAAACAAGACTGGCATTTTAAAGTTGTGTTCTTGCAGCATCAGTTTTACTGTATGGCAGGAACTTAACTAAAATGTTCTTTCTCTCTCTCTTTCAACCACACGTTGCCAGTTCCTTCTTGAAAAGATGTGTGATCAAACTGCAGCCCAGTTTACAGGCCTTCAGGCAGTGATAGTATCAGATTTAGGAGACTATACCTGTTAAAGCAACTTGGAGGCATATATTATCTCTGACTCATGTGAGACAGCATTGCAGTATGCAGAATTGTCTTTTCTTAGCTTCTTTATTTATAAATTTTGTGAATATAACTGGATAAATTTACCCCTCTTAGAAGAATGGTGTAGAAAACTTTTATGTCAATGATATCGAAATATTATCATTGTTATCAAAAGGTAAGTAACTGTACATGAATAAACAGTATATCAATATAATGCTTCAATACTAAATAAAAAAGAAGGAATAGCACTAAAAAGGTAATTTAATAGAAAAGAATTGAGAATTATTGGAAGCTTAGTATGAAGACAAGATCCATATACGATTGAAATAATTGCAGTCTGTTAGGTTTGGAGAGATGCATTCCCAGGAAACTTGGAAAATTGTAATAGTGATCTGTATAGGATCTAAATGGGATGTAAAAAAAAAAAAAAAAAATTTGCCATGCAGTTCAGCAAGGCAACTGGTGAATCATGTGTTTAGTAGGACTACTCTTATGGAGCAAGGTGATACATGTGCAATTTTCTGGCACACACAGGTGTACGTTTTAAGATTTTAAGTAAAACAACCAGATTTGTGAGCAGTAGAAAAAGTGAAGCTTCATTTTGTACAGGTACAATCTCTTGTTTTCTTGAATCTCTGTGCTATGCCATTATGGTTCTCCCATATGACCCATGTAGTAATTTTTCGCTGGTTGGTCCCCTAGTTGCTACCATTCATAGCAAGCTGAATTACCTGTCACAATATTTGCTGTGGTAGTTGGTTGTCTTGTCTCCTCTACCTGACTGTGGATCTTCATATAGCTTCTATGAACTTAATTATCTTTGAGACTACAAACAGGTCAGTGAAAGGAGGGAAGAGGGTGGGGAGGCATCTGAGGCATCTGCAAGTGTGCTCACATATGCACTGAATCTGAAACCAAATTAAAAGGGGGAAAAATCATTACAATATGTGTACATTAGAATGAAAAACTTGCAGACATTGAAAAGTTTTTCATTAACCAAAGTTTTAGAACAATTTAGCTCGAGTGGGATGAATGCCCAAGTGGAATATTTACACTTGGTTAGCACTGAGACATTTGGTTGAATTTCTTCGTAAACTCCTTCCTGCAACCTAATCCACTATCAGTGTTAAAATCAATTTGGGAATGCCCATCTAAAGGATTATACAGTTCAAAAATAAATCTTTAGTCAAGTGATCAGTGCAAGAACATTTGTGGTAGGTCAAGGTGCACTTGGTTTTCTCCTTCCTCCATGGAGTTGTTCATCACTTACATTGTGAAGGAAATCTCTGCCTTCACGTGAGCTAAGATAATCAATAGTAAGTTTTCAATATGAAGACTGCTTAACAGCGTATTGAATATACAAAAGCTGGTTTGGGGTTGGACAGAAAAAGCAAGAGTCTGAATTTGTAGAGAAAGATTAAAATCTCTGCATTACCATATTAAGGCAATTTTGAAAGGTACTATTAAGATATTTACAGCTATACAAAACACATTAGTGTGTGCTTTTTGAATCACAGAGAAAAAGTGGAAACAAGTTCATCTGTTCATCTTTGTGTTCTAATTTTGGATTCTTTGAAAAATACTCTTATAGAGATTAATATTTTGGAAGCTTGCTGCGTGTAAACTTTTGAAAACACGAGTTTGAAACTTCCACAGTATTATCCCCAGATATTTGTTTCTCCTGTGCATGAGTGCATTCAGATCCTTGCAAAACTATTACATGAAGGACAAAGTATAGGAAAATGCTCATTTTATTTTTAAGTAAACTATTAGTTCAGGACTATTTACTTTTTTTATGCAGCCATTAATTGCAAACCAGCTTCTAACACGCTGAAAGCTAGACAAATATACAACAAAGCATTTATCAATGCTGACTGGGAAAGGAATATTCAAAAATTGACAAAAATACCTTGACGGTGTCCCATTAAGTAACCATCTGCAAATATATTAATTCCATTATTTTAATGGACTCCTTTCTTGATTAATCAATGACCTTAATCTCTTAAGCGTATCTGTCAGGACACGTCTTCCTAACGAATCTGTTCAGCCTGGAGCATGTAAGGCATCATCCTCATCTTCAAACTGTGTTAAGTCAAGAAAATGTTGTGGTAATGTGGGCATTGCTTGTCCAAGAACATTAAGAACCTTGGTCAGGATCTTTTTAACCATAAAAGGATGTGTGTTATGCTTTCTTGTTTGGTATAAGTTGGAAGGGAGTGAAAAGAAATACAAAAGGAATTTTTATTACAGAGCAGTATTTCCCTCCAGATAGTACATGAAGGAATACAGTGTCTGAAAAAAGATTTTATTGGCAGGGGAAGAAGTAGTCTGAACTACATATTGTTGCTGATAAATGTTTTAGCTGGGGATGAGTACAGTATTTAAAATTCAAATTTGTCTAACAGCAGAAACATAAAAATTTAATTTTTAGATACCTACTTATTTTTTATCGATTTGTGTAAATCTTGCTCTAGGTACTAGGCTTGATTTCTGCCCCTGAGATACCTAGAGACTGTTACGAATTGCAGGTGTTTAGAAGCTTACCTGTAAAGTGAAGAAAAAGCACATGAACTTGGCATTGTGTATTTTCAGGCATTTGCATATGAAGAGAAGAGTTTTTCAGAGCAGTTCCATCCTGGTGGGGCACAAACATAATTGTTAGCAAAATGTTTATTTATTGTTCGCTCTTCAGTCTGTTTTGTATTTCTTTTGAGAATGATGAGAAACTCCTGGGCATTGATATTATTTATGGTAGGAACGTGATACATTTTATTTTAAGATGGTGAAATCATTAAAAAAGTTTAAAAGTGAATAGCCCCTTTTATGCTCTTTGATTTACATTCCATTTTTTAAAGTATATTTCCTTTTTAAGTTTAGCCGTGTTAAAAAAAAAAAAAAAAAAAATTAATTTGAAACTCACCTTTAGTGACCAAAACTGTTGAGCATAATAAGAGGAAAGTATGCTCCCTTTTGTTTCTGTGTATGATGCACAGATTGGTATATTACGCATAAGTACGCAACACATGTCACTAACTGTAAAGAATTTGATTGTGAGATTCTGTGAAAAACCCAGAAATCATATTAATATCTTTAATGCTTCTGTTGCAGAGTTACTGTTAGTGTCTTCTCTTTCTGTACCTCACAGTGATGAAACTACATTTTAACGTAAAGGACCAGAAAGCACAAATTTTACATTCTGTTTTGGTTTCCACAGAGGTTCTTAAGGAGACTCAAGGTGATGCTGAGAGGACAAGTCACATAATCTCTTGGGTTTTCATACCTAAAACAGTGAAAAGAAAAAAATTGTTAAACTTGTGACATATAATTTCACATTTATATAATGTTTTGTTTCTTTATTGCATTCTTAAATTTCTTTCTATAACAAATTATTGGTTGTACAGCTATTTTGGTGGTTTGGAAGCATTTACGTGCTGAAAAGGCAGGTAGACAACTTTCCAGTAAGTGTGCACGTGCCTAACATGTGCTTGTAATTTCAGAGCAGTAAAAGGATTCCTAAGAGTGCTTGTCTTTCTTGTCTTTTTTCTTTCTCTCCCCGCCCCGGTAAAAGACTGGGGGAATGAGAGTACTTATTTCTGCTGTGTTTTTCCTGCAGTCTGTTTTATAGAAAGTTAGATGTGTTGCAAATATGAGATTTAAAATATAGATTTCAATCAGTAAAGTAACACCTACAAAGCAATATGTTTATGGAGAAGTACACAGTATGAAATGTATATGGCCATGTAACTTTTTGGAATGATGATATGGCTTCACTGAATCTTACTTTTCAGTTTTTCTTAAATACTGAAAATAATAGTAGAGTTAATCAGAGTAACTGATTATTCAGTAGTGAGAATCAAGTCACTTGTGTTTGGAAACGAGGAATGCCTGATATACTCAACTATCATAAACAGTAGCTGATTTCTGGCTTTAAACCAGTGTTTTGTCTGGAGTGAAGAGCAAGTGTGTACATCATGGTTGATGGGTTTTCTTCCCTGTGTTGCAAAGAAATACTCATTACACTTCATGTTGTGGGAATGGACTAGCTAGTAGATTCATTTCCCAGTGTTTGTGTTAGAAAAAAAGAAGAGGTTTATGATCCTGGAAAGCGATCAAGGCAAGAAGTGTTATGACTCCTGTTATGAAACCAGTTGCATGCAATTTTTCAAAACCAAATATTTCAGATGCCTTTATAGAAAGGCTGGTCTAATGGCCCAGTTGGTGGAGTTGGGCCAGTCAAGAGATGACTTGAGTTTTTTATTTCATCAGGTGTATTCCGCCCTCATTGAAGTCAACAGGAACATGATCAGAGAACTATATTCATAAACATAGATTTTCAAACCATCTGAAATATGAAGGGTAATTATATGGCATTATATATAAAGGCTTCTTTGTGTTATATGCTTGTTCTGTGTTTCAGAGGGATAAATATATACAAGAATTGTGGGTGTGTCGAAGCAGCAAAACTGGTTCAGACAGGTAAAAGCATTTGAAGTGGTGTCTTTTGCACCATTAATAGTTTTGTGTTTGTCTCAATATTTCTGCATCAATGTTATGAATCCTGTTTTCAGGGATTTATTACTCCTATAAAAACATTAGGCTGAAATTTGGCACATCAGATTAATTACTTTTTCATTCTTTTTCTATTAAAAGAATTTGATGCTGTCAGTGATAGCTGTATGATACTGGAAATGCTTCTGCAACTTGAAATTTTTTCTTGTTCATGAAGCAGTTGGTAGTTAAAGGAATTAAGACTGATAGGCTTCCTTTCTGCTGCATTGATGGAGAACTTTGCAGTCAGGATCTCAAAGTTTAGAAATCCTGACTTTAAGCCCTGTAATGTCACTGATAAGATGTATTAATCTCCATGTTTTAAAATTGGGAAACTGGTTTATGAAGTTCTGCTAGAGTGATGTAGTAATAGAACAGAAATAGATTCTAGTAGTTGTGATTTTTAAGCCATGGAATATCAAATATAATAATACTTTATCTGTTAATTTAGTTGTGGCTGTCAACCTAAATTTAGTATGATATTTATTAATAGGTGAGTACAAGCTGTTCCATGTGCTAATTTTTGTCCATTTGAGTATTTGTTTATCATGGTTGAACTTTACGCAATTTAAGGAGCTGTCATTCAGTAGATGTTTTTAAATCTTCAAGTAATATCCTTTGATACAGCAGTGGTGGAGGGAGAGAGGAAATGAGCAATTTTAATAATTTCAACCAAACTGAAAAGGCTTGAAATAATTGTTTTAAACGTTAAGTTTTGCTTTAGTTGTAGGGTATCTTCTAAATATTGTTTTAATCTATTTTAAGTATAGTTTGAATTGCTACCAGCAGCTTAAAATGTGTGTATGTATGAACTTAGGATTACAAGTGTTTTGCATAAGCACTTTGCAAATGTTTTTGTGCTGCTTTATTTAAAAAATTATTTAATGTCAGTTCAGTAGATCAAAATGAAGCAGAAAACAGTGGAAATGGTACTATATAATCTATCCATGTGAGCAACTGTGTGTATCAAATTGTCTTACCATTAAAATGAAGTAGACTTTCAGTGGTGAGACTTAAGTGTCATTCTCTTCATGGCTTTATTGGCAAGTAAACATTCAGGCCTTTAGATATAAATGGCTACTCAGGCTGTGGTGGTGTCAGGTTGATCAAACCAAACCTGAATTTGTGAATTACCTGAGTTCTTTCTGTTTTCCTCTGGGTACCCTGTGCATGATCCAGCACTCTATGAAAGAAACTTACTTAGAAATTTTATTATGACACCATCTATCCAATACACAAGCATTCGTATTCCCTGTGCTGAGTTGCCTGTTACCAGCATCTGGATTGCTGATAGCTTCAGTATCAGCTGTGGCAAGACTGCAAAACCTGTCATGATTACTTCTGCATTAGCCAAGTTTTCTCAACACAGAGCTCAACCCTTAGCACCAGAGGTCTGATTGCTTAGTAGCACATTATTTCTTACTCTTCTGAAGAGAATGGCTTTAATCTTCTTCCTTACTTGCTCTGAACTATGCTGGAACCTGTTAAGCCCCCACTAAGTCAATGGGAGCAAGACTTTCCTTATATGAAATTCAATTAATCTGTTTTAGTGGAAAGCATAATAAATAAGGCGTTTTGGCTTTCAGAAGTAGTATTGGAGGGTATCTTGATCATGCCAACAGTGTCCTTTGTATTGCCCTTTGAATTTCTATATGCCTGAAAAAGCTCTTTGTTGTCCAGGAACTGTTTTGTCTTCTGATTGTAGACTCAGAACTAAATGAAGTGCTGTCTTTCAGACAGAACAACACTGTAGGTTTAAAAGCAGATCGGTCTTACTCATGCCTACCTTATCATTGATAGTGGTGTCAGAAGTTTGTTATCTTTCTTTTTGAGTGTGGGGGTTTTTTTCCTTAAATAATTAAGGAGGGTAACTTATTTTTCTTAATATCACAGCTGGATACCCTCAGACCACATGTGTTGTTATACTTCCAAGTGCTTAAATATGGAAGATACTTAAATTTTCTGGTTGAAAAAAAAACCCTAAAAATCAGGTCTTGATAAAATATTGTGGGAGGCAGAAATTTTTCATAGATTCAAAATATAAGAAGTGGCATCATTTATAACGTAAGTGAAATTGTAGATCAATATTTACTTTCTTGGTGATAACCACTAACAAGGGATTTTGTCAAAGTTGGCAAATACCTACTGAACTTCTTTGTTAGAATAATATTGCTTCTCAGTTCTGGTGAGGATTGTAACATCCTGAGTTTGTTTCATTAAATCCAACTGTTGGATTCACAAATCGCCTAAGGCTTATAAAAAGATATGAGTTCAGTCTAGTGAGCAGACACCAAGTAACTACAACATTGCTTAAGGTTGCTGTGGTTACTGCCACTAGGTTTGTGCCAGCACCTGTTTAAAACTCAAGTTTTTGATTCCATTACTGAAGTTCTCTGGAGAATTACAGTCAAGAAAAAGGTTGTCCTATTGGACATTCCATTAATAATAGTTTTACTATGTTAGCTTAAAGAACAGTGTTTAGGTCACCGGGAATGTACATGTTCTTCTAAGAATAAACCTTTCTTTAGCTGAAACAGTTGATCACGAGTGTCACAGAATACATGAAGAATATTTGTAAGAGCCATGTCACTTACCTGTCATGTCACGACAGTAATTTGTGGTCCCATTCATTGTTCTGGATAATGCATTTTACCTATAGTTTATTTAATAAAAATATGATAGAACAAGGATGACATCACTTCATGTTTCATAGGAAATTAATGGAAAATTCATGGACTATACCTGGAAATGAACTTCTGTAGCATGAAGACTCAACAGAATATTTTCTCTTATTTGTCTATTTCAAAATCTAGTCTGATACAGTATCTGTGATCTTCAAAGGAAGCACATTTCTACGTTCTTGCTAGTTAGTCCACCAGTGGTTTTTGTATAGTCAAGTTAGCAGGTCATGAAGGGTGAGCATCTGGAGAAAGATCTCTTCACACAAGCATAGTGAAATTGAAGAACTGAAGAAATCATTATATTCTAGTTAATGGACAGTGCACTGGAGTATCTTATTTGAACTGAAACAAAGAAGAAGCAGTTGATATTCTATGAAAGATTGAAGTGTAGCATCTTTACCACAGTCTGGTAGTGCATGTTCTAGGTGTGGGTGAGTGTTCACTGACATAGGTACGAAATAAATTTTTCAGTAGGATCATCTTTGTTTTCTTCAACAAGCAGTGAGAGACCTCGCCTGCTTTGTTCGAGGAGTACATTATAGCCTGACGAAATGTCTGTGTCAACTGCGTCTTTCTCGTTTCTCCTTTCCCTAATAGCTGTCCAGCTTTTCCAGAAGTAATTTCAATAAAGGAAAAATAATCTAAATTCTGATCTCCCCCACATGAGGAGTGCAGTTTTTACAGACTTCGAACCTTTACAGTTCAAGCTAACCTCCTGTTTTGTTTTCAACCTTCCTATAAACCAAAGCAACATTTTGTCTTAAACTCTTTTCTCAGAAAGTGAATGGATGACTTTTTCTGAGGAGCTATGCAAACAGTAGTCGTATCACCATCAGTCTTGAGCTGCCACTTTCTAGGCTTATTGAACTTTTAAGTACAGCTTATCATGGACTTGCTGCAAGTACCCATCATAGTCACCTCAGCCGTTTGTATGACAACATAGACTTCCATTTTTCCTTCTCAAGAATGGCTTTTCAATTGGAAATAACAGCCTGTAGAAGGAATGGAGTACTGCTGACTTCCTCGGAACACATTTCCACAAAGGAATTATTGATACATTTTTACGTCAAGGTTTTACCTGCCATATTTCCAGAATTTCAGATAAACCACATTGTTCATTTAGCTGTAGTTTTAGCTTGTTTTCCTAAGGAAACAAGGCATCAGTGATTATATTGTCTGAGTGTCTGTTCTGTTCTCCCCTTTTCTCATGTAACTGTACTTTGCATATCAGTATGTTCCAGAATGAAACTGGCTATAGCAAAGAATGCCCTTCAGTTAGTTCCTTTTCTTGTATTAAGATAATTTGTTGTGAGAGCTATTAAAAATGAGTTAATTACAATACAAAGCAAACAGACATTAGGAAAAAAAATTGGAATGTTTAGTTTTGTCTCTGGACTTTCCAGTACCTTTATACATCTGCCTTCCAGATAGTAAAGACTTACAAAAGGGAATGCTTCTCTTTTAACAGTAGAGCATCAAACACGTGGTTGCCACAAAACCAGTTATTATAGTGCAACTAATAATTATAGTAATCTTGTGAAGATTAAAGTTTTAATGTAAAGCATCTTGGGAGCCTATTTCATAGATAGGAAAATACCTGCAGAGAATATTTCTTAATGTGGGAACACTCTATCCTTGATTAATGCAGTGGGATTTAAACTGCTCTCAGAATGAATGAAATGAAAAGTTTGGGGGGAAGAAAATAGATACAAATCTGTAGCTGTTGACTCGTCCTAGTGGAAAAGGGTATCTGTTCTATATTTATTAAAAACAATCAACCAACCACTTACCATAAGCACATCTGTTTGGACGCAGGGTAGCTGTAAGACAAACCGGTGTCAAGTAAGTGCAGTAACAGTAAAAACCAGGACAGATGTGTTTAAGTAACTAGCTTGTATTTCAGGCTGACGGGACTCAAGCAATTGAAGCTTCTGTTCCCAGAAAGATAACATGCCATGGAAATAAAAGAAAAAATATATTAAAAAGAAAAAACAACCCTCAAAACAAACAAATAACCTTTATGAACTACTTTGGGGTGGTGAGGAGTTGAATGTGGAGGAAGACAAAAGGAAATGGTGTAATTTCTTTAGAGAAAAGAAAGAAAATATGGAAAGTTTTGTTTTATGGAAGTTTAGCTATTGCCATTGATAAAATAGGGAGTGTTAAAAGCAGCTGAAAAGCAGTTTCAGAAGTAGATATGATAGAAAACTTGAAGACTGTAGAAGTGTACATATGCATTGACTGGGAGTATAGGGGCTAAAAAGCATGTGCTCACGGGGAGCCAGAACAGTGGTTATTTCTGAAGACTTTAATGGTTTCTACTTCATACCACTCAAAAGAGTCTGGGCACCTATCAAGTGAAATGAAGGCTTAATCTAGACAGAGCTGGAGCCAAGTATAAGTAGAGGGAGGAATAGCTTCTGTTGTAGACCAAGCAGTTAATGATGCTATATGAAGGGGGAGAAGTCTTGAATTTCAGTTTGTGGAAACTTTGTGTTCATGACACGAGTAACTGTCTGG
Source organism: Ibycter americanus (assembly GCA_035590275.1). Taxonomy (NCBI): domain Eukaryota; kingdom Metazoa; phylum Chordata; class Aves; order Falconiformes; family Falconidae; genus Ibycter; species Ibycter americanus. The sequence continues at coordinate 16,567,303 of JAVJGI010000035.1, forward strand.
GCTGAAAGGTCAGAACTTGGCAAGACTGTAGTGTGGATCCCAAATGAAGCAGCAAAAACTGGAGAGGATAGAAGTATCTTCACTTCTGTTTCATTTAAGCTAATTACTACAGTGACCATCTGCTAACTAGAGCATAACTTTTAAAAGAAGTTGTATACATACATATGTGTATGTGCACCTGCATATGTCATGGGTATATCTAAGGAGCTTACCATTGTAATGGTAACATTGTGTAAAGGAGGGTGAAGATTAATCAGTTGGCATATCTTCTCTTGAAATACTATCTTTTAACATACTCAGCTCTGTGCCCCTTCACCATGGGTTGCCGTTAGTGCTATTTCTTGAATTGTATGCAACTAATGTAAGAAAAATACTATACATTTTATTGTAACAAAAAGCTACGCTTTTAAAAGAAGTACCCAGCAGAACAAAAACTGAGGGTCCATTCCTAGTGTATGTAATTCTGTGGAGGTGTATTTAAATTGTAGAATGAAAACAGTCTGAGTCAAGATTGTATTTTCAGTCAGACTGATTTGTTTTCCTGGATTTACTGTTTTCAGCGATGCTAGGATTACGATGACATTTATTGGATTTAAAGCCTAGGTAAGTATTGAGTGTAACCATGAATTTCTAACAGGTTTTGAAATAAGTTATTAAATTGATCATTTGTCTTTGCTTTTACAAATATCAATGAAAATGCAGATAGGTTCGTTTGAAGAAGTCATGTCTAGTATAATTTTCACTTAAACATGAGTTGTTACATGGCTAATGAACTGCACATAACAGAAAGATATGGCAATTGCTTTGCTAGCAGGATTTTTAGTTTAATTCCATGGCTATATAGTCTGCTGAACTGTGAAGTTAATACAAAGGAAGGTCCCTTTTCTGCATAGCTGTAAAATATAAATAAGATGGTGTCGGATTTCAGTATTAATGCCTAGCAGTTCCTTTTATTGTGATGACAAAAAAAAATATTCACGTCTGTGGATAGCTGCTAATTTTTTTGTTGAAATACTCAGCCTATTTCTGTTACTACATTGTTTTACTTGATGAGTTTTCGTGCTCCCTAATACTTTACAAGACCTTACATTAGAACTGTTTCTGGGATTCCCTATGTGATATTGTTTCATTGTATGCTATTTCAATTATGACTCTACTAAGAGTCAGTCTCCTGTTAGATCTCCAAAAAAAACCATACTGCCACTAGTTAGTGGTTTTCTTTAATGTATTCAGTCTTGATTAGAGTGGACTTTCAGACAGCTTTATCTCATGGCTAGAACTTCAGCTATGTTTATGGTTAAAGCAGCGTTTCTGAACCTTTTTAGTTGAAGCTAGGTGTGATATCTAGCTTAAAATATTTTCATCAACCCTTCTCATTCCATAGTATTTTCTTCTGTTTCCAAAGAAGCAGAAATTGATCTGTTGGGTGGTTGCGGGGGTTGGGGAAGAATGTGCACGTAGATGATTTTCTTCTGTGACTGCCATGGAGATACAGCACACAAAGTGAAAACAGTGGGCCAAAATTTCAACTATTATTAAAATTCAGAAAATAGCAAGGTAGAATAGGTTTCTAACATTGTGTTTGGACCCCAGAAGTAAAAGATGAGACACATTTTCTTTCTAGATAAATTCTCTAAAGTAAAAAAAGAGGAATTCTACTCATGAGATACCAAGACGGTAGAAGCAATTTTATATAGGCTTGCAAAAAGGAAGTTGCTGATGGTGGAAAGATTAATTAGAAAAATTGACCTGAATTTGGCAATTTTAGAGAATTCCCAGAATGTATGTGACTTGAATCTTCCCTCTCCCTTGATCCTTAAAATGCTGTTGACTACAGTTTTGTCGCTGACAAACAGAAGTGTTTTCTAAGTGGCTTCTTAGTAGAAAAGTCTCAGTGGTTGCAGACTTGCAGCTTGCTAATGTACATAGGAGTTTAAATATTCCTATTTAACGTTGCCAGTTTTAATCTGGGTTTTTTTGTGATGACATCTTAAGTATTGGCTTCTCATTTTTTTAGCTGGCAGTAATTTTGGTTTTCTTATGCTGTTCTATTTTAAAAAATTTTTCCAAATCTATATTTTTAGTAAGCTCAAGTTAAAATTCTTAATATTTTGCCCCCAAAGAAGTGTCACAGTGGATCCCACTACAGGTGTATGTGTATGACACAAACGAAGGACTACATTCTTTTGAAACTAATGTGTAGGGGAGCTGAGATTCACAAAGAAGTGGGATATAGAAGAGTTACCATTGTCTGTTAGTTTACAACTGTTCGTAACAGCAGGGTGAAACCCAGTGAATAACAGCAGGGTGAAATCCAGCAAATCCCATCGGCTGTGAAGTCTGAACATCAAACTTGTGTTATTTCAGGAAACTTCTGAAAAGAATGTAATCTTTAATTTCTTAAATTCGCTGTTTCAAAGGAAAAAAGGGGAAGAAAAAAAGGAAAATAAAACTATCAAACGCTCTCTCCTATAGGACAAGGTAAGAAACTTCCAGTTCAAACTCTGTTGTCATGGTCCAAGTCTCCCTTGTGTGTGACCACATCATCTTCCTTGCCAAAGAACTTACTACTTGGTTTTATGGATAGAAAGCTTAATATATGACCAAGAACAGAGGGTATTCTGCTCTGTTGATTTGTGCATGCTGGCATGCTGTGCTGAACCTGTTGAGCATATGCAATTGATTTTGGGCCTGGTGAGAGTGTTAAAAGTTGGATTAAATTTACAGAAAATTATCCCTTTAACCTTTGAACAGATGATATGAGAGAGAAAGCATCAGGATGGACTTCGAAAATTCAAGGGCAGTGTCAATATTAGTGGCCTCTGAACCCTAATCTTTTTCATTAAAACACAGTTCCAGATGCTGTAAAAGGGTCTAACAATACTTCTCCACATTATTTATCCCAAGTTGGTGATGGATGCGCTAATGGAACAGGTAGGGGAAAAGATCTGGTGATCTTTTCTGAGTCAGTAATCAGGGAAATCACAGTGATGGAATCAGTCTTTCATCTTGGGAATATGTGATGTATTATTCTAGCAACTACCATTTTAATTCATTAGGACCACATCTGAGGTGGACACCCTGTGTTTCAGGCACTGTCTTGGGCCAGGTAAAGAAGAACAGGTGAGTCACCCTTAACCTGAACAGTATGCTGAAGTATGAGAGTTACTGCCACGCACTGTAAGTTCGAGACCTTTCTTTGCACAGAATGTGAGTTTTATATTATGCATAGAACAGAGACTGTCCTTGTGAATTTTTCCTCACATTATGCACTGGGTTTACATACCAGTGCAGATGTGAACTCTGCAATTCAGACCAATGTCACAATCAGTTTCGATTAATACAACTTTTATCCCTCATCCAGCATGCTGTTACCACCTGTAGCAGGATCCGCCTTCACACAAATGCAAGAAAAAAAAGCTGTGTTTTCCTTCTTCCTGGAAGAATTTTTTTTTTTTTTTTTTTTTTTTTTTACAGTAACAGGTTCTTACTCTTTGTGACATCTGTATATATATACACTTTTGTGCATGATTACACCAAGCACATTGTTTGTTGGAATGATAAATATTTGTAAACAGGGCTCAAGGGGACAGGATGCTCTGACTCGCTTATCCTTTGTACAAAGCAGAAAAAGCCCCACACGCACACCTTTTTTTTTTTTTTTTTAAGATCCTGTAGACATAAATGTAACAATGAGACAAAGGGATAATAATATTCTCTGGAAAAGAAACGTAAATGTTATACACTTGAAATGGGAATGCATAATAACAGTTTTAATATTGGTACCTTCTTTTAAAACAAAATATTTCATATTTTTAAATCAGGTCAGCAGTGTTAAGCTGCAATGGTGAAAGACCTCTGAGCAAGTGTAACTTTGTTTTTACTTTACACTTTGATTATTCACTTTTTCATCTGTGAAATCTTGTTGGTGTTTCCTGGTTCACTGAAGATATATCTCGGGATATGGCTGTACTCTGGTGTTCTTGTTGTGACCCATGTAATCCATAGTATTTCTGATTCTGCAGAGATATTCACTGAACCAGGAATATATAAGAATATGTGGAGAGCAGGGGGAAAAGCTTTTATTAAACAGTTGGATTGATTTAAAAACTAAACACAGACTTCCAACCACAACATGGTTGCAGAAATACTTATCATATGTGTCTCTCTTTCACTGTATGTAAACTTTTTGTCTTATGAGATTTGTTAATTATATCAATGAGCCACTTCGTTATCTTTTAAAAAACACTCTCATTAGTGTCATTACATCATTCTAAGACTGAGCCCTGCACCTAGGATCCTTACTTGCAGAAATAGATTACAGTCTTCCCAAATACAATTGTTACCTCTGAATCTTCTTTCAGTCGTGAGCCCTATATACTAATCTGTTTGTTTTGTCAATTTACATATATAATATATAAATATCCATGTATAGAAAAGCTGTATTTGATGATTAGAAAGTTGGCTTGGCAGGAAATTTTTTTTGTTAAACTGTTTTAATGATCTGTTTGTACTCTAGTTAAGTACTGGGGCATTTATTAGATCTTATTTTCCACTGGACATGAGATGATTGCTGTTTGGCCTCTGCAATGATGTTTCTATTTTTAAAGAGATGGGAAATCAGTAAAATAGGGGAGAAGAATGCAAATACTGCTTTCTGACTAAATTATAGTTGCGTCATCTGAAGAGGTGGTGAGAGAGATTCAAGTCTCAGTGAAATCCTAGCAAAGCATTTGAATATGATGTTGCACATGTCCCCAAATCTTTATCTGAGAAAGCAAGCTTTAAAACTGCTTACATTAAAAATTGGATCATAACTACATGTTGGGAAGCAGCTTGATAGCTTTGGGAGATCTACAGAGAAACAACCAACATGAAGGTGACTTGTCAGAAGTCATCTAAATGGAAAGTATTTTGTGTTTTTGTTTCCATTTACTTGTTTCTGAGAGCATTGAAAGTTATTGTTACATTTAGAAATATTGTAAATGCACTTAATGTTGTTTCAAGTAATTCGGACACTGTGTGTGTGTCTATTTATATACGCACACAAAAAGTTGTGTTTGTTTCATGGTCTTTGAACATGAGCATCCTTTAAAGGTAGGTATTGATTCACATTTTGTTTTCTAGTACAGTTCTCAGTATTCAAAGTGTAAAAAGTAGATAGCAATGCAGAGAGATGTGTGAAGTAAATGTCTTTCAGTGACTGCTGTTAGCAAGGAAATACCTTGACACATGGCAAGGTAATATAGACAGTACCTGAACCCTGAGAGTCCTAGAATTAATTATATCATTACATTATAAATCTTGAATCATTCTCAAATGAAAGTTTGAAATAGCAAACATCTAAAAGACTGGTGAAAAGAAGTCCTCCACACACTGAAAACATGAGACACTAATGTAAATATATACAACTGAATGTGTAATGCTTGCCTACAATCACCGTGTCTGTTGCTAATACACAAAGCCCAGATGAACAAAGTAAAGCTGCCTCCTTCTTCACTCTCGCTGTCCCAGATGATTCCTGATTTAGGATGCTGGCGTTACTATCCTGGTATTAATTTTACTACTATTTGTCCTTTGCTTGCTGTTTACCCATAACTTTCTAACATGACTTTTTAAGGAACATGTTCACTGTACATATAATCTTTCTGTAAAAAATGTCGATCATTGTTTACAATGAAGCTTAAAAGAGTCATTTGTCTGGGATATGTGCTTATAAGAAAACATTTAAAGTTTCAATCTTACGCTTTCAGCTGGATTCTTACGCAGTCGCTCAGGTTGTGCTGTCCTTTATTCCACCAGTACCACCACTGATGCCAGTGAAGTAGTTTATTGCAGTGTTGGTTGGTAGGAGAAATTAGATCTTGATTTTCAAGAGCATTTTTTTGTAGTGTGGTTGTTTTAAAGACGAAAAGTTGTTTGTCAAGACATGGCAGCATTGGGTTGGTTTGAGTGGATGCAACTGGTGCTCACTGTTTAAGAACAGGCAGGGTGACCTTAAGCTTTGGAGGCTCTGAACACTCTGTTCATCCCATTATCAGCTGGTGATGGTCAGGGCAGGTGCTTCGGTCAACCTCAGGGTGCTATGCTTGAGGTTATAGGGGAGAGATGGTGGTGTTGGAATCTCTCTCCTGTCTACAAAACTTCATCAGAATAACAGAGGGAGGTCTTTCAGGTTAACCTACTTTAATGGTAAAACTATAGTGTTTTATTATAATTTATCTGCTCTGCTTAGAAATTAGAAGTAAGCAAAACAAAAATTGAGCATTCCTCTGTAGTACAGGATAAATTGAGGTCCTAGGAAACAAAAGCACTTTTTTGTGAATGCATGGAAAATCAGCTCTGAGATTACCTCCCAGCAATCTAGATTCCTAATGTTTCTCCCTGTTTTGTGTTATTCTCATTCATTTGCAGATACATTCCAAACTATGTAAATGTTGTTTTAATCTGAATGTGATACCTGATATTGGAGTAGGTAGGGTTAATGCAGTTATACTTTAGTTTCATTGAATGCATTGAAATTTAAGATCAGGAGCATCTAACATATCAGTCTCTTTTAAAAATATAAAATATCCCCTACTGTAGTGTCAGTAAAACTTACCTAGTAAATACAGTTGTTCAGTGAAGACTTAGATTCAGTCAATGTGTTGGAACAATCCTTGCTTGCAAACATGTTTTTTATCTCTTGTATATAAAAATGAATGTGTAGAAGACTTTTTAGCTCACTTGAAATCAGTTCAGAAATAATAATTTTAGACTGCACCCAGTATTAATTTTAGCCTGTGCCACACCTAGATTATTTATTTCAGATTTGAGTCCCAAACTTACCAAAATGGTTTTGACCTTCAAAAAAATCTGCCTTATTTTCTGAGATGGTGTTTTGCAGACCTAAGCAAATGGTATTGTTATGGTGGAAGTGTCACCACAGTGTTTTCTGCTGTCAAATTAATTTTTCTCCACTTAAATGACATTAATCTTGAAAGTTGTGAACATAGCATGTATTTTCATGGACAAGAAGTTATTCCTTCCTTTTAACCATTTGGTTTTTCTTATGTTTTTCCTAATAGTATTCTCTACCTTATGCCAATGGTCAAATCATATTGTGAAAGTAGCAGTAAATTGCCATGACCATAACAAAAGAAAATGGTACAGGCAAAACAGATCGCAAGGTTTTGTTTTAGAGAAGCAGAGTGTATTTATATGTGAGCCTGAAAACAAAACAAGACAAACACCCAACAATGACAATGAAAAAAAAACCCTGGGATGTTGCACTTACAGAAAATGCTGTTTGTTTTCATGTTCACTTACCAGTGCCCAATGGTATACTGGCAGGTCTTGCTGATACTTTTTAATGCTTAGTAGATACTTATTTATTTCATTTTGTTTTAATGAAGATAACTCAGTATATTGTCCTAGAAGCTTGCACTTCAGATTCTGCAAAGTTGTTCGCAGACTAATTTTCATGTAACTTAAAACAGGAATTATGCTGGGCATGAACGCACTTTTTTTCCCAGACTGAGGCATTCTGCTACGTTACCTTGGGAGAGGGGCTGTGTTTGGAATGCTTCAATACCACGGGCAGTGCACGCAAGGTAACTGCCTTTGTTTTCATTAAAGATCCTATTTAAAGAATCGGCGCTCCTTCATCAGACCTGGTGGGTTTCCTGGAAGACAGGAGAAAGAATTTCCTGGAATAATCACATATTCTCCCTAGAGTGAAGCAGATTTCTCAGTCTCATTTGCCGCTCCATATTCCTTAGCCTGCTTTCCCCTGGTGTGTTTGGTTATTTTTTTGAAAAGCATTAGATACAGAAAAATATTGGGAGAACATGTAGCTGATGGCTAGTGAAACTGCTAGGCAGTAAGAATATGAGTTCTTTATGCTTTATTTAACAGTTGTTTTTCATGTTATTGTGTGGAGGGAAATGGCCAAACTTTGCTAACCGTTGTGATGCAAGTAACCCATTAGTACTAAGGAAGTGGATAGTGTTGTGTATTCTTCTCTGGTGAAATTCACGTTTTGGCTTCAAAAACAAATTCTGTTGTCCCGTTACAGGTATGTGTCATGCAAAATTCCATGGATTAATAAGTCTGACCCCAAGATAAATTAATTACCTTTCTGAATGCAGGTTATTCTCATGCATTTCTCCTCTGGAGACCTTTTTTCTCCAGAAGGGATTTTGAAATACAAATTTCACACTTGACTTCAGTGAAGCTGACTGACTTGGTAGGGCTGAGAGGTAGTACCGCAGTCAAATAAATGTCTGTTAAAAAACTTCCCCTTGTCATAAGCTGGCTACAGATGCTAAGATGAGCACCTCCTCAGTCCGCTGTGTTCTCATCCATATTCTGCCTTTCCATTCCACCTTCCCCCCAACCTCCATCACATCACATAAGCTGTAAATTGAATTTATTCTTTGCTTATATTATTTTAAGCAATCCCTTCCTCTCTCCATTTGCTGGAGTTTTCCATCCCTTCAATTAGAGTCATACCACAAAGACAATTATTGAGCAGCTGTGAGAGCTGAGAGGTCAGAAAGTGCCAGGGAGAGGTAGGAATGATCAGCTGGAGGCTGGGAACCTCCTGGAGCAGTTTTGGCCTGACCGTGCGGTTGGGAGGCATCTGCAACATCAGTAGTCTGTATGGCATCTCCTTACCCAAAGTAACATCCAGTAGTTTGAGCAGTTTGTGTGCTTTTTCTTACCTCATTTTTATCCCCAAACCAATTACTGTTTGTACTGAAGAGTACAAACCTAACAGCCCTACCAGAAGCCCTACTCTCTGGTCTCATTTCCTACCATTCACCAGGCCAGAAGCTGCTTGTCCTCTGCAAAGCATGCCAATACTCTTCCCACGCATCCTTTCCCATCGCTTCTACCAAACTCAGAGTTTCTTCTCATTCTTGGCTTACAGTTAATCGCGCTAAACCAGATTTCTGATACCAGGTCCTTGATTTATGCATCGGCCCGTTGCACGCTTTTTCCTCCAAGCCTCATGCCACCTACTTCTCAAGTCTTCCACTTCCATGGCAAGGCAGGTCCTGCTACTGCCTGGGAAAAGCCTGCAGTCGCTTACAGCTTGTGCCTTGTTATTTGGTACATGCAATCGCACTTGCATGCCAAATACAGAAATACCTCCTCTTCAAAGGATACTCTAATCAGAGGTTGCAAGGCAATTAATTCTTTGTTGATAACTAAGAAAAGGTAATAACTGATTTTCCAGAGTCTGCATCTTTAAAGAAAAGGAACTGTAATGTACAACTTGGTTGGACTCCAGGCACAAGAGGAAATGGGTTATAGCAGTTGTGACTGTGCGGAGCAGATGTTTTGGTTGGACTGGCTATCAACCATCTGACTCATAATAAATTGTCAGTTCCAGTAAATTCCCAGTTTTCAATTACAGTAGGTAGGATACAAGAAAACAATGCTGTTTGGATAGTGTATTTAGAGTGGTTTTGATGATAATTTTCATAAACAACTCATTCTAACTTTGTGAAAAGATGAAGTATCTTGCAAAGGGAGCAGCTGTAAACATTGAAGCATGCATTTGAATGTAAGTTTAGACTGATATGAATGAAAACTAACAAATGGCTGTTTAGACAGTGCTGATACAATTAGAAGTAGGATTTTAAGTTTCACCTTGAAGTCTTTTCCTGAAGTTTTTTTGGGGAAAAAAAATCCAGAATGCCTTCGAACTCCATTTTCATCTGTTCTATGCTGCATTTGTATTTTCACATGGCCTCTTATTCTTGAGTTTCAAACATACATATGTAATGAAACTTCAGTCTGCACTAGCTAAGTAGATAAAGGGTAAATTAGAATAAAATACCATGAGCTTTCTCATTATGTTTTTCTGTGTGAAAAGTTTTATTTATTCTTGTAAGTTGTTGCTAGAAGGTCTCTGCAATAGAAAAAAAAAGCCTATGGGTTGAAAATCTTTAGGGTGTTGTTTTTCTTTTTAATTTTGTTCCTTTCTCACCACATTCCTTTACAATGTATATTTTGGATTTCCACAGCACTTCGGAGGTTTAGTCAAGGATCAGTCCACACTGTGCAAAGTATTCTGTAAACATAGGAAATCCCTTGCAGTTCTTGAGAAAGAAAACTATTTTCAGTGTTAAATGTTATATCCAGGTTTTTTCTTGTTTGATTTCAATGGGCATTTTCTGAAATGAGGGGAAGATTGTTTTATGAAAGAAAGATGTGATAGCAAGATGGCAGAAAGGCACCATGAAAATCTATGTTGGATCTTTTACATTGCAGTGCACTAGAGGGTGGGGTTTTTGCTATCAAGCATGAGCCTGTTGCGGAAAAACTAATAGGTGTGCATTATTGCGTGCTTAACTAATGATTTCAAACATTTTTACAAACATTCAGTTTTTAAACCTCAAAATTCCTGTGGCCCAGGATGTGTTCTCTGTTCAGCGCAAGTTCATTTTAATAATGCCTTCTGTAGAGTCTTTGTGTGGAAAAAGTTCTGTGAGTATAAAATGGTACTTGAATGTGACAGTTCTAACATTGGATGCTAACATTTATAGAAAATTACCATTCTTAATTTTTACAAAATCAGGTTTTATTAAGTATAAAATTAAATCTTTTAATAAAATCCTCTAACATTGTGTTGTGAATTAAATACGAATTATGAGAAGGAATGTAGCAAGTTAAATATTAAAAAATGTTGTGACTTTAGTTCAACAGTCTCTTTTTTTCCTAAAAGGGAATAATATTGCCAAAGCAATTGGATGTCATTCTCTCTTTTGAAGCCAACAGAAAAATAAAAATAGAGGTGATTTTTGCTTTGCTGCTCTGTTTAAATGTGGCCTGTTCTTTCAGAGAAATGCGCATGCAGAAATGGGAAAGGGGTGAGGTTTGATAAGAAGGTTTAAAATAACCTTTGGTTTTGGATGCTTTGGAGTAATGGAAGGATCTCAGCTCTTGTTCTGGAGAAGTGTCATTGTCTGCTAATACAAGGATCCATCATCTCACCTAGTCACTGACAGGTTTGTAGGGGTGACCAGGAGAGACATCACTGAAGGAGTTAAGTTGTGACTGGCACAGACAACAACAGAAAGGTCTATTAGTTGAAAAGCTTTCCACAGTTTATGTGTAAGACATGTGGGTTTGGTTTAATTTTATAAACCCCAGTTGTAACAGACGTACTAAGATTGAATGCAGTTCTACCCAGCAGATTCTTGCATAAATAAAAGTAGCAAAGTCTGAAAGGAATGAACGGTATGGTGTCAGATAGAAGAGACGCTGTCGTAAGTCTGTGTAAATCTGCGGCCACCTGAGCGGTAAGGTTGAGCAGCTTCTTGGTGTTACTGCACTGCATCTTTTAAAACCTACAGAAATGCAGGAGGTTTAGGTCTTTTTTAAGTTACAATTTTCATGTCTCAGGGCCGAAAATATGCATCCACTTGAAAAGTAGTAGTTATAGAAGAATGCCAATTTTTTTAGTCAAATTTGCATTGGACAGTAGCTGTATGAACATAATGCAGTGCTGTGCTGGCAACAGGAGTTACAGTAGTGTTTGCAGTATGTTATTTTTGTAAATGAAAAAAAAACACATCTCAGTTTATTGCTCTTAGTACCCACATCAGTTTATTGCAGCTTAACATGCAAAGATACCATGATGATTTATGATGTGTGGGTGTTTTTCCCCTGCTATAAGTCTTCGTGTATAAGAAGCTAGTAGTGAGTGTAGAAAATATAATGTAATATAATTGTATGGGTTAGTGGATGCTGTAGTGGTGTTCAGCTAATCTGTTTTGGGGTGTTTTTTTCTTTTTTCTTTGATCAGTAAGCACATGGATGGTATTCTAGAAACTGGTCTTATGCATGGTGTCAATCTGTGTGTGCACATCAACTTAAGCACTAATACTAAATGCAAGATTAAATAAATTTGGTTTTGTCTGTGTAGCTTGTAAAATGTAGGCTATATTCTGTAAAAGCAGATTATTTGAAAAGAATTACAAACAAAAGAACATGGTCTTGGAAGAACCCTATACATACGTGAGTGAATGTACTATATTGTAAAATCATAGACTGGTTTGGGTTGGAAGGGACCTTAAAGATCGTCTAGTTCCAACCCCCTGCCATGGGCAGGGACACCTTCCACTGAACCAGGTTGCTCCAAGCCCCATCCAGCCTGGCCTTGAACACTGCCAGGGATGGGGCATCCACAGCTTCTCCGGGCAACCTGTTCCAGTGTCCTGCCACCCTCATAGCGAAGGATTTCTTCTTTATATCTAATCTAAATCTACCCTCTTTCAGTTTAAAGCCGTCACTACATACCCTTGTAAGAAGTCCATCTCCAGCTTTCCTGTAGGCCCCTTTAGGCACTGGAAGGCTGCAGTAAGGTCTTCCCGGAGCCTTCTCTTCTCCAGGCTGAACCACCCCAACTCTCTCAGCCTGTATCCAGAGGAGAGGTGCTCCAGCCCTCTGATCACCTTCGTGACCCTCCTCTGGACTCACTCCAACAGGTCCATGTCCTCTTTATGCTGGGGGCCCCAGAGCTGAATGCAGCACTCCAGGTGGGGTCTCTGGAGCACGGAGCGGAGCGGGGGAATCGCCTGCTGTTGGCCACACTTCCTTTGATGCAGCCCAGGATACAGTTGGCTTTCTGGGCTGCAGGCACACATTGCTGGCTCATGGTGAGCTTCTCGTCAATCAGACGGTTATATGTGCTTGTCATCTCTTGAAGAATGCCCATTAAAATAAAATCTTTGTAATCATTAGCATTACTGCTTAATCTGTCTTAATAGTTCCTTTGTTTGACAATTAGCAAATTAATGGGGAAAAGCCAGTTAATGCCACACTCAGCTCCAGGAATAAAGGCTGTTTCTTATTTAAATATTTTTTCCTTAATGATGGAAATATATGAAATACTGGGGAAAAGGTTGGGCGGAGGGGGACTGCGCTTGGGTATTTGTGTGTGTGTTTGTCTTGTTGAAAAAGGCTTTTTAATCTGTGATGATTCTTCTACTGTAGATGATAGGTACCACTTGGAAACGTAACACTGAAGGGAGCATCATGGGTCACAAGATCCTGTCTGTTGCAGTTATGGGCGGCCATGTTATATAATCCCATCCATAAACTGATCATACCCCAACAGGACAGCAGCTGGTTTTTGTCCTCACCACTTGTATGGAGTGTTGTCCTGCAACCTCAGGTTAAAACCATGTTCTGATTCCCAGCCATAATGTGCTCGTGCTGGTTTTATAGGCATTTCAGGGTACGCTTTTCTTTCAGCTGTCAGAAGTGAGCTGCACACCAAGGCAGTATTTAAGAAAACACTGTCAGCTCTGTCTCATTTTTCATCTAAGACAATTAGGCTTTTTTAAGACCCATTCTTTGCTGCAGCTTATCACTAAGTTTCTTGGCATGTTGTGTTCTGCACGTAATAGCTGGTATGCAGCTAGTCTCTCTGAACGTTAACAGTTTCAGTCCTGCCAAAGCTTTAAATGGCACGACACTGTATTCCTGAAACCACTCAGCAGTCACTTTTTTTTTTTTTTTTTTTACCTTTTTACCTCCCCAGATACGACAGGGTCTGCAGTGTTGTAAGTGGTTTGTATGTTCCTTCCTCACAGCTGCTTGTGGGACAGAGCAGGCTAAGGCACACTGCACCATGTTGATCCTGCTCTGAGCACGTATCTGCTGGGTTATCTGTCTCCTCTCATATTTTTCCAAAACGGATGAAAACAAATGCATCTTGGCAAGTTGCTATGTACATATGCACAAACACATTAAAGGATTTCTTTGTGAGCAGCAAGTGGCACCATATTACTTGCTGCCAGTGAAGGTGGCTGCACTGCTAACTCACTACTTTCTAAGTAGAGGTCAAGAGCTTAAGTGATGTGTGTAGCAGAAAAACACTTGTTCGTACTGTATGTGATTTATGAGTTAGAGAGATATCCAGTCCTAACCAGAAATTTGTTCTAGCTGATCCCAAAACTGTAACTGATTGTTCTGATACAAAGAAAGACTCAACTGTGAATGCATTGACTGTCATGGTATTTAGCATGGATTTTTTTTTTTTTTTTCCCTCTTACAGTATAGAGTATGCAGTCCTTGCTGAAAGTGGTGCATGGGTTTAATTTGTCAGACAGCTGGGGACAGTGACTTCTAGATACAAATTTCTGATTGCAAAAATGTTTTTCTTCCACAAGAGAAGTAGGAGTTGAGTATGGCAGAATTTTTGGACCATATACTACTTTGAAAAATAACAAATGTAAAATCTGTGGTCATAACTCAGTGATATTATAACATTTTAAAAATGTCTTTGGCATTTGCATCTGATGTTAGTGTGAAACCAAGAATTCTTAAAAGTGAAATCTGCATCTTTACTGAAATATGTAGTTTAGCTAATTGAAGAAGAGCTACACTACTGTACACTTGTTAACACTGTAATTTGATACTTTAAAGGAAATTAAGCATGGCAGAACATCTTTTTAAGTACTGATGTAGTAAGAAAGAACAGATTTGCAACCTATTTTTCAATTTACACTTTAGATTCCTCACTTAAGTGTCTCCTAAATAAATTGGTATTTGACATATTAGTTGTTATCTATAAGCTTGTAAGTACTCAGTTTATTTGCCATTTTATATTTTATTATTTTTTATGTACAGGATGTGAATGAAGATCCTGGAGAAGATGTTGCACTTCTCTCTGTTAGTTTTGAGGATGCAGAAGCTACTCAGGTTTTTCCTAAGCTGTACCTCTCCCCGCGTATTGAACAGTGAGTGAGACTTTTTTTTTTTTTCTGGAGTGTTTATTGTACTTCATCTCTGAACTTTTCTGTGTTTTTCTATATGTGAGAAATGTTGGCTAGGTGATAACATACTGTTGTTTTAAATTGCTTAAAGTTATAGTGATTACTGCAAGTAGGTGTGTGGTGGAGAAATGACAGATCTTCTATTGACTATTCTGTATCTAAGGCTGGACCACATATGGATGAAGAAAAGTCATCATTGGCTACATGTGATATTCTTGTAGCATCATAATCTATGAAAACTGTGCTGTGTTTTCCTGTAGCAGTATATTTTGAGTGCCTCCTATGGTACAACATACTGATAGCTTTTTTTGTGGGGGAATCTTTAATTTCTTTTTTATTTTGGGAAGCTAAGTTCTCTGTGTAAACATAATACATTTGAATAAAGTAGTGTTGTAGAAGCTAAAGGGCTTCAACTGTGTTTTAGGAATTTGCAGTTTTAGTAAGTTACTTTTTTTCATAAGAATATCTGAATATTTAATTGTAAGTGTGTTGAACTTTACTGATCTGTTTACCAGTTGGCAAACACATTTGCTGAGAGATTAGTTTCTACTTCTAAAATGGAAGGGTGAGGATTAGAAATCATTCTGCTTTCATTAAATTTCTTTTCTTCCAGTTCTGGAATTAAGAGTGTCTTAACGCTTCTCCTTCGCTTCAGCATCTCAGTCTTGTAATGTCTGCTTCAAAAAGATATCTACATTAGACTGTTCAGGTATACAACAGTCAAACTGGTCTAGCGTTAGCGTTGTTTCAGTGATGCTTTGTTTTTCTGTGTAATAATGCAGTGACTTTCCTCTGAACTGGTAATTACACTTCTAGGTAGAGAAGAAAAGATAGTAAATACTGACTACCGCAGTTTTGTAATAACTCAGTGATAAAGTTTGTGTGACTGAAGGAACATGGTGTCTTGACATTTTGCTTAACAGGGCATTGCTCTAGATAAACTTTTGGAAGCCATTTGAAAAAGAAACCCCAAGATTTGACTTAGATAAAGGCGTAAGACTTCCCAGACACTTTATTTAAGAAAACGTAGATTGCACATGCAAACACACACAATATATTCAGCAACTTTTACATTTTCATATTTTTACCAATTCACTACTTTCTGTCAATATTGGTTGAGAGAATAATTGTAGTCAAATATGTAATTAACCTTCCAGTTCCAAAGGAATCTTCTGCTCAGCTGCTGTTAAAAGCAAATGGTCTGTCACTAGTTTCCACTGTATTTGCAGGTCTAGTCACATATTGATCTGAAGTGTATTTTCAGGCCAGCCAGGTATGTCTGTCTAAATGACCCATGTGCTAATGAATATGTTGCTTATTTTCCCACTTTCAGTAGTATCTTTAGAAAGATGTTGACCTTTTGATACCAAGCAGAATAGCAATACAAAGGAACTCTTTGTCTTCATAAAAGTGTTGCATTTTCTGTCAGTGCCCTGAAGAATATCTGATTTTAGATGTGTGATGTAGAGCAATATAGCAGAAAGATAGTTGAGTGGTGTTAGTACATATCTGACATGTCTGACGTTTTTATGGCTTTGTCATTTGTAGCTTATGTAGTCATGTCAAAATCATACCAGTAAACCCTAGAGTTCCATGCCACACCTTGTCACGTTATCTATGTATCAAAGTTGAGATACTTCACTCACCTAACTCTGTCTGACCTCATGCATTTTTAAGGTACTCGACACAGCATCTAGATATGGGTAACCCATAATACCAGAGTTGTTTGTGAGCTGTTGCACCTTCCTTTATTCTACTGGCTACTTGTTACGTGCCGTGAAAAAATGTATGGGTATGTTTTCAGTGTTTGTTCGATTGCACTTTAATAACAAAGATACAGTTGTCTGTTGTTCTTTCTCCAAACCAGTCTCTGCTCTGTTTAGCAGGGGCTAACAGTCTAGATATTTAACTTTCCAGTGTTTGGGAACTGAAGCAACAATGCGTACTTCTTTATACTTTTTGCCAAAAGTACAAAAAGCCTCAAGAAGCCCTGAGGATTAGTTTAATGACTTGAGGCCATGGCATGTTACATTTGAATTGTGTTCTGCTTATAAAAGTTCTTTCCTGCTGCTAACAGTAATTGCATCTACAAAAGCCATGTAAGCAAATTACCAGTGTATTTTTTTTTGTGCAGCAGATTTTGAGGTGGAGTAAGTAGTAGTTGACAGTTCCCAACATAACATTCCCAAGTACTCAACAAAACAGGAAAAATAGCAAATTCCCACAATTATTTTGCTAATACTAAACTCTCTTCACCTTAGGAAGAACAAGCAAACAGGAATAGCATTTTCCTGATGTATGAGAAAACATTTTCAGATAGAAATGTTTCAGCTTTGTAGAGAAATAAGAGCAAAGAGCCTGTATGTGTAACGTGAGTTATCTCCTGCTTTCCCAAGGGGTTTCATTGCTTTTGTGCTCTACCATATAAACATGCTTTCCCACATTGCACTTTCTAAAAACGATACATACCCACAGATCTTGTCAGCAAATTTGAGCCCTAGCGATATGAATATAGTGGTTTTGCTCTGAAGGGTTGTTGTAAAGCAAATTTGCTCTATTTTTAGGTGAATGGTAAACATAATACTAGTAAGACTCAGACTGCTCTTTGTCATAGACTCTGGAAGACAGATTTGCAAAATGAGGGACGTGTACTAACGTCTTAGTTCCAAACCACAAAAGGTGGACATCGGTTGGCTTGAAAAAGCTCATATATTAAAGCAGGGGGTTAAAAATGCAGTAGGGCAGTATTGTGGCTCATTCGAGTCAATATGGGTGTTCCATTGACTTGCGTGGCATGGTGTTTGGCTGCAAGAGTGTCAAGTCCAGTTCTTACAGTAAAAAACCAGCCCCACACTTAGGGATGGGGAGCATTTCTATTAGTTTATTAAAATCTCAGCGATAATCATTTATAACTATACCTGGTTTAATTCTTTCATTAAAACATGCTAATTTAAAAACATTCCTTTAAATACTAATTGTTCAAACAATCAAACAGCAATTGCTAGTCAATGTTTCCTTAATTTGAAATCGATCACTTAAAAAAGCTTTCATTTTATAATTTTAAGAATTCTTTTTATTCTAGATTGCACTACATAAATAAGCAGATAGATGCCAATAGCAGTTGCTTTTAATGATTTCAAAAATTAGGATAAGTCAAAATGAAACATGGGATAGGTATGTTACGTGTTTTGTTTAAAAGCTACTATCATAACTGTAGTATCATAAAAACAATTTTCTGCACACTTCTGGAGGGAAGTGGTAAGCTGGGAAACCCCACAGACTGACCACCCAACTTGAGAGGATGGTGGTGTCAGCATCCATGAGCATGTATCCCCAGCTTGTCCTGTGCCGCCTCCCGCCTCGGGGTGTGGGACTGGCTGCAGGATGCTCTTCATCCCAGCTGATGGCTACTGTGCTTGGGGAGAGGTTCAGAGAGCTGAGCAGTGTCAGTACCTGAGGCCCCTCACTTGCTCATCCACTTGACCTCCTCCTGCTGTTAGGCACAGACATATTCTGAGGCTGCTTCTGCACTCCTCTGCATGACAAGGAGCTGTTGGGATATTTGCCATTTATGTCTCTGACACATTTTCATGTGTTACGCAGAATGTCTCTAAACCTGTCGGTAGAAAGCATCTTGCTTGGTCAAAGTTGTCTTTCTAGTGAAAGTATACTAGATACGTGTATGGAAAGGAAATTTGTAATAAAAATATTCATCATATATTTGGTTTTCATTAATTAAAAGTCAGTAGACTCTAAATCCAAGGAGTCAGTGCGAGATTGAACAGCTAATTTCTGTATTAATGCTTAAAATATGTGTCAGCATACTACATATGAATGTGGATCGGAAGTGTTGGGTTTTTTATTAAAAAAGAGAAAAAAATGTGTGTGTTACTGTTTTTCCTTCATGAGTTGTCCATAAAAAGAAAATAAAAATGGGTTTGTCTTGGTTCACATTTTAAGGAAAAAAGAGTAGAAACACTGTTGGTCAGTGAATGCTGTGTTCCCTGGATTCACACAAATAATCCTGCCATAAACACTGTTGTCCTGGAGGGCTTTTCTCTGATAAATACACAGACATGAATATGCTAAGAAAACCAGCTGTCAGTAGAACTTGTTTTGCTTAAATGGTCAGGCTCCATGCTTTGGGGATTGAAATGGTTGGGGTTTTATAGGTCTGGGAGCTGTGCCAGGGGGTTCTTCGTGACTGAGGGTGGTATGCAGAGTTCGGTGACTGCGTTTAACCTTCTCATACAGGCAGAAGAGAATAGCAAGAACCTGGTCTGAACTCGTAGACTTTGAATGTTTCTGTATGTTTTTCACTGATGGGAAAAAAAACCAGGGGTGGGGTGGGGGGGGTCGGGAGAAAAGAAAATTAGACATGTGTGTTTTCTTTAAGGTGTTTGCTATCTTTTACCTGTCCTTTCTGCTGGGAGTTGGAGAAGGAAGACCGTAGAATATTACCCATTTACTGCCAGGTACCACCTCTCGCTATGTTTGAGATGCAGGGGTGCTGTGAAGGGATTCACCTTTAAAGTTGGTGTGCTGTACTGCTGAGTGTGTATCACCGGTTGAAGCCTGCTGTTTCAGAATGCTTATGAATACAGAGTCTCTAAATGAGTGGTCATGTTTAGGCTTTTTTATATATCTGTCTTTGTAGAAGACAGAAGTAAGAAGATCTTCTGTATGGCACGTGAAAATGTGCGTATTCATCTGAGCTGATGATTTCGGTAGAATTGTTAGTAGACAGCCAAGACAGTCCATGACTTCTTCAAATCCCAGAGCATCTTTGCAGACATGGGAAGCAGGAATGGCTGTTGCTTTGCAGGGCTTTCTCTTCACTTAAGCCCAGTTTGGTCATGCCTCTGCACAATGCCTGAGGCAGTGATATCTCCTGCCTACTGTATGTGCCATGTCCCCATCATCCAAATCTTCTGAAATTATAGCCAGTACCGTAACCTGATTTCCAGTCTGGCTCTGCTTTGCAACTCTTCCTGTGTCCTACAAATCATCTGTTTTGCTGCGGCCACCTTTTGATGGCCTGTTGACAGCTTCAGAAGATATCAGGGTAGACCGAGACTGACAGGCAAAGCAGATTGACTTGCACTTCTATCCCGGGTGTTCAGCTCTACCGCCTGCTCCTTTCTTTTCTGAAGCTGATACAGAACAATTAGCGAAAACAGACGTAGAAGAACTAAGATTATGTGTCCATCATCTAAATGGTGCTTTGATACTGGATATGTTAATGCTCTCCTTAAATGGTTCAGTTAGTGAGATTTTTAAGATAGTTTTCTTTCAGTTAAGAGACTAAGCAATTAGACCCAATCATTGAAGTGTGAAATAGTTGAGGCAGTTCAGTGGGACTGATTGTGTTGCTAGGTAATGAGGTACTAGTTTCTCTGTATAGAAGATAAGGGGCAGTTTTTGGTCTGACATTGCTTTGCAGCAATCCAGAGTTCAGCGTTGCCTGGAGTCTCAGAGCAAAACTTTCTTGAAGGTTGGGAAGGGTTTGTGTCTTCTTGGAGGTTTTTGTCAGGTTTCTCTCAGAGTGTCAGCCTTGTATGTGTTAAGGTTCTGTAACCTGATGGTGGAGGGAGTATTTTTACATGATACACCAAGTACTTTACCCCTTAAAGGATTTTCTTGTATAGTAGAAAAATATGTATAGAAAGTAGAATTAACAAGAAATTATGAAAGAAAACAGAAGCGTGATTCAAGACAGCCCTCTCCCACTCCCTTCCTTTACATACTTCTGACTAAAGTGGAATGGTCTACAGAAATTTCAGTCGTTTTAAACACATTTGTTTCCCTTAGGTACAAATCTGTCCCTTGGTGTTCCATTATTTCACTTGTTTACATATAGTTTATTTCAGGCTACCCTAATTAAACATCCAATTCTGTCTCATGTTGTGTTGTTGTATGCTATGAGTATACCATGCTTCACTGCAATAATCCCTGTTTCAACACAGGCATTTCTAAGTACCATTGTAAAGCTGTACTCCTCTGAAATATCCTCCTCAGCATTTTTACTGTGGTATTGCTGCTTCTAGGTGCAAAGAGTGATAATGAAGGGAAAAGGGAACAAAGTAATTTTTCTTTAGGACATCGGGTGGTACTATTCATAAAGGTGTTCTTGGTTTTTAACTGTTGCCCATATGTTTAGACTTATATCTTTGTACATGAAGTGTCAGAAGCACTTTTAATTGGTCAAAGCTAATTCTGGCAATGACACTGAAAATTACTGTCATCTCAGTTACTAGCTAGGCCAGTACTTAGTACTTTTGAAATCTTCCCCTGTGTTTGCAATAGGGATTTTTTTTTTTCCCCATTATTTTCTTAGATTGTGTTTGCTTTGCTACTTGCTGAAATCCATTTTAGTTTTACAAAAATTCTTACTTTTCTTTTGATACATCAAATGTTTTTGGCTTTTCTATTGCCTATGTTATTCTTATGGTTAGAGGGGATGGAGGGTATTTTTATTGCTGTTCTGACATCCGTGGTGCAGTACTGAAGTGCCTTTCTCAGATATTTCCCCAAGACATAAGAGACACAGCAGATTTCATCTTCCTTTCCTGAAATGTTTTTTCAGGAGAAAGGGAGCTTGCTGAACAGAGTCAATTGATGTTAGTACTGAACTGTGTCAGTCACAGGTGGCAGGGTTTTTTTCATACCTAGGAATTAACAGAAATATTTTAGGGTTTTTATGTGGGACCTTTTGTCCTGAAGAACTGTGTGGGCCAACTGTAGGGTCCGCTTGAACTCCTTGAAATGTTTTCCATAAAATTAGTTAGGCTGACCAGAGAAATTTAAAACAAGTGTTGTCTTTTCTTATTTCATGGCTTTTGATATGGCAGTAATAGAGCAAGCAGGAAGGTCTGGTAACTGGGGTTAAATGTTAACCTAAAAAATTCCTAACTAGGTGTTTCTTGAAAATACAATGACAAATTCAGGTCCTACGGGGATTGTAAAATTAATACAGAGGGCAATCTAACTTGGAGTTTGTCTAGAGTTAAGTTATTTGTGGTTTGATAGATAATGTGCTGTTGTTCAATACTACTTTAAAAAGCAATAATAAAATGGAGAGTTGCTGGGAAATCACAATTGAAACAGTAGTTTCTCTGTTGTTAAACATGCTTAATTCCACAGGCTGTCTCTTTGGAACAGAATAGCTGTTGTAGAAGAAGCGTGCTTCAAAGTTACTGACTGCATCACATTTAAAAATTATCTGACAAGTCCGAGACGTCTGCCAGTTTATCCTTAAATGTAATCGCTTGAGCAGGTCATGGAGGGTTTTCCTTTAAGCTCGAAGCTGAGCTTTAGCTGTTCAACTGTATCCATTTTAACTGGGTATTAATTACCAAAACTGACAAACAGTAGTTACAATGAGTTAATTAGATTTTGTCTTGGCAGCAAACGCAGTGAGTATAGAAAGGCACATTTACTCAACAGTTATGAAAACTCAAATTTCCTAGAGTACACTTTGAACCTGCTTTTGTTGCTGCGTGGGTATTTTTCCCAGTTCTTGATGTAAATCCAAGCCCACCACTACAGAAAGTGATACCATCTTTCGACAGAGTACACTTTACTGAAGCTGATTTTTGCGTATTTGGGATATGTGGTTTGCTTTCTGAACATGGTGACTAAGTCACTTGTTTTCAGAGAACTTCACTCTAATTGCGATCTGCACATTATAGTGTTCTGTCTTCAGACTTTTCCTATTTTATTATTTAAAACAGTTAAAAAGTCAGCTACTGTTTAATGCTTGCTTCCAGATGCTCACGTTCAGTAGGTACAAATCTCTGACCGCTTGGAAGTGAAGAGTTAAGGATTTTCAGAAAAAACTTCTAAAAAATGTGAAACGCAGAATGAAGTTGTATGTGAAAGACCTCAGTTTTGATTGCCTCTGTTGTCTTCTCCCCCACCCCAGCTGGGGAAGGCTGCCAGTACTCACTAGGAACCGCATTCCTGTTGCTGGTGTTTTGGCAGGGAACGCAGTGGCATGGGGAGCATGGATTGAGGAGGATGGCAGAGGAACAGCCCTACAGGGAATCTAATGGGCAGGAGTGAAACTGTAAATGGAGGGATCTTGGCCCTCTTGTCTCCGCTACCAAAAGAAGGGGTTGAAGTGCATCTTTCAAGATTACCAGAGTGGCTCATTCCCCTTTCTCCCATAAACTTATGTCTCAGTTTTCTTCGCTGTTGGCTTCCCTTTTTCCTGCCAATAATCAGTGGCATTTTAAACTTAATGTCTCTTTGAAAGGAGCTTTAATACCTCCTTAAATAGCCATTGTAGGAAGATTCCATTTCCCCAAAATAAATCATGGTGGACTTTTTGCAACGTGACTGCTGAGTTTCTGGGTGTTTCCTTTTCCCTAATTGTTGTCAAGAATGTGATTCACTGTATTGCTGATTTCATTTAAGGCATACAAGGCAGTCACAGTCTGTCCCACTACGTAACTACACAAGCTACCTGGCTCATGTGAATGGTAGCTGAACACCCGCTTCCTTTCAGCACTTGCATATCGGACCTACCTGGAGAATATGTATAAAAGACATATTCCCAAATGTGAGACTTTTTGTTGAATAATCTTTTCCTAGCTAACAGATATTCAGAAATATTGAGAGACTAGAAGACTGTCTCTCAATAAGAGAGAGACAGAAAGACTGAGAGACAGAATATTGAGAGGAGAAATATTGAGAACTTTTCTCCTAGGAGCTTTCCTCTGGAGAATCTTTTTAACAAATCACAAGGATTTCTTGAATTGTAAAGCCAACACAGGCATACTGTAACTATACTAAACTTCAGCTTTCTTTAAATGGAAGTGCAGATTGTCAACAACTAAGAAAAGTAATTCTTTAAATAGGAGTTGCTGTATTTTGTAGGTTTACTTTTTGAAAAATGTGTAAGCTGATCTTTGAAGAAAGTAGAGACAGCCAAAAACATAATTGTGCAGAGCAGGGCTTCATGCAAGTCCCATACATTTTGCATCTTTCATTTCTCTACAGCCAGCAGTTCTTGAAGACTAGAAGGACATGATTAGTCTCCAACCTGGAGGAAACACACAAGAGGTAGTTTGAGCTGGCCTATGGGCCACCTTACATCCAAGGAGTTGCATACTCCTTTTATGCTTAAAGAAGCTTTTTTGTTTGGGCTTGTTTGTTGTGGGGTTTTTTTCCCCTAATCAAGAAGAAATTTGCTTGTATCTATTAGTCCCCTTTTGTACCTCAAATGAGCATTGCTGCTCCCTGCTCTCTTTCGCTGCAAATCAGTGAATTCTGCTGCTGTCTTCAAGTTGCCATAGGCTACAGCTAAACTGTGGGACCCAGCTCTGAGGTTTGCGCCCTGGTCAAATTCAAAACCGGTGTCAGGAAAAGACCTGGATGTTCAACATCCCGCTTCCCACCCTGATTTTTGCTGGAAGAAACTCCTAAGACTTGGATAGGGAGGAACCTGTGTGCTCCAACAGGTCTTTGATCTGGATGATTAAGAGCCAAAACTCTGGTGTACACTGTGAGGCCCACCTGCCTTGCATAATTTCTGGGTTTTGGGTTTGTGGGATTTTTTTTTTTTTTTGGTGCAGTCATTGATATATCTATCTAAGAAAATATGGAAATGCTTATTTAACACATTTATCAAACACAACATGGGTAGCAGTCTTTTGAAATCCTTTCATTTCAGTGGCTTATAAACCATTCCTGTCTTTCCTGATTTCTACAAATCATGTACCCATTGTGTTAATGGAAAAAAAACTGGGACTTTTTTGTGTGGTTTTGAAAAAATACATGTGTGTCGACAAAGAATATTATAAAATTTAAATCACAGATCTCATGTGATGTTTAATATGTGCATGCAGTATGTGTCAAACATCCCACGGAGGAAGACAGGTTAAATTTGGCAAGAACTGAAACTTTAGAATACAAAAATGTTTGTTTGGGGTTTTTTTGTTGGATTTTAAAACTAAATTCTTTGAGCCGGTTTCTGGTCAGGGGCTGCTGGAAATACATGAGGAGGAAACTTCAGCTATTTAACAATTTCAGTGGGCAAAACCCTGTTAGTACCAAAGCTGCAGACGCCACAGTGCAGTGGAAAAACCTGTACAAATAGAGCAAAACAATTCTGCTTGCAGATATTTGCTGTTGAAGCCAGTAAAAGGGCTGTGCTCTTCTGTGTGGTTTAGTGATGTCAAGCACTACTTGCTGGAGGCAGCTGTGCTACTGCAATGCTTTCCTGACCTTAAATAGCCTATATGCTGGGTAATGCAAGCATTCGAATATAAATACAGGGCACATAAGGACAGAAGGAAGCCAGAAAAGCCATCTAGGCCCCTTCCCTCCCCTGATTTAGTCAGTGCCTTCCTCAGTATTCTTCTCTTCTGGTATTTGTCCAAGATATTTACAAAACCGTTTAGACTAATTGTTCCCTTGTGTTGCCTCAGTACTGTTTATTCCATATGTTAAGTACTGCGTGCAAAGCAATTCTGCTCTTCAGCGTGGCTGCTGCTTGCTTTCCTTTCCTTTTCCTTTCTTCGTGGTTGCCTTTGATAGTAACCCAAACAGCTGTGCAGCCTCTGCCTGTCCTGGGAGGCTGTGTGTACCCCAGCAGCAGCAGCCTGCCGCGCTGCCCCAGCCCTCCTCCCAAGGAGGGCTTTCTGGGACGTTTGGCGGAGGTAATTCCTTCAGGTCATGTTTTTGGTCGGCTTCCCATATATTTTTTGGTGGGGTTTGGGGGTTTTGTTGGTTTAATATTTTTCCCTTCTACACTGTAATGGTAAGATGGTTAGATGGCGTGTATGTGTAATTACATAGCGATCCTCTTAATTTGTTCCATTGCTCAAAGATTGTCTGTGTTCCTTTTGTAGTTATAATGAGGACTGTGTCACTCACTTCCTACTACCTCAAATCCTGTTGTTTTCAGTTGGTACTCTTGTTTGAGTTCACTTACCTACCACTTAAGTTTCTCTTACTGCCTTTTTCTTTCTTTTTCCTTTTTTTTTTTTTTAATTTTTAAGTGCTGTCACTATTTTCTGGTTTCTGGTTTGGCTGTTTGTTTTTAGCTCTGTGCACATCTCTGAAAATGTGTTTCATTTTCAAGAAGTGAGTCTCTGGTATTTTGCATGTCAGATAGCAGGTTTTCCTGCAGTTCACATAAAAACTGTGAGGAAAGTTGAATGATGAACATACATCACGACAAAGGAAGTCTTGATGAAAGTTTCGGCACTGTTTGTTCAATGAAAATCTTAACAGCCCATTTAATCATCTGATACACGGAATCACTGCATGTCCAGAACAGCCATTTAGTGTTGTCTATCATTTCAGTGCCATTGTTCTATTTATTTTAAAACATTTTAACATTAACTTTTTTTAATAACACTTAAAAGAAATTTAAAATAAACATTTTAAACACTATTTCTCTTTAGAATTAATTGATTTCATTTATAAAAAGAAAAACATCAGGATTTTTATGCAACAGTGAAAGCAAAAAAATTCCATTATACTGTATTAGTCAAAACCTGGATTAAATATAATTGAAAAACCTTTTTTTCCCCTCCGTGACTGTTCTGTTTGGAGTGCGTGTCTCAGCAGTAACAGGGATCATATTTCTCAGTACTATGAATTTCCTTACTGATTTGGAGGCCACGCCAGTTTATGAAATAGATCAAGTTCTTTAACCTGGGATAGCTATGGTGGTTTTGTAGAAAACTCATTTGCAGCAAATAAGTGGCAAATTTCACATCAGAGTCATAGAGTTCTTTGTTAGAAAGGAACTCTGAATCATCCAGCCCAGCTTCCTGCTTGGCACAGGACTACCACCAGCACTAGCTCAGGTTTTGTCGAGCAGAGCCTTTGTCCGGCCGCGTCTTGAACGCTTCCCAGAGTGGAGATCCTACAGCCTCCCTGAGGAACCATTCTGCTGCTCTGCTGCCCTCCGTAGAAGAGGAGCTCCTCTGAGAGTCTGGTCTGAGCATCCCAAGGCTGCCGTTGGCCCAGTGCTTGAGATCGTAAAGGTCGCTCTGGATTGAAGCTGCGCAGTTTGCTGTTGCAGTATTATACAATGTTGTTAACAGTAAGCCAGTTATTGTGGTGGTATGGAAGCAAGGTACTCTTCACCCTTGAGGTTCCATTCTTCTGTTTCAACTCTGAATCAACAACAGAAACTATTGTTAACAGCACTTGCTTCCCCCATAAATGAGGCTTTTTTAGTTAAGTCTCATCTTGTTTCTCCAGCAACACAGAAGGGTGAGGTCTTAAGGATATATTGCTAACTAGAGTTTGCTCTGGCTGGAGATCATGGTGAGCTGGTATAAAGTTAATTTAAGTTCCCATCTCGCTGCTGACACAGTGAAGGGACAGCATGAGGAGTGAGGCTATGAGTCTGCTGCATTCTGAGGAGTATCGCTTATGTGTGGTCCTTTGAGACTAGCTGGTACGTGACAATTTAGAGCCGTGTAGGGCCATACAGGGCCAAAAATCAAAGAATTTGGGTCAGTATTATAGGTGGTAGTATGTCTTGTCACACCAAGGCACATAGTACAGGGAAATCTCTTGCACTTTTTAACTTTGTACACTGAAGTCTTGTAGTCTTTTTTTTAATGCGCAAATATTAATTTGTTTTCCTTTCTTATATTTCATGTACTATAGCAAAATTAAAAAAAAAAAAAAACCAACCCTGAAATAGAACACTAGTCACTAGAAGTGAATGATCTTGGCAATGCAGTTGGCGTTGCTGAGTACTTTCTATGTACAACTGAGCACACTTAAAATGCTAGAAAAAAGGATAGATTTACCCTGGTTTGCTTGTTATACTAATACTATGAAAGTCTAGCATTCTATTTTTGTTCATCTACCAATCTGTTGAGCATATTTTGTTTAATAGTTTAGTGGTAGAGTCTATATGCAACCACCCATGTTACATCAGACTGTGCAACTGGAATGTTGTTTACTTTTCACCAAGGCAACTCCCTGGTTTTTGTTAATTAATATCTAACAAGGTCCTACAGCTGACTCCCTTTAAAGTCAGGAATGTAGGGGTGTTCAGGATTTATAGGCACGCTGTGCTAAAACCTTGTAGGAACAGCATGTTTTGTGCGACTGGCCTGTTAAAGGAGACGGTTTGGGTGGTTTTTCTCATTTTTATATGTGTCTATATTCTTTCATTCTACCTCAGTTATCTTGAACAGGTTATGTTTGTACTGCATGTGTAGTCCTTTAACACCTGGTGCCATGAAGGTATTTTCTTGAGCAACAGAATAAAACTGAGAAGGTTTGTGAAAAAGTCTTCTGCAGCAGTAACCACTCACATTTCTGAGGTGGTCAGATTGACAACTGTGGCTCATGTTTAAAATGCAAACATTTGATTTTTCTTATTTTTGACAACAGGACATCCTTCAAATGTCTCAATTACAACAGTGCCAGCAGGGATTTTTTTGTTAAATCTTTATGCATTTTGTCCAGGCTTGATTTGAAATTATGCAATGAATACAGTATACACAATTTTCTTAGTGCTATTCCACTGATAAAATGTTTTGCTGTCTTCTAATCTGAATATCTGTAAGTTTTTAACAAACTTTGATGTGTTTATCATCTTGGTACCCTTCTGGGATAAGTCAAGATGTGTGAATATGTCCATGTGTGTCAGAAAGATTTCATGATTAGGAAACTAGAGTCAAATAAGAGACGCCCTTTGATAATCTCAAGCTGCACCAGATAAATGTTGCTAGGCTTAGAAATGTGGCCTCTTTCTTTTATAGTCAAATTTTTTACCTAAAATGTCTTCCCATTCAGTGATCCTCCTTAATCACTGCCTGCCTTAGCTGTATAGGCTGTCTTGAGGCTATACTCATTTAGGTGCACTGACATGTGATACAGGTTCCTCTGGCATCTCCACTGTTGTCATTTCAGCAATATGCTCTAAAGAAAATGAAATAAAAAATTCAGTACATGCAGAAGGACATTTCTTTCCACCATGAAAAAGGTATTTTTAATAATTCAGTATATTTTTGAGCCTTGACCCCTGCCAGAATATTTCAGTAACATAGAGATAAATAGATACTGCAATTGGCAAGCTGATGATAATTGTATGTTAAGACAAGAAGAAAAGGTCTTTTCATGTAATTCAGTTCTAAAAACATGTAAAAATACTAGATCCTATTTTAAGAACGAATAGTAGGTAAATAGTGTTCCATCCAGAATCTGCCAATTACTGGTTGTGTTTGTGTTCTCTTGTGTTCTCTTGATTTTTTTTTTTAAGTTCCTTTGTTGTAGGAGGACATCTTGGCAGAGCTTCACATATGTGGTTAACTGCTTGCTGAGCCACAAGCAAATAATACTGTACAGTTAAGCATTTCTTCCTGCATCACCAATTTCTATTCTCTTGGGCAACAGGAGTTCAAATCTGGGCAAAGATGACAGGCATAAACCTGTCTGATTGGATTAATAACATAGAAACTGTTGCTAGCCTCCGTAGTAATATTTTAAAGTTGGCCTTGTGGTAAGTTTCTCAACCCAGATTTTGATTTTTATTATACCAGCAAATAGATAGGTGAATAACTCTTGAATCCTAAAGGAAAAAAGGAGAATCTGTTTCCTGTTTTCAGGCTTGGCAGGTACGAATTCTGCTAATGGAGGTCAGAAAGGGTATCTGGAAACCTGATGGGCAGTGATGATTCAGAAACGGCTTCCCAGTATATGTTGGCTGTAGGGGTTTTCTTTTTAAACACTGTTTCAGTTTTGCTTGTTTGGCATTTGCAGTCTTGCAAACTACTTTGCTTGGAAATAAGAAGTAATTAGTTTGAGGAAGCATAAGTTTTCCAGTCAATGTGTTCATTCACACCTGGAATGGAGCTGTGAAGTAGAATTGGTTTGCTAATTAGTTGGATAGTCTAATAAATAAAAAGGGGGTTTTGATAAATTTATTTAATTATAAAATCGATGCTGTACAGGGAAAGTCATGCTTGTTGTTGTATGTTGATAGGGTGAATGAGCTGAAATTTTTCCTTTTATGATAACCTTGCAAAAAGTTCAAGTAGCATATTTTGGGTAGTAGGATCTATATTTGGGGTTGTACGTTTAAACTGAACGCACAGGAAAATTCTATCTCTAACTTAAATTTGCTTTATTGTGCCTCTCCAGTTGTGTTGGAATGACAATAATCACTAACAGTTGGGAGGGTGCAGTTGTGTTGCAGGAAATCACAGCAAGCTTTTGGGAAAGCAATTCTGAAACTCACATGATGATGTTCAAGGACTTATTGTCATGTCTTACACCTAAGACATGGCATAACTTTGACTTAGTTCTCTTCAGACTGCTGCAGTAGGCCTTTATAAGCTCAGCTTGTAATATTGTACGTGCAATGTGAGACCTAGATCCTTAGGAAGGAAAAAGACAAACATGTTTTGGAAATTAATTTGGTCCTTTGGAAATACTCTAGTGTCTGGGCAGTCTTGATATGGTACCTGCTGAAAAGACTTTCACTTTGATTTAGGATACCAGTTCCTCAAACTGATTTTTTGAAACCTCATAACTGTGGCTATTTTAAACTGTTTAATTTTGAAAGTATCCAAAAGATTTGTGAAAGTGTAGTGCATATTCGAATTACCTGTTGGAGGAGAAATATGTTTCATTTGGGTAGCTCTTAGTACCATATGAAAGAGGGGGGAAAAGATATACAAAGTAACACAAAGAGGGTTTGGGGTTTGGTTTTTTTTCTTATGAAACTGTAAATAAAGTTACAAATTTAAAAAAAAACAAACCAACCATAAACTATGTCTTATGAATATATTTTTAATATTCAAGTGCTTCCCTAAATTCTCCAGTGTCTCCATCAACCTTTCCCTTCCCTCCTTCCCCTCTTTCCTTTTCCACCATTTCACCCCCCAAATTCTCAAAGTTGCTACTCTGGGGTCATTCCTGAATCTCTGTCTTCTCTGTCACTTTGTTCAAGTAGCAGACTCCTCTTGTCTTGCCAGGGCTTGTCAGAAGTCTTTTCCTTGTTCTTTTAACTAAAAGAAATAATTTTTTTAAGTATAGTTCTTTTTTTTCCTAACCAGGAGCTTTTGCTCTTTTATTCTCCCTCTCCTCTTTCCTTTGGAATTGTCTGTGTTTCATCTCCCCTTTAATGTGTATTTACATTGAAGGAAGGATGAAAATGCCGGATCCTGAAGATTCCCTGGTCATTCCCTGGGAGACAGATGGTAGAATTTTCAAGGTGAAGTATGACAATTTAAATTAAAAGATTTTTTTTCCGTCTTTGGGATCTTGAAACATCTCCCCTAAGTTTTGGACTCGATAAATAATAGTTTCTAGTCAGCCATTCTCCAGACTTCCCTTGCTTTTACAGGTACTGCATTTTTATTTCTTCTTGTGAAGTTAGAAAAATCAGACCATATATTGGACATAAATTCCAACCTTTCCCAGCATTTGGCTAGAGGAGCTACAATTAGTTATTTTTAGTCCTGACCAAGCTTGCGTAAATGTTCTTCAGGTTGACAGTAATTAGACACTGAATAAATACATGCTTCCTTGAAGGATAGCTTTTCCAAGTACTGACTATGGCTTTAGATAGGTCACTTTCCAAACTAAGTCAAAAAGAGAAAGGAATTTGGAGCAGGTGTTAACACAAACCATAGGAGCATAAGTTTGACATGTAAAGACCTGGA
The DNA here is from genome assembly GCA_035590275.1 of Ibycter americanus. NCBI lineage: Eukaryota > Metazoa > Chordata > Aves > Falconiformes > Falconidae > Ibycter > Ibycter americanus. The sequence goes on from JAVJGI010000035.1 coordinate 16,598,732, forward strand.
TGTCATCTTTTTTTCCACAGCTAACACATGGACTTTGAAGTCACTTACTAGGCAATAAATCTGTGCGTTTCAGATACTATTTTTCATGTATTACCAGGTTGAAAGATGAAAATTAGACATTCCCCCCAACGAATTTTGTCTTTCATACTCTGAAAATATTTAGGATACCAATCATATTAGAAACTTATGGATACGCTAAATCAGTTTGTAACAGTTGCATGACACTGGTTTGGCAGACTTGGAGAACAGGAAGTGATGAGTTAATTACAAGGAATAATCTAAATATTGGTGTGCAGTACTTGAAAAGTTTGTGATGTGTATAACCATGACCTGCAGACTCTTCAGTAATGCTACTGCAATCACTAATGTCTAACAAAAAGCTACTCTTGTCAGGTCAGTCAGAACAGAGCTGCAAATTATTTATATTTCCTTTGTGTTTGAGAAGCGTGTATTTGGTTGTGTAGCTCAGGTGCTGCAAAGAGGCAACGCGATTTTTCAGGAAACTTGCCTCTCAAAAGAATGAGAGAGTTCCATTCTTCCTGACCGCTTTTGCTTTTCAGCATGGGATTTCATGGTAAGTGCAAATCTAAAGTGTCTTGGATAGTGAACCCTTATGCCTCCGACACACAATTCTAGAATAATATCAACCTTCAAATGTTTTCTTTGTTGTAAACCTAAAGTGCTTTTTTTATCCTCTGGTATTCTTTTTTTCTGAAGTTATTTGTATTTAGATATACAACCTGTATTCTTCCACAGTAGGAAACTTCTGATAACTTACTGCTGGGGATTTTGCTGTGTCATCAGTTTTCCAACCTGTTACAGTCTTCAGGGATGGCAGCAAGCTAGTAAGAAAGGGAGGGCTGGGAAATCTATTAATGATTGATTTTATTTTTTTTTTTAATCTGATTTTAATGTAGCAAAGAATCTGAATAGCAACTGGGAAGCGAGTTGGTTGTCTTTTTAACTCCTCATAGACAGATCTTTGGTCTGATAGTCTCTTCCATGCTACAATTCTGACAAACCTTGTTTGAATTCCCAGTGAAATAGCCAAGGACTGACTTTGCCCATAGCTACTGAATTTACCTTCCATGCTCAGAGGGGATTCCTGTGGGCTTTTATCCCAAATTTGGAGGGCTAATATGTAGATGTTTTTATTGTTGCTGCCCTATGGCAAACTGTTTCATGGATTGCGGATTTCAATATTGAGGTGTGCTAATTTGCAGAACATCAAATAAATTGGTCTGTCTAGTTGTACTTGCAAATATTTTTTACTTCCAAGTTCCCATTAATAAAAATACCTCAAGTATCAACTCAAGTTTGCATTATAACTCTCCAAAGTGCAAACAAAGAAGAACGTTGCATCAAATAGAATGTTTGTAGTTGCCTTCTGTCTCTCTCCCCCCACCTCCCAAAAAAGGTTAAACAAAGCTAGCTGGACCTCTCATCACCCACATCTCTACCATGTATTGCAGTGGCTTGGAAACAAAGCACAGAAATAGCATCAGGCAAGTAGCGTTAGCTAATTACAATTTTGTTGTAATTTCTTCATGTAAGAGGCCTTAGCAGTAATGTTTGTGATCTCTGTAAGACCTTTAATCACAACTCCAGCATTGCCTGTAAGTGGATCTTCACTAGTTCATAAGTGCACCCCTAAATCACTGCCATGTTTAGGGAATGTGGTTTGCTTGCCCTCGTCTCTGGGGATCTTGCAGCCAGCCATACCTGTACGCAGCAGTATCACTGTGCATGGGAATTTGCTGATCATGTCTTTAGGCCAATTGTGTCCTTATTTGACTTTTCCTACTCTTGAGAAGTTTGACATACTCTTGTTTCCCAAAGTAAATAATGTTTGGGGTTTGGTTGTTTTGTTCATACTGTTTCATCCCCATGAAGGAATGAATAGAGCCATTTTGTAACCTTGATTCTCAGTTTACTTCCTTCACTCTCTTTTTAAACCTCATCACAGTAACTGTTAGTGTTTCAAATTATCTTTCAAACAAGTACATGCCATCCAAATCGTGGTGGTATGTGAAATGTAATGTTAGGCAACTGTTGATATTGTCAGAGGGATTGTATGTTAAGCTGGGGTGGGGAAGCTAGCACAGTGCGTTTTGCAGAGCTGTGCATTTTTAAAAACATCATCGTGATCCCTGGCATATCAGTTGTACTTGCAGTAGAGGGCAGGGTCCTACACCTTCACATGGAGCGCTTTCCCAGATGTTCCACCCAGCCTGAGTTCATGTCAGACAAGTCAGGTCATTGTTGCAGAGCTACTGAGGTATTCAAAGGAGGATCTTCATTTATTCTTTTTATCAAATCTAAAGCTCTTCGAAGGTATACCACCTTTCATTTTGCTGATCACAAAATTAGTTACTTTAAAACCTTCTCTGGGGGAAAAGAAAATACAACTCTTCTAAAGTTCTGCGCTTTTTTTGCCTCCATTAGCTCAGGTTACACTTACAACTACTTTCATTGCATTTTTAAGCAGACCCCATCATTTAAACTATTAGTATATATTTTAATCATATAATACTGTGAGAATCCTTTTAATTTTTTTAATGTTAATAGAGAGATATTTATTTGTGATTAAAATTTATCACTGTAAACTTACCTTGCAGTATCATCTAAATATGTTGTCCAACTAGGAAATCACATGCAAATGCAAAATGATGATAGTGAAGTTTATAGAAACAGGGTTAGCACTTACAATATTTTGCCCAAATACTTCTCCAGCACTAAGCTGTTGGTGGCTCAGGGACTTTGGTTCGTGTGTATTCAGTAATCCTGAATAGATTTCTCTTCTATTGACTTGGCCAGCTTACCCTTTGAACATACTGCAACACATAATTTCATAGCTCCGCTACATCTTGCAACAAGATCTACCTCCTTTTGGCTTTGAATCTAGCTCCTGTTACCTTGGTGTAATGCTGACCACTAGTATTGGAAGAGACAGCCACTAGTCAATGCTTATTCACATTTTCCACATCACTCATCATGTTATGGTTCTCGGTCATACCCTTGCCCTCATTTTCTGCTTTCCAGACTGAGTCGTCCTGCAGACAACTTTCTACTCCTTTCCTAATAATCCCATACTTTTTTTCTTTTTTTGGCTTTTTATTTGGTGCTGAGCTGATGTTTTAACTGAACTGTCAGTCATAACCCTGAGATCAACTGAACGTTCAGCTTAGTGTCCATCATTTTATATTTTTGATTAGGATTGTTTTTTACACATGCATCACTTCATATTCATCTGTGTTAAATCTTCTATTTCTTGCTACCATCCAGTTCTGCTCTAAAGCCCATTTATTATTCTTCATGATTGGAACTTGTCTTGACTACCCTCAATAACACAGCATCACCGGACTGCCACCTGGCAGCTCAACTGTTTGCCAGGTCATTTTGAACATTTTGCACATTTTGAACAAGTGAAGTCGCTACTGAACACCCTTGCGAACACTTAACTCTGCTGTTAGAAGTAACTATTTACTCGTACTTTTCAGTGACTCTTTCAAAGAGCTGCAGTAGGTGTGTGAGACAGGACTACCCCTAACTGGGAAGGAGTCGGTATAGCTTTTACATAGCGTATATGCACGCATATGCGCTGGGAGGGAGGTTCTGAAATAAGAACATTACCCGTTTGTCTAAAACTTAGGGAAGCCCTCACAGGAGCAAAATCCAGCTTTCATCATGTATTTGTCATTTCCACGGCCACCTCCTTTAACTTGGTTTTCTCTGGGTTGGAAAACCTTATCTTTGCTGTGCTTAAAAACTGAATAGTGGTGGCTCTTAGGATACTGTTTGTTAATGTTAAATTTCCACTGAGTTTTCCCTTGTGGTGCCCATCATCAGTGCAACGGAGAGCACAGTGCTTGAGATTGACTGCATTGACGCCAACAAGGGATGACCTGTCTCTGAGCATTCTTGTGAGAATCTAAAGGAAGGTTTAAAACAATGTAAGTAGTAGAACTACATTCAGGAGTATCTGGTACACTTACCAGAATGGAAACAGTTTTAAAGTCCAGAGAGTTGTGGTAACATTTCAAATATGTGTGAACAGCAGCATTTCTGCTTTGTGCTGGAGGGGTTTTGACCTGTAAGAGCTAACTATCCTTGCGTAACAGGCAATTGTTTTACGGTAAATCAGTAGCAATTCAAATGGTGAGTAGCTTTTATTAGAAAATCTTGCTAGACAGAACTCTCTGAGAGTAAGTTCCTGGGTTTTTTCCTTTTCTCTTTAGTGTATAAGAACAGAAAAATCTGCTCAGACTTTTCTGAAAAGTGGTGGAAGAAACCAGAACAACAAGAACATGTACCAGTGGCTCTTGTTTGTACATCTTGTAGGATGTTTTTTAGATAGTACTGGGGCTGGATAATACATGAGGAGAACTGGTTTCTGGAAAAACAGGACCTTCCCGGACACATGCATTTTGTATTATTTTTTAAAATTCATACTGGAGGAGATGGGCAGAGTACAAAAACCTTTTCTAACTTAAGAAATGGTGGTACAACTTACATATTTTCTGCTGTACCCCGTGAACATAGGCAATTTTTAATCACCTTCTAGTATTTTGACCATTTATTTTCCCTCTGGTGATTCATTCACCTTCTTTTCCCACCCACTGAGTAAGATTAGTAAACTTGCTATGAAAGTACCAGAAATCCTAGGAGCTTTTTCTCTGTAATACAAGCTTCCAGTTCAAAAAAACCCTGAAAACAAACAAACAAACAAACAAAAACCCCTCGCTGGTTGACTCTTAAATTTTACAGTGTGGGTACCGCCCAAGAAGAGATTCTTAAATACATAACATGTCCAAAACTGAACTATAAAGACTAATAGATTCCTGCTCTGGAGCTTTGGGGAAAAAAAAGGTCACATCTCTAAACTTAGACTAGAAGGAGTTTGTCAGATATTTTCAGTGGTATTAAGCAACTCCTGCTTTCCAGTAAAGCTGGAAGCTGGGAGAACTAAGAACCTTTGAAATTTGCTGAAGTTGGAAACTGCCTCATGTTTTCCATTATAAATATTTTTCTTTTGTTTCTTTTATTTACAAGTTTTTTATTTGTGGACTGAGGTTTTCTATATGAGATAACTGCTTCAAATGAGTACTGCTTTGAAGCCTCCTTAGGACTAGCATATTTGTCCTAGCGATCCAGATTTCCCTCCCTCAGAGGCATCAGTAATTTCTTTCTGAAGAAATTATTTCTCCCATATTGACTCTCTGTTCACAGAATACAGTTATGCAGGGGTTCCAGCCTTTCCTTCAGGTGGCAGTAACAGAATCTACCCCTTCTGAGTGGTTATATTCAAGAAACTATAGGAACTTTGTATTTTCAAGACTTCTATCCTCCTGCCAATTTTTTTGGAAACTGGACAGCAGGCTCAAAAAAAGTTTGTAGGGCATAAATGACAGATACCTATATGTACAGACAACATAATCACACTAATTTTATAGGAAAGAAA
>JAVJGI010000035.1:16613526-16687138 GCA_035590275.1 Ibycter americanus
CAGCAACAACTAAAAACATCAGTGTCCTATCAACATTGTTCTCACATCACAGCCAAAACACAGCACTGTACTAACTATTAAGAAGAAAGTTAACTCCATCCCAGCTGAAACCAGGACAGGCTTGATGAAGTTTCTCCATAGTCATGGTAGCTGTTGGATGACTACAAAAGATGTTCTGCAATGAGCAGGTCTCAAACTATCTGGGCCCTTATATCGCAAACCCAACACTTTAAACAATACCTATGTAGCAGTCAGAGGTTTGTGAAAATGAAATAATATGAAGGTCATGGTAAAGAGCTGCACTGAGCAGCTAACGAGCTTCCCATGTGGGCACTCAGAGGCTGTGACTATGCAGGTAGGAGCCAAATTTAAGAGATTTTAGATGGATCAGTTCTGCACATAAACTACTTTGCACTTAGGTACTATTTTTGTGGTCTCAGTTGATTCACCTCTAGTTTATTGCCATTTCTCTGTGTCTTCTGCCTCTGCTGTTGCTGGATCTACCCTTTTTCTGGCATTAGCTCATTGGTTTCGCTCTCATGTTTCTTACAACCAGAGAATTTGCTTCCTGCTTTGTTAACCTGGAGATGCTCCACATAACATAGCCACCTTAAGCCATTTCATCTAAGATTTAAAAGTTACACTACAGCAAACTATGTCAGAGTGAGGATGAGGGGAATGAGCTTCGAATGACAATCATTAAAAAAGCCGCAAGAATATACAAGGCTTTCTTGTAGGGACATTAGATAGCAGTGAAGTTTCAAAGCTGGTTTTAGGATTTGAAAATTCATACTACCTTTCTTACTCATGAGGAATGAAATTGAGACCTCAGCAGGACTCAAACCTAGACTTTGTGTTCATGCTATGAAATCCTGTCACCAGCAAAGTCAATGTGCATCTTGCCATTTATTTTTAAAGAAAACATGACAGTACCCTGCTGCCATGGCCTTTAGGTATCATGTACTTCCTAGGAAGCTTTGTGCTTTCTAATTCTTCATAGGGCAATTCTGGCATGAACTGCTTTTAACAGGGCCCCCAGCAAAGCAGAGAGCAGCCTTACAATGGAATCGAAGTACAGGGAGTCTCCCAGCAAGTGGGACCAAATACGATCAGCAAATGTCAGTGGGCAATCTTCAGAAGGTTTAGCAGGTGAGACATTTAAGTGACACATCCAGCGACTGATTTTTCTGGTGTTTTCACCCTTTTCCTTTTAGCTCTGATACTTTTCTCTCTTACATGGGGCAGAGGGAAAGAGTAACTGACACGTGTCTGTATGGGTAACACGGGGAAGCTGATGTTCATTATTAAAATTGTTAATCTTTTAGAAAAGGACTAGAGTCTGGATGCTGCCACACTTTTTTTTTCAGTACTCAGTGGCTGAGACACCTTAAATAATAGGCTTTACAATCTGTGGATGGGAATACACTACTTTCAGAGCAAAACACTTTTAAGTAAGCTAGGCAAATTGCAAGGATCCTAACTAAAATCACTAGTTACTTCTGAGAACACAGACCTCTTCCCTTTAGAAAAACTGGCTAGAAACACCTTGTTGGAGTGAAGACCAGTGATCCTGACATGTGAGGGACTGGGGCTCCTATCCCTATTATAACAGGTGTGATCAATAAGACAGCAAAGGCAAGAAGGGACCTGCTGCTATTTTTTCCTTTAGCAGCTGTTGCAAGAAGCCTCTCCTCTCTCAGCCTCTGTAGGAGAGACAGAGATCCTGGGGAACACAGGCTAATCCCAGGACAACCGCTCCCTCTGCAGGAAAAAGGCTGGAGGGATCCACTCCTTAGGGTTGGGTGAGAAAGCAAAGCAGTATGTACCACCACATGAATGAAGCAGAAAATACGGGGGGATACATGACACGACGACATGACCAACAGATGTTTTACATGCGGATGGTCCATGTAACTTCAGAATTTCCTGGAGGTGAGGTCTGAAACCTCTATGGAAAGCAAGTCCAAGTCTGTCTACGGGGGAATGGCAGAGAATGTCTGCTGTATCCAAACAGCACACTGATAAAGGAACCTGATTTGTTAAGTGCTGCTCTGCTCTCACCACACAGATCTCTGAAGTCTGGTGTATGGTATCTTACCTGTGCTAGGACAGATTTTTTTTAGACCGTTTCGAGATTGACAACTTTGGCTGTTAAGACAGGGCAATCTGTGTTTTTACTGAACTTGGGCATTGCGCCTGGCTGTGAATCTCTGGATGTGGTCTCCTGCTTTCCTCTCCTGATGTGCTAAAAATAATTCAAAGCTGGCCCAGCCCCACAATTTTAAGTCAGCCACGGGACGTAAGCATGTTTCTGTTTTTGACAGAGATTTTCTGGGCAGAATTCTGTGCTTTTTATATTAGGTATGTAAAAATAATTCATGGGTTTTTATGGTCCATCTGATATTAAAATGGAATATGGAATTCAAACTTCATAGCATGGAGCAAGAGCTCTGCTTCTCCTCAGTTTGGTTAATAAACATTTTATGAACTTCATGAATGTATGTCTAGAGTACATGCTAAAAGTTCAAATGCATCAATGAACCAGGTTTTAAGAAAATCCCTAAACACGTATTTGCCTAATTTGGTATTTAAATACTATGCATAAAAACTTCCATGACAGACCAAGACAGAAATGGGCTCAGACTACAGATCTGCTTCCAGTCTCCTAGTCTGGTCAGAAATTATAAATTTTTCTGTATGAATCACTGAACAGTAACTGTTTTTTTCTGCCTTCTACGTGAAAGTACACTAAAAAATGCAATTATGTTCTCTGTCCTTGACAATATGAATCAGTTTTAAAACAATATCCCAAAACAGTACAGATGCATTGACCCCAAAGTGTTTAAATCTATCAGGTTACCTTCACAGTAAGGATTATATGTCTTCTCAGTCTTTGAATATGACATATACTGATTATACACATTAACTCACAGTTGGCTATTCATGAGGATAAATTATTTTTTTTCTGAAAAAAATATATGCAGTCATTTAACTGGCTTGTCTGATTTTCTCCATAAGCAGGAAAGAAAACTGGGAACTGGAGTTTGGGATCTTGTGACGGTACTCCTAACATTTTAGGTACTCAGTTTAGGTGAAGAGCTGAAGTTCCCTATAGAGCCATGGGGAGAGTTAAGTCCAGAGAGTAATTTGGACCAATGAGATTACGTATACTTTTGCCTCCCTATTTAGATGCCTTCCAGATGCTTTTCTTCCTTCGCTGATTGCATGAGGAGTCAAGTATCTGCAGCTAGCTCTTTAAAGTTAGATGACAAAGTCAGGAGCCATTTCTGAGGGACAGTAGACCACTGGTTTTTGTACTGCTGTGCTCTGCTCCCTTTTCCCTCCGAAATAAACAAAAGTTAAAAAAAAAGTACAAATACAATAGATTACGTTTAAAAACTTTTAAAATTACATTAAAAATATATATACATGTATGTATACAATTATGCATGCATGGAAATAGTTCCATAGAAATAATAGACTGAAGTGAAAATGAGTCCTAACATTTTCAGGTAATCCACAACACGGAATTATTTTCATAAACTATTCAGACTACATCTCACAATGAATATGGGAGAAATGCCTTTGCTTCTTGGAGATATTTTTTTTAATACATACTTGAAAGAGATGAGAACTTCAGAAGCAACTTTTCTGTTGCTGTTTCATTTCCCCCTTTTGTATGGAGCATTGAAAAAAGCCTCAAACAATCACAGCCGTAGCAAAGCCCAGCGGCAAAGTGAGGGGCATCCCTGCAAGTTACTGCTTTCGTGTCAGGAAACCTGATAATGGATGAAGGGCGTTGAAGAATTTGCTCCATTTATAGGAGTGCAGAGGGCATTGCTTACAGCAGTAGGTTGGAGCACTTGTAAAGTGCTTGTAACTATCCATTTTAAAGCACTCATCACAACGTTAAGCACCATGATCTTAATTGCTGCTTTGGCTGTAAGGTGCCTGTCTTGTTTATCTCATTCCCCATCTCTTTCCTGATTTTTCCTGTCATTGTCTTAGGTGCTAAGGTTTGAAATACAGTAAATGTACTGGAATAGCAGACCAGAAGAAACTGTGTCTATTACTTTGCCCATGTTTTGAACCAGGCGTTCGCTAATCTCTTTGGGATGGGACTGGAGAAATTTCCAAATGCTTTTATTGTGATGTGTTAACCAAAATCCAGATGACTCATTAGTAATCTTGCAATGTTATTCAGGAATAGCCTAGCCTCTTAAATCGTCATGTTTGGAAGAAGCAATGCAATATAGTATTAAATATGGTTTATATTTAAATTCTGTGTTGGATTATCAGCAAAAGAAACCTGAAAAAACTTCTCTGGCAAAACCAGCAGTTACTATGAAGCTTTTCGAAGGATATTGGAAGTTAACTTTTTAAATTGTTTTTTTACGTGGGTATATCCTAGAGAACTGGATAATTAATGAATAAGTTACTAATAATTGCTAAACACACATTAGATACTATGCTATAATAATGGAAGGCTTAATGCACAACTCCCTAAAAGTGACTGCAAGTCTTTTTTCACTGATTTCAGTAAGACTGAGATCAACATCTTCACCTCAGTAAGACTGAACAGCTCTTCACCATCCAGGCTGTGGACAGTTTGTTTTCTTCCTTTCCTTCATTTTGCTCATTTTAGAAATCGAGGTTAGCTGCATTTTTGTTTAGTGTCAGTCTTGTTTTCAGGACCTGTGTCTGAGGAAGCTTAGGCTGCCAACAGTGCTGGGGAATATGCTCCTTGTTTAAAACCAGTCTATTCCCATAGATATCTTAAAGCAAAGCCAACAGTACAGATCTGTAAAAGCCTGTTTTTACAAAATGTAAATTCTGAGGGAGCAAATCTGAGTTGAAAAGGTTCCTTTAAATCTCTTCCTTAACCCATCTGTGTCCCTTTTTCAACAAACCTGATTTTTAAGGACTTCTTGTTTAGGAAATGTCTGTCTGTGTGTGAGCTTTCCTACTGCTGCGGGGGAATAATGGCATGTCTCTCTGCTTCCTTCTGCAGAGCTGTTTTCAAGAAGGCTCAGAGTAAAGCATGTGATAAATGACTGAGTCCCAAATAGGATTACAATTAAAGTTTACAATTTAATAAACGAATAGAGGCAAGCAAACAGCGCTGGGTGCGCCGGGAGTCTCTGCTCAACCAAGACGCACACACCCCATATTCAGTTCCCTGCTTTTATACATCTTCCTCTCTTTTTCCTGCCATGTGACATCCCATTGGCCGCCTATTTCCCGCCATGTGACATCCCATTGGCTGCCTATTTCCCGCCATGTGACATCCCATTGGCCAAAGGCGGATCTTCTCTTGCTTAACACTGTGCAGTTAGCAACAAAACCGGTTTAAGCTGGTATACTAGAACGTTCGGCTAGGCAAGGGACAGAATGGTTACATGCACAAAGAGGGTCACATTTCACCATGCGGCCCCAGCACTGTTTCATACTGACACGAATCAGGTGAATACATTTCACACTAGTGATCATATTTTGTTTAATAATTTTTATCATCAAATTTTGATAATATTTAAATTGGGAAAAAAAAGTGAAAAAACCACAACTTTCCACTTTATTTATAGGAAGTGTCTGGTCATTCCTACATATCTTTACTGCGTTTCTAGTACTCCAGTAGTTTCAGCTGTCTAATTTACAGTTGGTTGAACTGTTCCATAAGGGTTGCCTGATCAGTCCCAAAGATGACATAAAAAGGAAGCAGAAGCAGTCTTCCAAGGCAAGCCATTGGGATGACAAGCTCAATGCAGTGAGTTCCCAAGGCACGTGGCCATCCTCCAACATATCTCATGGATTTTCTAAGCACTTTCCTAGCTCACTGGTTCTCCAACACTACCTGAAATGTATTTGCACTTCTTCCCCACACAAAGCACCATCAGTGCCTATCAGCATCAGGTGGCTATCAATTTTGCTTTGTGCTAGGTACAGTATAAGTGAATCCTTGAAAAAGCTTACTAAAGCGGTTGCGCTTCCCTTTGCTTAGCTCTGGCTACCCATATAGCATTTGCTTCCTCACCCCTTCTCGGAGAGTAACGATGGTGGTAGGGTGGCTGTGGGGGTGGCGGTTTTCATTCGCTCTGATCACTGCGGGGTGCTCTTTCAACTGGGTGGCAGAAGCAAAGACCAGTTGCACTGTCTAGCTGTCGGAGACCTTTGTATGATAGCTGTGGTGGCAGGAGATCTAAGTAGCTATTTTTGTCTCAGAATTGATCCAGCTGCAGTAGCTGCGCTGTGACACACCAACTCCGAATCCAGCTGCCCTACCCCTCTTCTCCTCATTTAGGCACTGAAGGGTTAGTTACAGTTGTCAGCTATACCTTCCCCTTTTTCCCTTCCCCCTGCCACCTCCCTTTAACTCCACAGGCAGCTCAGCTGAGCTTCATCCTCCACAGTGTCACCTGCTGCATGCTGATAGTGACAGGAGCAGATACCACTGCAGGCAGTGACATCCCTCTGTGTCAGGCAGAATCTCCTAATCAGTGCACACAGCCCTCTGCAGCACAGCCATCTAATTGTTTACCTTCCAATTTTTCCTGCCCTAGGGAGACAGCTCTCGGAAGAACAGCCCATCAATTAAAGCCCTCAAGACCTGGAAACTTGCCATACACATCCAACCTGCCTGCTGGTCCAGGGGCTGAGGCACAGTTGCTGAGAGAAGCAGGTTCTACATGTCTGAGCTCTTAATCTCTCTTCCCTTTGTTCACTAGTTTGTGGTTGTTCTTTGACATTGCCCTCATAAAGTGCAGCGCTTAAGCCGGAACAACTGACATTAAGAATAGCAACAATACTTAGCAATAATCCTTTGCAATTCTAGAGTGTTTCCCACCTATGGAGTTCAAATGCCTTCAGAAAAAATTGGTACTGTCAGTACCCTCACTGTACAGGTCAGATAGCTGCAAAACCAACTAGGTAACAGCTTGTCATCTCCCTTCTGTTCATTTAGGCTATTAGCAAGAAAGCAAGGAAAAGAGAGTGTGTTGGAGAGAGGGAGAGACAGGGAGGGAGCGGGGGAGAGGGATGGGAAGAGAGGAAACAAGGAAGGAAGGAAAGAAGGAAAGCTGGATGAAGCTCAGCTTTGTCATTAGGGTTTCAGTCCCAGTCAAAAGAAATGGAATGATACTGAGCCCAGTAAATCAAATTTCAAATGAAATAATGCAATTAATATTGATCCATATAGATTGATGGTAAGGAATTGTTGTTAAACTAACCTCATACATACTTTTTTTATGAAGTTAGAACTTCGGTTGATAAAGGTAATTATATTTGCATTGGCTTTTGTGAGGCATTTGATTTGAGGGTATACAACCTTATAATTAAAAATGAAAACAACAGAAAATCAGCACAATGGGTGTTAAATGGAGCAAATGCTAGGTGATTGCTTAATTCAAAATATGTGAGTGAGAAGTCATTACTAAGCATGTGTCGTTATACCCAAGGTCCTGAGTAGATCTGTTCATGGGCTTTACAGTGCTTTTTATCAGTACAGCAGTTTTATCAGTGTTCAGAAATGAACATTACCCCCTGCTGATTACACCTGTAGCTGATGTGAAGATTAGTGGAGCAGCTAATAATAAAAGAGCTGATAGGTGAGACTGGGCTGTCTTAATTTACTGACAAATTAGGTGCAAGTAAATACATTCTCTTTTTAATAGATGTGATTGTGACAACACGCATGTAGGAAGACAGAAGCTGGTCCACAATTATCAGATTATACAGGACAGTATGTAGCTGCTGTGCGGGGAGACGGAGGTTAAGATTAACTTGAATATTTGGGGATGGACTGCCCAGTGGCCTGAAGGAATAAATGTGGGGAAAGGGACTCAAGTAAGAATACAGTCCAAGGCTTAGTGGTGGTTCATAGAAACTCTGAAGGTATCTGCAGTTATTTCATAAGCATATTTAAAACCTCATACACACGCATTCCCAAACACAGATGGAAGTGAGAAAATCAATAAAATGAGAGGAAAAAAACATTAGCAAATACACACTCAAAACAGTTTGACATCTAGTTTTTGCAAATAGCAACTCATAGAGGTCTGGAAGATATTTTTCTTCCACAGAAACTTTTGGCAACCACTTGGTTAAAAGGGGTGGAAACACTCTAGTCAATCTTTTTTGATTCTTTTATCACTGTTGTTGGAATACTGAGACCAGTTCATTTGTATACTCCTCAGAAGGACAGTTGAGAAATCAAAACAGACCCAGGAGAATAACATAAGGATTGGAAAATATGTCTTATAATGAAAGACTCAAGGGCCTTAGTCAGTTTAACTTACTGTAGGAGTCTAAGTCATTATTTGATCAGTCTATAAGTTACCAACTGAAATTTTGATCAGCCAGGGCTGTCAATATAACTGTCTAAAAACCAGTAATGGGACATTAGCTTATATAAATTCAGACTAGACAAGAGATTAAATAGTTAATGGTGCAGGAACACATTACCAAGGGTTATGGGTAAATTTCCAAACTATGGAGATTTTTCAATCAGTATACAATGGTTTTCTAAAATACATACTCTCTAATTAATCTTTGACTGTTAGATCTGAAATGGGAGTTAGTTTAATGGAAATCATATGAACTGAATATTAAAGGAATACCCTCTGTGATGACATTTAAAAACCACAAAAGCTGACAAGGTCTCTGTTGAGCAAGTGACTTCTGAACCTGAGTGTACAGAAGTGAAGGTGGGTGGCTCTAAGAGACACATCCAAGCCCACAACAGGACAGACAGAGGTGGCACCTCAGTATCCAGAACTATAGTGTCTTATCCTTGGTCCACTGTATCTCAGCTATACTGTTACTGTCAGTGTTTCCTTACTTAAGGACCTAAAGCAGCCCCATTCCAAATATCATTGCTAACTACTGCAGTGGGAACTGAGCTGGGTATTGAAGCAACGAATGGCATTTCCCCTTTATGCCACATTTCTTCATTTCTAATAAATGTTATGTCTTTATTACACCTAGAATTTCAAACACCTGTCTCTCTGAGCCTTCTTAAGACTCTACCAAACTATGTATAAAAATAATAACCTCATAAAGCAAACACAAGATGAAGAATTAGTAAAGAACTACAAAACTGCATGTTATAAAAAGTTAAACTAATCCCCTGAGCAGGAGAAGACTTCGTTTTTCAGAAGTATGTCTGACTACACTAAAGAATTTGCAGTTTTAAATCCCTTCATGGCAGTCACTTTGCCAACAGACAATAAAGCTGCAGTTTAAAACCGCATCCATCTTCTGCAAAAGGCAGCAGCAGAGAGCTTTCAGCATGTTTTTAACGCCATCCTTTTCCTTGCAGTACCTTGTAGTTCCCAGGGCGGGGAGGCGGGGGGAAGTGCCGTTAAAACTTTCAATTATCAGAGTGTGGCCAATAAAACTTTTTTTTCTCCTTCTTACCCCATCACATCCCATCTTTTCCCCTGGTGTCTGAGGGTGTGCCTGCATAGCTGTGCATCCTTCTCTTGTGGCTTGAGCTATAGTGATGCACCCAGGTGTCTTCCAGACCCAACATGGCTCTTCCCAGCCATGTCCCCACTCGAGCAAAGGGATCCCTGTCTGCCCATGTAATAGATGTGTCTCAGTTCAGTTTGTTTATGCCTTATTTTTTTAGATGCTAAAGTCTCTGAAGAAAGGGTTTATCTTGATTTTGTGTATGAGCAAAAAGCTCCTTGTATCTCACATCATATATCCCATCAGAAGCTTGCAAATGTCCTGTGGTCACCTGAATATCATGGCAAAGAGGCATTTAAGAAGGAGGAAAAAAACCAAGAAAAGAGTAGTAGACCAGGAAAGTATTGCAAGGGAAATATTCAATACAGGAAAAAAGATCTTTGACTAGGTGCCATTAAGGTTAAGGAGCCTACAGGTTCCTCCCTGTGGTGTCCTACATGTGATTGAGGTGTGGGACTGCCACACTTGTATGAAATGAATCATTTAAGGATTAAGAAGTCTATCTATATATATTCTATGGCTGTTGTTATCGCAGCTGCTGAGTGCCTTACAGACTGTAATGTATTTATCCTCAGAATAGCTCTGTGAGTTAGGTAGGTCTCCTGCCTCTCTGGGTTTTTTTCGTGGCCAAATTCAATCTCTCCTAGAGTTAAAAAAATAGTTTGAAGATAAAGAGGAACTCATTTGACCTTTCAGTAATTAAGTTTTTGGTACTTTCTCCCTGTTACTCACTCTACTCTCCATCATTTTCAACAGCCCCTTGATCTGAAGTGCAAGGAAGAGGCCGTCTTGCCTGGGGCAGGAAAAACCCTGCTTCACTGAGCTGAATATGAGAATCACATGAAAAAAAACAACCAAGGTGATTCATCGCAGCTCAAGATGTCTGATTCTCTTAAGCCTCCTGGAGGTGGTGTACAGGCAAGGCAGCATTACTAGATCCTTAATGACAAGCCTCTCTAAGGTGTGATTTTTAATTTTGCTGGAAAAGAAGCAAGAGCAACAAAACCAGTGTTTTCCTAATGTAATTATTATCTGATGATACTCAAGCCTGTTTTCCTCTGTGCGTCACTGGTTTCCCCTCAGGTACGCACTGAGGACATGTAAAGTAACAATTGGTTGGAAAACTACAGAAAGAAAAAAGACAAAAAAAAGAGTACTTCAAGTTTCTGCCTGATACTAGAAGACAGTTGCATAGTGATGCATCTTAGTATGAGTGAGCAAAAGGCATGAACAGCTGTTAAATATTCAGTATCACAATTCAGTTCTTGGAAACCAAACTACCCAAATTCCTAAGTGCCCTGGTTTTTCAGAGTATGAGTGCCCAGCCGTTTCTGTGGAGCAGTGTCTTTGGAGTGGTCTCACTCAGCAGCCCCTAAGACGTGCGAAGTCAATATTGTGAAAATGCAGGCAACGGTGGTGACTATGTTTCCTTCAGCTGTTTGTACTAAATTAGACAAGTAATGGCAATGTGTGGAGTCTTGCAGATGGCAAAAAAGATAAAAAGACGATTTGTATTATTTTGGTTATCGAGCCATGAAGGGGATATGCCTACGCCTGTTGCTTGGCAGGAAGGAAGAAGTGCTGGTTGTTTAGTTTAAAGGGACTTTTACATTTTTTATGTTAGTGCATTGCTCTTCAAGGGTAATTCAATGAAGTAATTTTGATCTTTTTTCCATGCATAAGGAAAAAAAAACCCCGACTGTTTACAGATTTTCTTCTATAGCATGATCTTTTACCACCACCTTCTTACTGTTAAACTTTATTAGTAGATTGAAGACTTGGTGGGCTCATCTGTACTGTTTATACAGATGGATCTGGACTTGTATTTGTGCTAACTGCAAGAGCAGGGATGGGGGGACAGTTATGGCAGACAGCATCTACCGTGCTTTATTATGAATTCTCATGGCTCTATTAATGGATCAGTGAGTCCTGCAGAGACACAGAGCTAAGCAACTGGGATGATCTGGGCCAGGCTATCAAACTAAATTTCATCCAGAGGTGAGCTTAAAGGTGGTGTGACACTATGTGGATGTGCATTTGCAAAAGCCTATAATATGAAAAATGGAAATGGATATAGTGGGATGGCACAATCTGTTTTCTTTCAGTCAGATTGTTTGAACCCCTTGTATGTATATTTGCTTTACTAACAATTTCATTGAAGTATAAAACAGGCATTCAGAAGGAAATACATGATTCATATGCTGCTCTTCCAGGGTTTTTCCATTCTTTCCGAAGAGAAGATAACACCTCAGTATCTCAATAGCTGTCTAAAGTCAAAAGACGACTGAAAATCCTTATTAGGAGAGAAAAGAAGGCAGAAATATAACTTGTTTTTTCACCTCTAATAAATTACTTCCATGCTACGTGTACTCGTTAGACACAGTCAGACAAACTATGCTTCCTGGCATAGGATACAACAGGAACTTTGCAAACAGCTATGCTAAACTGGGAACCAGTAGATTACAGATAAAATTGTACCAAGGTGGGGTGGATTTGCTTTTCAGCTCACAAAGGTTCTGTTCCTTGCCACCTTCCATATCCAAATAAATTTGGAGAATCAAAGCTGCAAAGTTTTGCCTGGTTTCCAACCAAAACAGAAAATCTCTGCATTTTGCTTAAAACCTTAAATCATATTGGCACAAAAGGCTTATGAACTAGATCTGTATCTCAAGCTTGCAAAGTAGCCACAGAGGAGAAATTAATAGTGTCTGATAAGCATTTTCATTAAAACTGTTTAACATACTTCTAAGTTACATCATGAGCTAGAAAACTGGTGAGAAAGGCTGAACACATAGCAATAGTGACCAAGTATCTGTATTTCTATACATGCAATACTTGCCAAGAAAATCAAAAGTCTCCTAAATAAAGCATATGTGTACAGTTTACTGCAATCTTATACAGCTGTCCTATGTTGTTCTTAATAGGTAGAAACATTCTGGAAAATAAATAAGATCCTTGCTTAAATGTTAATAATTCAATATGAGAAGACTATGGTTGCGATGTCTGAGGCTGAAAAAGCCTTTTTTTTTTGAACAGGCAAGCTGGCCACTGCAGGGAAGTGCTGCTTTTTCCCAAGAACAGCCTCTGGGCAAAGCCCTAAATGAACCAATAACATTTTTTTATATAAATATTATTTATATAAATATAATTATAAATTATTTATAAAATATATAAATCCATGTAAATATAAATATATAGTATTTGTATAGCTTCTTCATACTCTTACGTGAACAACTGATTGATCTTTACAACTCTCTTTAAGCTGGGAAAAGAGTATTCGTTCAGATATATACATGGAGATGAGACACAGATGCACTAGTCATCCAAAAAAAGAGCGTCACTGTCACAGTCCCAAGTACAGCACTGTCTGTATTAGCACCTGGGAGCGCCGAATGCCTGGCTTTATGCTAGGGGGCCTGGGGAGAACTGCGGACATCAGACAGGACAACCAAAACATTCATCACGCATCCACCAGATGTAAGACATACAGACACTAAAGCTGGCCCCTGGGAAAGTGCTGAGGAGAAAGGTGCTATGAACCCCATAACTACCTAGGATTTTAAAATTTTAGTTACACCTGGGGAGACGTCACTTATATTTCTTTTTCAGTTGGTGTAGTCCTCCTTTAATTCAAAATATCCAGATGCTGGAATGTGAGTTTGGCTCATCTCCCTCTGTGAATGTCCTGCGCACCAGGCTTCACACTGTGCAGAGAAGAACTTAAGATATAATAGGGTAGTGACAGTAACAATTAGAGAGTAAGACATAACTAAGAGTTTGGAGAAATCAGCTCGCCATAGTGATGTTCCAAGCCTTCTTCAAAAAGTACTTATTTCATCCAAAGATTACTTCATTAGACAGGGAGCAAAATCCAATTCTGTGCACATTTAGCTGAAAACTTAGGCATTTCTGCATATAGCATGAAAGAGAAATACTCGTCTTGTAAAAGTTTGCAGAACAGCAGTGCTGAATAAAAATATGGAAATCTTCATACTAATGATGCTCTTAAGGTCATGGAAATCTAGCTCAAAATAGGAACTTTAGCCATGCCTCCAAAAATTGGGACTAGCACCATAAGGACAACCACATTTTATGGTTTTTCAGCTTAATCCTGTATGTGCCTACGCACGTGTTTGGCCCTACACATCATCTTAATTACGTGTTATCTTACACATCATTTCAGACTTGTCGAGTTGAAGATTTTGGAATACATTTAGGAACAAGGCTATTAATATGTGTAAGTATTAACAGGATTGGGCTGAGAACTGTCCAAGTAAAAGCCCAACTAATATTCTAAACTGGACAGATGGATATGATACGCTTTTGGCAGGCTTTTGCATTTCCCTCTCAAACAGGTCACAACTGCTTATAAAACAGGGTTTTATTGCAGCATTCACTTGTATGATTTATTTTTCCTATGCTTAGAGTTTATAACTCATTTGCTTCATTTCCTGTTGGTATTTTCTTCCCTCTATTTATCCCCAATTTGTTTATATATATACATACATTCCTTTACATAAATAAATATACATGTTCTCTCCCAAATACTTATGTTTTCCTGTGAACAGTTTATGCTCTTTTTCTTGTATCAAACTACTTAGATAAAAATTAGGAAGATACTAAATTTTAGCTGATCTGATTGCATTCTGTCATGGAGATTGCATTCTGTCACATTACACTATGCTGAATATTGTGACCGAAGAATCATGACAGCAGGTAAAGTCAGAATGTGTAATATTTACTACATACTTCCATTAGAAATCTGGGAAGGAATATTAGACAGAGCAGATAAAAACAGGTCAGAGACAGATTTGTTCTTGTTCCAAATTATTTTTTTGTTATTATTTCATGTAGAAGAGGATCATGGCACAGGGCCTTTTCTTGATTATGATTGCCTGGTTCTGATTATGGATCTGGGTTGATCCCACATAACTCAGGGAACCCTCTTTGCTACTTCACACTACACCAGTGTGAGAACTGGCCAAGTAATGAAGCTTTGTGCCAGTGCAAAGTTAGGAATTACTTGGATCTCATCTTCTCTCCTTCAGCTTACCTGAATGATTGCTATAGAATATGCAGGAACTTATAATGATTTTGTTGAACCATGCAGCTGTAAGTTACTATTCCTTTTTGCAGACAATTCCACTGGTTTTCTGTGGGAAATGATGGTTTCACCATTCTGACTTTGGCAGTACTCTTCTACAAATGGATGGAGATACCAGCCACAATTTTGGCTCGGGTGATCAGCAGTAGCAGAAAAACTCAAGCTCTTTAAGGAAAGATTTTTAAAATATGTTTTACTAGAGTACAGAATTATGAGCCCCAGGTATCTTTATTGTTACCCTCAGTCTCAGCTAAGGTCAATGAAATGCCTGCCATTAAACTCACTGGGAAACGCATCAGGCCCTGCATGCCTTCCTGTGATCTTGGAAAAGCTCTTTTCTGCACAATTATTCCTGCCTTTAAGACGAGACAAAACAGAGGGAAGGGATGTCGAAGTATTTTCCCCCTCTTCGGAATTTGCAGTAAGCTGCAAGTTTTGCTTCAATGCAGATGCATTTCTGTAGACTTAATGTATTGATGAAAACACCCATGTAAGAAACCTTACTGCGTGCCGTTAATATTGAATGTTAGCTTTTAAAAAATTACCTGGAAATGTTGCTACCATCTGCATCTGGTTCTGCATTAAAGTAAGTAAGACTGACCCATGGAAGCATTTGTTGGTTTTGACAACAAATTTGAAAAAAAACCCAAACCTCTTATTATACCATCCACAGAGTCATCAAGTAGTTTTAGTTATAGGACCATGTTGTGGAGACATGGTTAGTTGAGAAAGGGCATGCATTGGTCCCTCTGAGCAATCCAGGCTTGTGACTTAGGGGAAGGCCTATGGTGGCCGTGGTATGAGGAACAAAGAATGCTGCAACGTGGTCAAGATGGATGACACCTGGGGAATGCTGAAACGGAAGGCGGGGACACCCTTCATGTAAACAACCTGTGTGTACCAATTATGTTAGGGCTTGGGGTGTACGGACAGCGGGTAGAACCAATTGTTAAGCCGGGAAAATATCGCGTGACTGCGTGGCTCTGCTATATAAGTTGTGTTTGAACTGATAATAAAGGAGAATGACCATACTCATATTGGGATTCAATCGTTTCTCCGGGACCGACTCCCACTCCATCAACTAGTGTTTTCAGACTTTTGTACTATCAAGTAGTAGTAAGAAAAGCCTTATACTGCAGAAGTTCTTTCTCCTTCCAGCTCTGAGTCTGGCCAGGGAAGGGAAGAAAGGAAGCATATTCTAATTTAATTACAGGCTTAGCTATCTATTCATCTCATGCTTCTTGGGCTTTTTTTCCTCAAGGAGGAGTAGAATCCTGGGGACAGAGCTCCTATCCCCATAAATCTTTCAATATTGGATCACCCAAGCTATGGTTTATGTGTAAACCTGCTAGGTTAAAGTCTGCTAGAACCCAGAATCTGTACAATTAATGTAAATCTTTCCTTGGTATAGCCAATTTGTCTGAAATGGGAAATACACTATATAAAACTCTTTTTTTTTTTTTTTTTTTTTTTGACAATTTTACCTGCAGCAGAATACAGAAGTCTGAATAACCCAAGCAAAACCATATTCATTAGCGCTTAGGGATGACCTCATTCCACAGCTTTTATGCTGTTCTATGAATGTTATTAAAGTTCAATGTACTTCAGTATAAGCATCTGGACATTATAGGTGGGCAAGCAGAGAAACAGACTGGTTGCAATAACTTGCTAGAACATATGAAGTCAGCAGAAAAGCTGCACATAGAGCTCGACAAGTCTGACTTGCAGTTTTCTGCACAGTCTGTGAAACTAAAATACTTTGGGGTTTTAGTATTTTCTTTTTACAGTGATTGTTTCATATTTTTTTCCAGTCACTAGTCAGGAACAGCTCAGAGGGGTTTACCCTGAACCTCTACTAGGTCAAGGGAAAAAAGATGGTATTATCCTTTCAGTTCTAATGGCCTGATGTTTAGTCTGAGTTTGACCAGGATTCTTTCTCCAAATAAGTAGATTTGGCATAGTTTTCCTTCTGGGTCTATTTGTGAATGTATTATTTTTTTTCTGTATGCTCAGCAGTGTAGATATCTCAAATTGTATCTGCTAGCTGAAAACATATATGTCCATTTTACTAGTGTTGAAGTAGAAATAATTACAAGTAAAAATTGTTTCTTTAAAAATGGATTGGAAACTTTTTTTTGGACACACTTTAGCGTATAGTAGATTGGAGTGGACAAGCAATATGTTAATTATGTTTGCTTTAAATGGAGTGTTACTAGAAAGGGGAGAAAACACTGTCACAAACCTAGACTGACCAATTTTTCAATAACGAGAATGAATAATGTTCTGTTATTTTACTGTTAAACTGTATTGCTGATCGAAGCACTGTCCCAAGGCTTCTGCCAAGCACCATGCTGTTCATGTGATAGGGAGGATTTGGTTATGGTCGAGCAAGTCTGAAAAATGGTAAACTGACAGCAAATCTGGGATCACGGTTGGTAAGGCAGCTTTTGTGGTCACGTGCTTTTATTTGATGTGGTTCCTTGTGTCTCCTGTGCCAAATGGTGTAATGTACTAAAGTGATGAAACTGCAAAAGAAAAAAAAAAGTCAACTATTTACTTCAGCAACAAAGGAGAAAGAGAATGGGGAAGGAGATCAAAGCCCATAACATGAGTCTCAAAACAGGGAAAAAAGAGCAAAAAGAAGGGAATTTCTTTCCACACGCTTTAGGCTACTCTTGCTTATAGCCATCATGAGTAATAAACCCTTTAAAAACTTGTGTAGGTCTACAACATGCTTCAGTTTCAAAATAAGGCAGGTGAAAACTTAGAGTTAAGAAGGGTGTATCCTAGTAAAAGCAAGGGCTATAGTCTATAAAGTCTAAAGTCTACTTTCTGTCACTAGTACATAGATTTGAACATGTTTTAACATTGGCCACGCTGAGAGAAAAGCTCCTCTTAGTTATTTTAAACCAGTGTAAAATGTGTGTCCATGCAGAGGCAAGTTTTTTGTTTATTTACATTTTCAAAGCTAGACAAATCTTCAACTGTATCGTTCACGATCATTGAAATTGCCATTTCCCTGTTTTATGTGGGTTTTGCAGAAAGAATACATTGGATTAGAAACATTGTTGAGTGCAATCGGTATTATGTACCATTTTCTTTTTGTATAGAGCTCTTTAATGCTACATTCACACTGTATTCAGTGATAAGTATGATTCTTCTTACAGTGCTGAACCTCCTTCCCAAGTACACATTTTTTACTTTTTCCTCCCTTGAAGCAAAAATAACTGCCATTATGCAAGGTACCTCCTTTTAAGAGCATGAAACTTTTCCACAGATCATCTTTTCTTTGTGATACCGCGTTCAAAGAAAAGTTTATGCAATCTTGGGAGATGGGAAATGGTATAACAGGTAAAGGGGAGGTGGGCGTGGGAGAGAGAGCGAGAGACAGCATGAGAGTGCAAAACATATAGACAGTTACTACGTGTGTATGGGTGCTTAACTGTAGTACCATAACCTGTGTTAGCACATAACTTTACAAACTGTGATATTTTTATTCTTGCAGAACCCTGCAAAATGTAGGGGGTAGTTTGGAATAATCCTCATTTTTCAGACTCAGCTCAAAAGTTTGCCAGCACTCTATAGAGAAACCTGCATTTTTCTGCTCAGAGAAAGGAGGAAGTGAAATGGATTGCAAGGAAGAGGTGGGCAAACGGAAGGAGTTTAGGGGAGCTAGGCAGGCCCGAGAGAGCTGTAGGGAAGGGGGTAGGGCGGGGGTGGGAGTAGAAGCATCTTCCTTCGTCACTCTGACTCTGCCTTGCCAAACCACCCTGTCTTCTAAGCTTGGGACTTGGAAGCACCCTTCCCTAGTGAAGTGATCTTTTTTAAGGAAAGGGAAATAACTGGTTCTTTACACATAAATACTCAAGAACAAAACCAGTCACTTCCATAGACCTGTGAATTAATGATACACCTTTTTTTTTTTTTTTTTTTAAGGATTATTTCTTAAGAAAGACATTTTAATGTAATTATAAGCTATCAAGAAATGGGAAAGAATTTTGCATTTTCTATGCTGGCCTGAATAAATAGATCCATTGAGGGACAGACAGAGCAAGTCACTTGGAATGCACCAGTCAACAGCAGAAATGTAAACATACTCCAGCTAAGCTCTTTGCACTTGCATTTCAGCATGTCACAGAACAAAACTGCTATTAATGCAGGCTGACTGCTGCTCTTGTTGAATTCAGTAGCGAGTTCTTCACAAAACGCAGTTTAATTCACAGACAGTGGATCAGAACCATATTGTGTCTGACACTCTGGAGACCCAGGAGGGCAGGAGCTTGCTTCAAAGGAGTCACTGGTCCGTCTTAAAATGAGGTGTATGAAGTTGGTTTGCAGAGCTGAAGCACATTTAGAGCAATCTGTGTTCCAGTGTGTTCATAGCACCTTGGATCATAGGTAGGTAGATCTACCATGTATTTATCCTGATCTGGTACTAGTCCTAATGAAATAGCATCCACTAAGACTGTTGCCTCATTAATTATGATAATTATAGGAGGCCACTATCAAAATCTGTTAAAATCTTAGCCTTTAGAAAGTAGCAGGTTACTGAGAAAAAATTGCGTGTAAATCAAAGACAATTCAATTGATTGTACTGAAACTAGACTTACTCTGGCAGCTGTAGAGGAGCAATATTAATTAGTTTCTTTAAAGTCAAAACAACTTCCTCCTCATATCTCTTCACAGTTTTTTGCTTGGTTTTTTTGGTGCCTGTATAAAATGAAAGTCACCAAACCTGATAGTGTGGTATTATAGTTGGTTTTATTCCTGGGTGTGAAAATGTGTTTTGTGAGGGGTGGATAACAGTGACACCAAGAAGGAAAGCTTAATCACAAGCAGAGGTATGTAAGATCTATGCTCCAAGAGGCCCAGCTATCTGGAAAGCAGGTCTGACATGCAGGAATATTTAGCTTGTGCTGGTGAAATCTCTTGGCAAATAAAATGTCCTTGACTATATAAGGCTTCTTATGTCATTTTTTGTCTTACACTTGTTTTTGTTTTTTTTTTTTATTGGGCTTTGAGGGACCTCAAAAAGCAGCATTAGATACTGAGCTGCATACTGAAATTCCCTCTCCTAATTTTCTCTGGTTTATGTATTTCATTGCACCTTTTAAAGATCCTTCTTATCTGACCTTGAGTAAGTCACTTCTTTCTTCAGCTTCTTCAGCTGCAGGTTTATTATAGGGTCAGAGGAATTATTATAGCCTCTTGCCCTGTCCCATGATTGTGATATGTTCCTTTGGCATGACAAGAGACATAGTACAGCATAGTCAGATAAAACTCTGAGCAATAACTTTCTTATGTGTTTAAAAATAATAGATAAATATCAGTTTAATAAGGCAGATTAACCTTAATTGTTGAATGTTTATAGAAGGTTTTGAGATGGTCAGAGGCAAGGTCCTGTGCAAATGCAGTATTTTATTAAAATGCTTAATAAGCAGATTCTCTGACCCAATAGAGGCAACAAAGGTGCCTGTCCACTCTTAATTTTCCCTACCCATAATTATTTCTATAGAACGTAAATTACATATTATACAGCTTTATTCTTTTTCAGAGGATAATTATACTAGACATTCCAGCCTTCTTTCTGTGGAGGGACCTCTTTCTCAGAAACCACACCTTGTAGCTGTCTGTTTTTCATTTGAGAAGGGTTGAATTCCCATTTATGTCAACAAGTTTTTATGGATTGACTACTTTCAAAAGTAATTTAAAAGGATTCAAGTAAAATGGAAAGCCCTTATTCACAAATCATGATAATTCAGTCTGGAAGATGTGTTGGAAGCTGGTGATAATAGGAGTGGAGTCTTTTTTGCATGTGAAATCTGTTATGAGATTACTCCTGATTTCATGCCTGCTATTGTACCCAAGAGAGGAGCCTGTAATTCCTGTTGTAGTCATCTGAGTGTCTCCAGTGATGTCTCCATGCTGAGGGGGAACTTGGACTTGGTTGCAAATGAGGCAAGGCAGGATGCAGGATGGACAGTACCATTTGCTCTGTGTATGAGATTGGAGGCTTTTATGGATATATTTGCATAAGCATTTAAGGAGTTTAATAAAATGAAAGCCAGTGTCTTAAAGCAAGGTTCACAACCCGCTTGTAACATACTAGGGGGGACAAGTCTTTCATTTTCCACCATTAATGACTGATGGACCCAGTATACTTCCAATTTCTTAAGAGTAAAGTACTGTTTCAGTAATATTCCAACATAATAATAATCTAATAGTCGCACTTTGCTGTTTTTAACATCCACAAGTAGCAAAATTATATTCCTGTGTAATTTTTTTAGTAAGGGGTAGCAGCAAGGAAACGGAATTCTGTTTGAATGAAATAAAATAAAAAATAAAAAAGAAAATCATGTTCAAGTCTTACTTCTGCTGGAAAAGTTTGTTTGTTTTTTTTATGTAGCTGTGGTGTAGTCAAGGCGCTTTTTTTTTTTTTTCCATCGTTGCATATGCAAAATCCAGACCTGCAGAACTGTTCCATGTGGTGAACAGTCTGCTGAACCCAGACTGTTTTGCCTGAGTAGCAGATTTCCATATACCTCATTATGAGTTTGGGTTTTTTTGATTTATGTAGGCTCTGTTCCTTCAAAGGGATGTATGACTGTAGACCTTTGTACCTACCAAAGTGATATCTTATCAAGTGCTGAGGGAAAATACAAGGGCAGGTCCCGTTGGAGAAGAGCCTTATTTTGCAGAGAAGAACTTGCTTTCCAGCCAGTTTAATCTTTCATGGAAACAGCATGTAAACAGAAGGCCACAAAGCAACTTTGCTTTTGAAGCTTTTTAATTGTACGCAACAAGCTTCTGGATGCTTAGTGAATGATGTAAGCTGCAGTGGGTAATGCAAATTCATATCCCTTTTGAGTGGTAAAAGACTATAAGAAAGATTTAGGTCAGTGCTGCTAAAAGAAAATAGCATGGACTTCGGCTGGTTGTTGCCTTACACAACCTGATTTAAGTAAAAAGTGCTAAGTCCACACGAAAGAAGCTGTTATCCTCAGCAGTAGCAGGCATGCTTCAGGCTTCCACCCTATGATAAAGACAATTGGTTAAGGTGCCTAAATGCATCTCTGAAGTTATCTTATTTCTGTGGATTCCTACCATTCAGATTTCCAGTCTGTGCATGATATTAAATCTTCATTTGCATTATTTCTTCTGGGGATGAACAAAATCATAGAATCAGGGAACATCATCATAAAACAATGTAGACTGGAGAGAACTTTTCGAGGTTGTCTGGCCAAGCGCCTCCTCAGAGCAGGGCCAGCTTAGGTCAGTGTGCTCATGGCAGTTGTTCAGCTGAGCTTTGAGCACCTCTGAGGACGGAGGTTCCCCAGCCTCCCTGGGCCTGTCTTCCAGTATTTGATTACTCTCATGGAGAAAACATTTTTCCTAATATCTAACCAGAACTTCCTTTGTTGCAGCACGTCTGCATTGCCTTTCATCCTGTCGCTGTGCACTCCAGAGAGTAGTCTGTCTTCATCTTCTCTGTATTGTTCCAGTAGATAATTGAAGGCATCAGTGCGCCTTCAGCTCCCCTCATCAATATCCCCCCTTCCCCAGCATTCTCTTAAGACTGAATCAAACCCATTTCTTTCATGCATCAGCATCCCCCCTTACGTAGTATACCTAATAATCTTTCTGGCCCACTGCCCCCTTGATCTGGTAGGTTAACATCTGTGTTGTACGGGAGGTCCAGAACTGGAGTAGATGGCATGACTGACATTTGCATCTGGCCATCTATTACTCCTCAGTCCAAATTATTTTGCTTACTTTTAGCTGGTTTGACTGAAGGTGGCTTTTTGAATAATTAAAGACTCAAAGTCCTTTCCTCCTGCAATAACAAGGTATCTTAAGTGCAGTGCTCTGCATCTTATTGATGAGGGCTTAGAAACAGAACTGTTTACAACAAAAAAAGCTCTTTCCTGAGAGAATGCTTTGCATTAGTGGTACTCTTGATTAAAATGGTGTGATTACAGTGGGTCATGGTATAACTTGTTTTTATAAATGGTCTCACTCAATTCTTTTTACATCACCACAACATAAAATACATGCTTCCTTGTCATGGCCCTCTGACTCCAAGCACAGGGAAAGAGGACAGTGCAGAAATCAACTTTCAAATCCCAGGGACTGTACGTGTAATGTACTGTTAAATTAACTTCTATTTCTAGTGCGCTTGGAGGATCATCTGCCCTTCACATCCCAGCCTTTCCTGGTGGAGGTTGTCTTATTGACTATGTGCCCCAAGTATGCCAGCTGCTAACAAACAAGGTAAGTTAATAAAGAGAACTCAATGTTCCTTTCCCTTATGTGCTGTACTGTATTGCAGTATCACACTGTAGCATTTCCATAGACATAGTTTTTCTTCTGCTAGGTAGTCCAAGCAGGCCATACTTAAGGTGAGCTACAAAAGGAATGCTTTCTTCATAAGAGTTGAGCACCTAAGCAGGCTGTTGAATATAATTACTCTTTCAGGTAAACTGGAGTGTTTGGGATCAGACCCTAGAGAGGATTTTTCTTATTGTGACATGTTACAATTTAGGATAAAATGTTACTGTGTCATACAACAGTACATTGTAGCATACTACTTTGCTAGTAAATACAAATGTGTACTTTGCATATTATTTTTCCAGTTGAAAGTTTCACACTATAGTCATCACTGTAGATTTTGAGTACTTTCAGTGATTTTCTTCTCAGACATTTCATCCAAATGAACTGAATCAGCAATCTACTTGGACGTTTATACACTAATAGCTACTTAAGGTTGCTGAAAAGGTTGTGTTCCCATTAGCTTACTCTTTAAACAAAAAAAGAGTTGAGTATAGGATTTTTGAAAGCTTCTCCATTGTTTAAGTGTAGTTTTCAAAAGAAAGCTTAGGGGCCGGCATCTAGGAATCTGCCTATTACAGACCTCCTATTTGTATTTGTTTATTATTTTTACCTTCAATTGTCCAAGTGAGGAAAATAATTTTATCTTTTAGAAAAACTTCTTCAATTTTTGTTTCCATAATTATATTGGAGTCTATCTTTAGAGCTGTTTTTGTTGTGGTTTTCTGTTAAAAGTACTCTCTGTTTTTAAAATCTGTAAGTACACAGGACTGTTTTTATCCTTTCTTAAACAAAGACACTTAAGCAAACTTATCATGTTTTCCTTTTCCCAAAATAACATTTCAACCCTACACAATGCCTTCAAAATAATCATAGTTTTTTATAAAATTAAATAAATGTCAATTTATAAGTAGAATTTCACATTAAGGGGTAACAAGATAGCTCTCAGCAATGATTGTATCATGTTTGCAAAAAATTTAGGAAAGCATTTGCCAGCCAAGGATTTCTAGTATTACCACAGCCAAGAAAAATACTTTTCATGTTCTTTTCATGTTCAGTGTGGGAAAAGAGTTTTTCAATGTTAGTTTTCAGTCTGGATGGCAAAGGGATTTACATAGGGAATCACATACGGAACCATACAGTGCTTGAAGTAACCAGCTGTAAACTAGATGTTCTTGCAGCCTGACAGCACATGCATTGTTTCTGTTATGGGTCAAACCCTGTTCACACTGTTCTGCTAAGTAATCCCATTCAAATCAATAAGAAAACATACGTGGTGCAAGGAGAATTTTGCCTTAAGTCTTCCAAGTTTAGCATTGTTGGATTTTGTCTGTGCCAGGATGGAAGGCTTTCAAAACCCAGAATGCCTCAGAAATTGATGCTCACAGTTGAGTAGGTGGCTCCCTGAGTCAGCATGAAACCATTGAGAGAGCTTAGTGTTAAGAAGATTCTGTTGGAGGTGCAGTCTTCAGAAAACACCCAAGATCAGTTGTGAAATACATTTTTTTTTTTCCTTTTCTTTTCTAACCAGAATGTTATTTTGACACTTAACCAACTGTCAGTTCAGGTAATTATGATTTGCCTGTCGCAGCTTCCTGCTCAGACTTCAAGGCAAGGCCGTGCATTTCTTTGCTTCACTCTTTGTCTTGTGCAGTTAAACAGCACTTCAGTATGTTGTGAAAGACTTAAGTTTCACTCAGAAGTGAGTGGAGAGATTTCTTTACAAGATTTTCTGTGTGCAAGATCCAGTGTTTGTTTTAAAGGCCTTTTAGGATTCTTTAGGGAAATCATGCAAGCTAAATGTAGGATTCAGAACTACTGCCATGTCAAACACAAATCTTCCTTGACAAGGAATAGATGACAAATTGGGAGCATTGGCTTTTTTTATCTTTTATAGGTCTGGATTTTTTTCTTTCTTTCTTTTTTAAGGTACAGTATGTTATTCAGGGATACCATAAGAGAAGAGAATACATTGCAGCTTTCCTGAGTCACTTTGGAACGTAAGTTTTCTTTTGATGCGTTATTTTCTGTAGCATGATGAAAAGTGTTGTTTTCAGCACATGGTCTTTGGTTGTGTGAATGCTGTCCACTGGATAAGATGAAATCTGGTCATTTTTCACAGAATGATGTGTATAGATTGTCTCCCTGTAGCAGTACTGGAATGAAGTTCAGTGTTATTTCACTTCTGTGCCAGTTGCTGATCTGATTTTACTAGAAAATAACGGATGCCAGGAAGAGGACAGTGGGGATTTTCTCCTTATGCAAAAGAAATGTGCTCATTTATGAATAAATGACTGGAGGGGTCTTACAGTAAGAGGCAGTGACTGAGATGGGAGGATGGGGAAGTGGATACAGCTCCAAGCCTTGTGGGAGCCAGAAACCACTGCTCGGCATGGAGGCAGGACTGGGAGACCAGCTGCTCCCACCGACGAGCAGTGTCTTGTCTCTCGGGAGAAGGGGCTGTCGGGTTGTGTTGAATTCCTGCAGTTCAAAGACCTGTGGCCTGGCATGATGACACATTAACTTCACAAATCAACTGATCAGAGATACCTTGGCACTGTGAAGGGTGTGCACTTTGGTTTCCCACCTAAATCCTGACTTGAGTGAGAGTCCAGGAGCCGATGCGACAGCGACTGCCTGGCCAGCAGTGCTTGTCACTGTGGGGAGGGGGGTTCTGCTTCCTAGTGGTGATGCCAAATGACATGGATATTTGGGAGCCCTTCAGATCTCAGGTCTCTCAAGCGAGGGTAGGGAGAGAGGTGGCTTCTAGCATGCACCCAAATTTTATCTATGTAACTATAGATAGATAACAATGACTTGACCTCGACATATGAGTAGAGAGTCGATGCAAGCTCTGTCCTTATGAAGACAAGATACTTCTTTTTCTTCTGAGAAAACTACAGTATAGAAATGACCCAGGTGTACCTATGATTTTATTTCACCTACAGAGTGGTTTATGAGTCCTGATACTGCTTGAGACTTTTAGGGAATATCAGCTCTTGATGGATTAAACTTTTAATTTGTCTACGGAAAAAGTCTTCTATGTATAATCTATTGTATGCCCTCATGCTTTGCTTTTTCTATATATACTTTTTCGAATTTTAAGAGTTTAAACTCTTCTTAGCCTGCACATTTTCAATTTTACCCTATCACTTACTACACAGTTAATAAATTATCTTAATTGGAGTAGCATACAGAGAATCTGTGTGTACAGTTTTTATCAATATAATACTGCAGATGCATTAGCAGGTTTCCTTTCATTCTAAAGTGTATTTAGTGTATTTATATAAACTGAATATGGCCTTTCTTTGGGTAAGAGGTTCCAATACCACAGCATAAATAAGATTATTAAGAATAAAAGTCTAATCTAATTTTCATTTTGCTAGAAAATTGTAACTGTTAATAAATAAATACCGGAAGCTTCTGAACAAACAAAAAAACCCAATCCCTATAATACAGAATTTACATATTTATCATTCAATATTAGAATGAATGGTAGGTAAAAATTGTATTCATTTTTTCTGGTTTTTTTGTTTGTTGTTGTTCATAGTGGTGTGGTGGAATATGATGCAGAAGGCTTCACAAAGCTTACTCTGTTGCTGATGTGGAAAGATTTTTGCTTCCTTGTTCACAGTGAGTAACACTTTGCCTCAGGCATAAATGTCTATCCTCTTGAAGGTACAAGTTCAAAAGGGAAAAAATACAATTACAGGAAACAAATTAAAAGTTTTAGCTATTTTTATCCAGTGCTTAATGTATTTTTGATGTAACCATGACACTTTGAAAACACAAAATACTGATTGTATTTGGAGAGGGGGAAAGGCTCCACATCAGTAGCATGCTGCCTGCTTTACAGAGTGCTGAAAGCATCGTGGGAAAGTTTTCTGGTAATGTGACTCAAGATTAAGTTCACAGTTGTAGCTTGTCCTTTCAAAAGTGTCAGTAATGAGGACCAATATTGTACATAACCTGGGAACACCTAAAATCTTCTGTTATTGTTAGCAATTAATGCGTTGATAGTAAAGACACTTTACTGTAGGAAAAATATATTAAATGAGAAATAACACTACACTGTCATTAGGAGCCAAAAGTTATTCCTAGAGTGAAACTGTGTAGGCAAAACTGTCTACCAGTTTGTTACAATATGTAGCTAGATTGCTGTCATTCTTAAATAAATATATAGGAATTACTTCATGTAAAAATTAGTAACTGTGGCTTCGTTACTGCCTCAAACATGTTATCTTAAGTAGCAATTATTATTTTTCCCAATGGTAAGGTGAAATTCACAGGTATCAAAGAAATTTTGGTCTGGGTAAATTCAGTCATTTTACCCTTTATTTTTGGTTGTTACACATATCATCATTGTTTGAAATAATTACAGTGCAATCTGGGCAGCTGCATCATTGGCGTTTGTTAACACTAGCACTGGAATATTTCAGATGACAGAATTTTTAAATGTGGGCTAGCTTTTCATGTGGAAAACTAATGACATTTTAATGACATCATAGAAATTTGTCCCAGAGATTTTAAAGCAAGAAGTGGGGATTGCTGTTGTTCAGAGAAGTCCTTCACCCTGTGTGGTATTGGAGATCATTAAAAATGGTCTTACTGATCCCTTTCTTTGTATCACCTGTGATTTCCAGACAGTAATGACTGTAAGAGGTCTAGAAAACTGAAGCCTGAAATTAAAAGACTTATATCATGTTAGTATGATTTACGTTGTGGAAAAAAAGAAATAAAACTGATATTTTTTTATCTTCTTACTCTTCAACTCCAGTTGAGAACTGGTCACTGGGCAATTGCTTCTATGAGATGATGCTTCTTTATGTACAGCCTTCTTGAAGATTTCCTACCTTTCTTACTCCCCAATATGTTTGGCTTAATTTTATCAGTGTTAAAATTCCCTTGGATTTGATTTTTTGCTGTGGGATAACAGAACTTAATACATGTTGTATCTAGATGTTGGATTTAAGGGGAATCAAAATGCAAATTTCTATTAAATAACAGGAAGTTTTAACTGTGTCATATTCAGAGTATTCAATTTAACTGGCACGAAAGCTACAATTATAACTGAAGAGTTTA
This sequence comes from Ibycter americanus, assembly GCA_035590275.1. Lineage (NCBI taxonomy): Eukaryota > Metazoa > Chordata > Aves > Falconiformes > Falconidae > Ibycter > Ibycter americanus. Next base: position 16,641,506 of record JAVJGI010000035.1, read on the forward strand.
TCACTATGTATTAACCCTGTGGCCTTAGAAATCATACAGTGGCTTAGCTGCATAAGCCATTGCATCACCCGCTTGTTGAACAATCCACTGCGAAAACATTTATGTTCCATGCACTGAAGGATATTGCAATGAAAGGACCAAAACCTGCACTTCATTTCCTGAGTGAAGTAATGTAGGCTTTCATCTCCTAACCACTGACATAACTATGTATATTATGGTTGAATATTTAGCAAGCATCTAATAAAATGTCTGGGAGAGATAGCCGTAAGTTCAAAACTGTTCTACTTTATGTATCTATGTGTGTGTGCACACACACGCGCGCACGCACACACACACACACTATGATATGTAGAGAAGGTATTCAAAGGAGAATAAATAGGTCAGCGTACAGCAAGCATTGTGGCAAATCAAATGAAAAGAACCATAGTAAATTTTTCTGGCATCTCAATTTTGGTTAAAATTTTAGGTTTAATTGAGATTGTGAGATATATAAACCCTAACGTGAGTTGTATTTCTGTTAAAAGATTGTTTCAGAAATTTCAAAAATAACTTTGGCATTTTTTGGCAATTATTTGCAGTAAAAGTTTGGAAACTAGGAAGCAAAACACAAGTGAAGTAAGATTATTCAGAACAGTTTTATTGAGTAAACTGAGTTAAAGATAAGAGGAAAGAAATGGGAAAGTAATTCTGAATTGCCAAAGCCCAATAACCTCAGAACAATTTCACTTGCTAAAAAAAAATTGATTTGTGCTTTAGTTACAGAATGAAGAGCAAAGTCTACTCACTCTACCTTAAAACACAAGAGAACTACCAAATTGCAAACTTAATCATTAGATTAATGTAGCTGCCAAAGTTACTATATTAGATCAAAGAGCAGTCAAAGGAACTGTTGCTTTTGTGGTTTAGTTTTAAGAATTAATCAAGTGTTTTCAAATATATGGCAGAAGAAATAAACATTCAGAGAAGTTCATGCATCCACATGGGAGAGGAAATCATTAATCAGGCTTAGTGCTTTTGATATTGATACTGTTTATGAGTAAATCTCAGTACGAAGCTTTGTAAGTAAAATTCAATATACTGCTGATTTCCTTCTCTTCTTCTTTATAAATCAGCTATGATTAGTTTTTGGAGATAGCTGTTTCTTCTTATTCTTGTTCCTCCATACACTTGGTGTATTTATACGGTATGTAAATGTAAACACAAGTTACAATATCTGTGTGTAATTAAGAATTAAGAAGCCTTATCGATATGCACAGAAGAATAGGACTCCAAAGCAACTTGTATATAGGCTTTTCAAAGATTAATTTTTATCTTGCGAGATTTTTGGGGGGTTATCAGCACAAAGGAGAGTGACAGAAGTTGGACCAGTTACAATAGCAAATGAAATACTGCTTGTCTTAGTGGTTATTTGTTTAAGACATCTTGAAAAGGACAGATATTAAACTAAAAAGGTTTTGTTTCATTGAACAATATTTCAGGGGATGGGGAACGTTGGAAGCTGCCAGCATTTGTATCTTAAGTTTGTATGGGATCTCAGCCTTAGGGTGAAGTTGGTGGGAGCACTTGCTGCCACTGACCTTGGCTAACTGTAAGCAGTTTCAGGTTCTGTGTTGGGTAATGCCAGCGACCCAGATGTCCAAAGTGCTGGTCATGTGGAAGCTAAAGTTTAATTAATCAAGGTGTTTTCTTGCTATGGGTGTGCTGACTGAAGTAGCTTTTTGTCCACCTTCATACCTGTGTGTGCAGTTATGTGGTTACCTCTGTCAGAGAACAGGTGAGAAATAGGCAGCAACTCAGCAAGATGGAGGGTTTTAGACAGGAGGGAGAGAAGCAACAAGGAGCCTAAAGCATTAGCAGGGTTACAGGAGGTTATACCTATGAATATCAGGCTTTGGGCGGACACCCACTTCTGGATTCAGGGTTTTTTGGTGAAAGTCATCAGTGCCAGCTTCTGATACATTCCTGTTTGGTTACTGCTATCTGCATACATTTGTCAGCAGAGCAATTTGTGCCAATACAGACAATTTACGTGGTTCAGATTGATGGCCTGAGCTAAACAATTGGGGTTCGCTCACAGAAACCTCTTTTGGATCCAGATTAGCACATCTGCCCACAGCCTCAGAAAGCAGCTTGGGAAATAAAGACAAAGAGTATTTGGTAGCCGTGTTTTGTCAGATGAGGCTTGGGAAGAGGAGAAAAAAAAATAATACATTTTGGGAAAGAGCATCAGCAGCTGTGAAGATAAGTGTACACTACTGTGCAAAGAAGTGCGGTTTATTGCAGTGGTGTTCAGAGAAAGAGGAATATATGCCTACTCACTGTAAATAAACAAAATTGTGTTGAAGTAATTCCTTCTATCAATTCCCTTTCCAAGCAGAAGTTACTCATTAGGCTTCAGATACTGTTTTAATCATTCAGTAAAGCAACAATAATCCTTAGATTTTAGGTAAATGTTATGTTTTCAGGCACCTGGTGTAGTTTAAGATGTTACCTGCCCTTTAAAGGAGATTGCCCCACCTCTGGAAAGTCAACAGAACAGAGTTAATGAGCATTCGTCAGCCCCGTTATCTATTCCTCTAGCAGCTGTTTAAGTAAACAAGTTAGACTTTGTTGTAGTAAATGGCTAGCAAGAAGGTTTGGTAAAGTCTTAAATGGAAGATTTTTCCTAGATGAACGTGTGTCTGATCGCTTAATGTTTGCTATTTGGATTTAGGAGAGCTTATGTGAGAAGGCAAAACTGTTTTCTTTCATCTAAGATTATATTTATTGTTCTTTTTTAAATCGCTTCTGCAGATTCCTATTTGAAGAATCACATGCCTGCCACACTAACTCCACAGTCACTGAGAAAATAAAAATGTTTAAGAAATAACTTGTTTATCTGAGCAATTTGGAACCCAGAACATTAGACTTTTGTGTAAACGTTCCTTAAATATTTCACTAAACCTTTTTCTGCCTGTTGTTTTGGCCATAGGGCCCTCCCTTTTATACAGGACCTATGGATCTTGTTAAATGTAAATGTGAGAAGTAGCTAGTGTTTGTTGTTTTGACCTAGTATTTAAGGCAATTGGGATACACTCGGTGACTCCTGCATGCCTCTGGAATATGAATAACCCTTTGAGTGAGGCTGGTCATTTTAGACATACATTTTCTTCAGTTTTCTGTCACATAAGAGATGCTCACATACTTTTTGGAAGCTGAAAGGAAGATAGCCTTCAAGAGCTGCTACTCTTCATCGATATCAGTGCCTGGCAGTCACCACAATTAACACTTAATATTCCAGGGGAAAAAATTTCCTCCAAAGATTTAAGATTGCATTGGCTCTGCTTCAGGGAAGTTAGTCTGATTATGAAGGAGAAGTCTCTTAAGAAAAGGTGTGAAAAAATAAATGGTTCTCTTCCCAAGTTGTGTCCTGAAAAAGGGGCAGTGTTGAGTGGAATATTTCCATCAGATAGCTTCTGTGAGCTTTTATCTGATGAGGTGTTTTAGCTTCTTTACATAGTGCTTTGATTTTATTCTCATTGTTCCTTAAATGAAAATAGGAATTTATAAGTCTATGAAAACTAAGGGAGAAGGAAAAAGAGAACATGACAATGTGAATAACAAGGTATAGGAGAATGGAGTGATGTCTGGTAGTGTTAGGAAAGCAGGATAGTTCAGCAGAAATTTCAAGCATAACAAATTAAGTATTTTAGGAGTCTAGTATGAGAAGTTCAGTGTTGATCAAAAAAGTCTGCAAAGATTGTGTAGGGATGTCATTTCATTATTAACTGAAAAACTGGAGATGAACAAAGTGATGCACAACTGGCTGGCAGAAGTCAAAAGCCTTTTGGATCTTATGCTTGGGAGTAATGTTTTGACTGTTTAAGCAGATGAGTGTGTCTCACGAGGTGGTCTTTTCCTCTGACTCTCTCCGTACGTTCAGTCCGTACCATGTATTTCTTTGACTCTGGTCTTGAAAGTTCCCGAGCACATGTTGTTCTGCCTACAGCAAAATACAACCTGAGCAAAGGGGGTCTCTTCAAAACTTTGTACATTGTTTTCATCACCCTAAAGCAAAGCATTCCCTGATGTTTTCTGTGTAGCAAGAGGCATATGGCTTAACTGAAGTCAGTGAAGGCTGCAGATACACCGCAGTGCTGTGAATGGAGCAGTGTGATGGAAAAGTGGCCTCAGTCACAGGCCCACGGTTCTGCACTTAACTAGGCATAGGCAGGGGCTAATCCCAGGACTGAATTGCCACATTTGGAAAATTAATTAGCCGTTTGCTGATTATTTTTGTTCGTTGCATATTTTTCTCCTTTATTTCTAAGGGATACTGCCAATTAGATTTAGTTTGAAATTTGTGGTGAAAGCTGATAATTTACTTTTTGTCATTAAGAGTACGTTAAACATCGTGTTCCTTTGATTCGGTTCTGGGTATGTATTTGTACACGAGCTGAATGAGATTTTTTCCGTATTTAGGTATTCATAATGGATGCAAGTGAACCTGAAAACAGTAGTTTTCTTCTTTTTCATTTTCTCTGTGTTCATCTTATAATCATGTCATTCAACATCAACGAGTTTTAGGTGTATGTTTATAGTTCTACTAAAAAAAGAGAGAACGGACACAAGGTGATTCATAAAACTTGGTATGAACAGCAACAAATAGGAAACAACTGTTGTAATAGGAATTAGGTTTTACAAGTATTTTATGATGGCCTGGGTGGACTGGCAAAGTATTTTTAAGTGTCACTTTGCTGTGGATGTTACCTTTTTAATTTCTGAGAAACACATATATTTGCTGTACTTTTAAAACTGTAGTATATTGCTGTAGACATTAATTGATGTTCTTCCAGGAACTACGAGCACTTTAACAAATTGACTGAAAGGTTTTGTAATAACTTCATATAAAATTGCACTTTTCTGAAAAGTGAACAGTTGCTTTTTCTTATCTAATAGATATATCTCAAGTACTACTACTATGTGCACAAGCAGTGACAGATAACTAATGAATTCTCAGAAAAGATGCCTGAGATGGGCATATAGTGATTTAATCCTATTTTATCCACTCAACTTTTGAAAAAATGTAATTAGGTCACAAAAAGTTATTGACAGAGTTGGGATTTGAGTACAGATTGTGGTACTTTTTCTTCTTACTCTGTGTCTATGGCTTGTGTCTACACATTTTGACGTTGTTTCACATGGCGTTCACAGATAGTTTTACTCTAAGGTGAGAACTACGTTAAAGGTGTGAAATACAGCAAGCTGAAAATTGCTTATAGTAGCAAGTAGAAAGCAAATATTTTGTTTGCAGTCTGGAAAGGAGATGATGAGCATGGGTTTCACATGGATCAGTCCTGGGTTCAATACCAGGCAGTGCTTTCAGAAAAAACAGGATGATACAGAACACCACAGGATTATTAGAGATAAGTTTCTAGAAATAAGAGCCGCATCAAGAAAAGAAAGATTCTTCTGAATCTTTCTTCCTTATCTTCTTCCTCTTTCTACCCAATGACAACTACTTTGTCACCAAAGTAAATTTTTTCTAAGAATCCATATGTGACATGGCAATAGCACACAAAAGTGACTGCTGCGTGCCTTTTCTGAAATCATTAAATATAATTTACTTTTGAATAATAAGAAATACGCCTTGGTTTCTAAATTGAACTGGTCACAAAGATGATTAAATGTCTGAAAGGGGAAGGAGGGAGTACTTAAGCTGCTATTCTTTCTCTTTGCCACCAGTTCCCCTGCCCCATGCAGCAGCAGTCCCACGTTTTTCCCAGTCTTCCTTCTGCTGTTGCTGTTCCTGTAGCAGCCCATCTTGCTGCCCTTAATTCCCCTTGCCAGATTCAACTCCAGGTGAGCTTTGACATTCCCACCCCAGTCTCTGCATGCTCAGAGAGTGTCCACGTCTCATGTGCCTCCTTTTTATGTTTGAGTTTTATCAAGAGCTCCTAGTTCATGCATGTAGGCCTCCTGATGCTATTGCTAGACTTTCTGCCTATTAGGATGGATCTTTCTTAAGCTTGGAGGAGGTGATCATAGACCCCTCTTCTCTCCAGGACCATCATCCCATAGGATTCTTCCATGGGAGGAGCAAGATCCCTTAAGGATCCAGAGGGTCAGCTCCCTGAAGCTTAGAGTTGTGATTCTGCTATTCATCTTGCTTCATCCTCAAATGGAGTATTCACAAGACAGCACCAAAATCAGCTGGTAGTCTAGAAAGCATGGCTTGAAAGAATATGTTCTGCAAACTTGTTCTTTAGGTCATGAAAAGTCAATAGAATGATAAGCCTTTAGAACTGTGAAAGGTGCTTCAGGGTGAAAGTGGTAAACTTTAATGTTCAGGAGTGGGAAGAAGCACTGGGCCTATATTGCAGTAAAGTAGATTTCAGTCTGGCTTTAAACATATCTGGAGTGGCTTAGTTGGCTACTTAGGTCAGGCAGGATTATGCTGCATTGTGATTTGAAAGCTGTAAGCCTGCATGGAGCAGAGCTTGAAAGAACAGGATAGCACGTGTGTCAGCGAAGGGTCCTTTTGTGTCAGCAAAGGGTCCTCTTGACCTGCAGGCTAATGTCACGCTGATCACATATGAGAATGAAATAGATCTGTTTCCTTTCAAATCCCAGACAGCATTTAAAACAGGAAAAAGAACTTATTTGCAAGCCTCATAAGCTTAATAAAGTGTCAGTGAGAGAAGCCAATGTTTTTGTGCAGCTGCTTTTCAGGTAAAAACATTCTTTAGAAATCTTCCTGTCCTGCTGGAAAGTAATGTAAAACTTCTCCGCATTTAGCAGTGCGTCTCTGTACTGGGAAAGAAGAGGAAATGTTTCTGCCTTTTCTCCTCCAGTTACATGTGACGGTCACCAGCCTGTGCCAAGAAAGGGCACAGCTTGATTGTTAGGCCCATAACAACTGCAAATGTATTTAAAGTATAAGCTTCAAGCAATTCAGATGGAGAAGAAACAGCTTTTAGTAGCATCAATCTCATCAGCACTTAGAGAAGTTACTATAGAAACTGTTACAGCAGAAATAATAAAAGGAAATAAAAACGGAAGGGGGAGGGAGTGAAGATCTTTGAGAATTTGAGTAAAAATAAAGTGAAATAGATGTCACTAGCTGAAGCTAGAGAGGTAAAAATAAAAAGCCTTTATCTTAATTGAAATACTCATGGTTACAGAAATTAGAGAAGGAAAAGACCTCTAAGGCCATTGTGACATTTCTTTGGGCTCAGTATATGATTATGAGATATTCCGTGGGATATTTTTAGGAGGTAGTCCGGTCTTGCTGTAAAAGTCCAAAAGAGTATGACACAGTTGAGGTGGGTGATGACACTCCAAAGCAAGAAGACATTATAAAGTAGGTTTTGGGTTAAGTTACATCACTTTTTCATGATCTTTGACTGCATAGCTGGAAACTGCTTGAATAGTATCTTGATATGATCTGTTATTTTGTTCCTCTGTAAGACTAAACAAAGAATTAAGATACTCTGTCTGCAGCACATGACTGTAACTTAAGATATTTAAACTATTTTGGCCTTTTTTTTTTTTTTTTTTTTTTCAAATGCTGTTTTGTGTGAAGGATGGGGTACTCAGAAAGATACAGGTTATGATAAAGACATGGGATATCTTTACAACTGTATCATCTGCCTATGTTGAAAGAAAATCAAATCAATAGCAATCCAAAATCTAGTTGCCATTAGTGCCTAGACTATATTGTAGTTCCCATTATCAGTGGAATGAGAACCACAAGATAGATACAGCAGTGTCATGCAGTTGTCTTCAAATAAAAATGGGTTACATACTTTATATTTAAAAAAAAAAACCCAAAACTAACAAGCCAAAACAAAGAAAACTAAGTAATACATTTATTCTAGTCTCATTGAAATCCACAACTAAACAAATCTACTCTCTGTAACACGTCGGACTAGTTTAATCCATCAGAATTCGTTGTTTCCATTCTTTAGAAATATTTAAGGATGGTCTAAGTGCGCTGGAATTAAAAGTTGCCATTTCGGTATCTGAGACTTTGAAGTTGGCCATTTCCATACATGTGTTGTTGTCATAAGACACGCTAGGGAAACGGACATACTGCTGGGGCAAAAATTTTGACAAAAGAACAACCAATTCTTGTTTCAAATGTAGCCTGGACTGGCAATAACTGAAAGTCATTCCTGTCCAATTAAAAAAAAAGGGAAAAATAAGCAAGATTGTATTCCTATAAGCATTCCTTAATGTCACAATGAACATCACCAAAGTTACTGCAAACTGGGCATTTGCCAGCACTTTCAATAACTGCTGTCAGCCAGCTCATGTTCTGGAGGTAATGCGTTAAACCTGTGCTAAAGAAAAAGCTTCCTCAGCACTTTTCTTCCTCTTATCCCAGCTGAATTCTTCCTAATGACCTTCTAATAACCTTATCTTCTAAACGTCTCTGCAGGTTCTCTTCCCATTCTTGAATATTTTACTTGCTGGCAAAGGTCAAGAAGATCTTGTGTTTTTGAGGATCAATGATTATACAAATGCAGTTACAGGACTAGCTCCTTAGTGAGTTGTCTGTTGCCAGATCCATTTCCCAGTACAAAACAAGGAGCTGTGAATTTCATATATTCACATAAATTGTTGTAATCCCAAATACTGACATTTTTCCATTATTACCATCACATTTTGATGTTTATCTTCCATTGGTTAGTATTGTACATTCAGTTGATACATAACTGATGCTGTTAAGAGAAAAAATAGTTGTTTCTTTATTCATAGTATTCACTTGTATTTTCATAGAATTTATTCGGAAGTATTTTGTATGTAAGTCATCTTACTCATTTACTGTACCAGTCGACTTTGCCAATGGGGTGGATATATCCTGTAGCACGGGCAGTCTTAATTATTTCAAAACCAGCTGTGATTACCAACACGCCCAAAGTGCCATAAGTGTCTCAGCTAAATTTCATAAACTGCTTTTCATTTGGGGTTTGACATTTTGAAATGTTGATTTCAAAATAGCATCTTCCTGCAAAGAACCTGTTTTTCTCCAGAAGAGATGTTAGCCCTAATAATATTTAACGAATTCAAATTCCTATGACTGTGCTCTGTTAACCTAAAGTCCCACACTAATGCCATTGATATGTTATTTGTCATCCTTGCTCTCTCATTCTTGCAAGACTACATCATCACACACCAAAGCAGGATGGCTGTGACATTTAGTAATTCTATGTCTGTTTTGAGCCAAATTCACCCTTTTATTTTTTGCCAGTACAATGTAGGCTAAAGGTCTTCAGCACACAAGAGTCAAGACAAGATTCACTAGGCAAAGCAGCCTGAAATCCTGCCCTGCTGGGATTCATGCTAGCCACTGCAGTCCCCAAAATCCTTGTGGCTGAACCTGGTCAGGTTTCTCAGTAGGTGCAGTGATCAATATGACTCCTGAAAGGCCTTCTGTACTGAAATTTCTGTGTAAAAACTGAAGGTAGCTGTTTTCCCTTGAAGTTAGGTGAAGGTGTTTCACCCATTGTACAGGCTGTCGGGAACAGCTTTCCCATAGGGAAATCATGTCAGAAAATCTACTAGAAATTTGATTTTTAAAATAGAGCTTGATAGATGTGTAAGGACCATTATATAATACGGTATCTGTGTTACCATCGCATTGCATTGTAAATTCACATGGGTCTCATCCACATTAACACATCATGAAAACTGGAGAGCTCTGAGTTCAAGAAGCTTTTCAGTTTGAGGCAGTGTATTCAAATCCACAAGTTGTTTTTCCCAGCAGTGTGAGCTCAGTTGTAAGTGAGGGCAGAGAGAATGTGAAATTCGGTGAACCAAAAAAAGAACAAGCGAAAAGATGATGAATATATACTAATAAGAGACAGTTCTGGAGCCTGGAATATGTGTTTCCTGTTTCCATTACTTACTTCATCAGAAGTACTGGAATGCAGAGGCAGTCTCTGGCCAAAGTTGGATGTCAAGTAAGGAGTGAGTCAGGGGATTTTGGGAAGAGAACGGATAGTACCAGGCCAAGATTGTTCTCGGAGATTTGGGTTTGGCACATCTTTCCTGTACCCTCCTTGGCTTTCTGGTGAAATAACTTAGAACTTTTCACGTGTCCAGTAATCATTGATTCTGAAGTACCTACTGTGGCAGTGAGCGCTGGAAGGAGTTGTGTTTGGCTATATAAAGTGCTGTCTACTATTATGTCTCTGAAGAACTGGGTCCCACAGGCCAGCACTCAGCATCGGTAGACAGGTTGACTGTCCTTTCCTTGCTCCTTCATTCCCAGTCTGGAATCCCTAAATAACCTCTCAACTCGTGAAGGTGCTGTGAAACAATTTTTTTTTAGTATGTCATGTAGTTGTCATCATCTCTTATGACGGTTAGAATCATCACATTGAAAAGCTCATGCAGAAATGAATAGATATGTAATCAGAGCAAGGCTTCAGTGCTGTGCAGTAGGTGCAGAGGGGTGGTCTGTCAGAGGGGGCAAACCGAACAGCCTCCTTTGGCCAGCTCTGGCCAGCCTGGGAGCTGATCTGGAAAGAAGGCTGCGTTACCTTGTGTTTGAAGGCTGCTCCATAAAGCAAGTAGAGACTGAATTAAGATTGCGCAGGCCATGAAATCTTGTAGTAGAAATCTCAGCAGTAAAATATCCAGATCAGCCAGTGTTTATGAGTGCAAAACAAATTACAGGTGCAATAAACTGAAGCAGATCCAAGCATCCTGAGGTTAACACTTAACCAGTACAGTATCATCCAAGCATTAAAATGGTGCGTAACATTCAGTGAGTAGATGCTGACTTCTGTGAAAACAAATGCCTAGATTTATCCAGGGCTGTACAAAGGATGAATAAACCTTTTCTTTAGAACAGGGGAACAATATATGGAAAATTTTCTAAATATTAGCATCTAAGTACTTTGAAATATTTGTATGGTCAGCGTGCATTTCAAGCATGGTTTTGTTCTCCCTTCTCTCCAGTACTTAAAGGTGGGGAGGGGAGCACTGTGGTAAACCTGCCTTTTTCTTCTGAGCAAAACCCTATAGCATCACTGGTATATGCTTTTGCTGGGACACCACTTACACATTTCATACCCTGTTTAAAAAGCTATATTATTTTAAAGTTAATAAGACTGTCAAAATCAACTCCATAGTTGTTGACATAAGCTGAACAAACTAGGTAACCTCTTCCAGATCTGAGATGGTTGTTCTTTAAGAAAATGAACAATGAAACCTTAGTGATTCATTGCATGGGTTTTTAGTTATTAATGAATCAGGATTTTGGCTTTAAGATAACTGTTTTGAATATATGTATGCATTAAATGCTAACTAAGTCAAGAGAAGCAAATTTGTGTATTACTTCTTGTTAGTTTCTTGTGTTTCAAAAAGAGAGCAACTTCAACTATTTATAAACTGTAATTAAGTTTCTTTACATCATGACTCATTCTCAACAAGCAAGTCCTTTTTCTTTTGCTTTCTTATGAACTGTGTGGGAAAATTAGGGTTCAATCACCAAAGAATTTACTCAATGCTTAATTACTCAAAGCAGCCCTCCAAGTTCTGCTCCTGTCTTTCATAAAGACGTGATTTTCCCCACACTATGGCTTTCTAAAACTTGACTTTTAAAAAATTATCTGTAAATTGTAAGATAGGAGAAAGCAGTGTTTTACTATGGTATTGGCTTTTTTCTCGTCTGCTGCTTTGAGCTCCTCTTACATTAACAGTGTGATCCTTAGGAAAGGCAAAGTAAGAAATCATCAGGATTAAATTACTTTGAGCATGGAACTGAATTAGAAAGCTTTACTTTCCTGAATGAGCTAATTGTTTAAATTTTCCAAAGGAAATGTTTCTATTTCTGTGAGAGAGGGGGTAAATGGGACTTCCTCTGACATAATTTTCATTTCAAATCTGAGTTTGACAGCAAGATTTCTACCTTCATAACCAAATATTACTGCCTAACTGCATGACTTGTATAAGCTTGCTTGTTGAAGTGACTCACTTACGTAGATGAAGTTATTTTTAGGGAGATAATTTGCACTGTTCAGAAGAGAGGAAAAGAGGGAGAGAGTCCTACTAAGAGCTAGATCCCTCATTATAGTTTACAGAGCTCGTGAACCCAGCATCCAAGCAAAAGATGACTAAGCAAGGGGTCTATTGGTACTTTCAGGAATTTACAGACATGAGTCATCTGCTTATTTTCTGCAGACATATCACCAGGGTACTTTGTGAGTCAGCTGTTATTTGGAAATAGTACTTGTATTCAACATGAATACGTTTCTGTAGTTCTTAGGTAACTAGCATGCCAAACCAAAGCGGGCTTTTACAGTTTGCTCAGTTCAGGTGTTGATTTACAAACATGGTGTGTTGGTTTTAATCTGAGGCATTTTTCATGACAACGCGTAAGTATTGTCTGGGATGTAATTATGATAAAACCTTTGCCACCTTATGTATTGCATGAAGGCATAAAGAAAAATTTTCTTTATCGACCTGTGCGACTGTGAGCAGAATTTGACCTTTTATCATCAAAGGACCTTGTTAGTGCTGATTACCAATGGTATTAGCTTATTTTTCATGTACGGTAAAACACTTCACCCCAAATCCAGGTATTCCGTGCACTCACAGCATCAATGGACGGGCATCCACTGTAACGGAAGTGAGTTCTTGCCTTCCCTTCCTACTGCTGGAATAATAGCTGGCTACCTTGAGATATGTATAACACTTTACAGCTCAAGGCTATTTCCTGTTTACTGGTCTTTTAGGCGTGGTTGTGTTCCAGAATTAGGGACAGGTTTTTTTGCTTGGTCTGGACTCATCTCACACCTTGTATTAAGGAAACACTTAGGTTAGAAAAATGGGAGTTTGGCGATTTTTAGGTGAAGGGTAATGTTAGAAATAAATGCAGATCATTTTTTTCAAAACTCTGCTTGCAGTTCAGGATAATACAGCTGTTGGTCAGATGTGGGATGCACAATTTAAGTCTAATTTAAATATCTGATTTGACAGTTTATAATGTTAGTAATTCCTGAAAATTCCTGTACAGATTTTGGTGGCTTTTCTGTAACATTTTGATGGTACCTTCTGTAACAAATTGGAAGCATCTATGTAGTGAAAGTAATGTTTTGATTATCCGGTGTTTCTAGTGCTAGGTATGTTTTCTTAAGTGCACCTTTAGTTATAGGCAATGGGAAGAAAACTGCTGCTGCTTGTCCCTATTCTGTATACAGAGGTTTTCAAAGGAAAGTTAGTGAAGTTAGAAATTCTCAAGTAAAAAGTTAAGTATAAGGACTAAGCTATTACTTGACTGTTATGCTAAAGTTTGTTATTCCTTTCACACGGTGATAGAGTACACAAGTATGTGGAGTAGTTTTCCTTTAAGGAATTGGTACTTAAGAAGGAAGAAGATGCACTAGAGGAACAGAGTTTAAGCACTTGGAGCTGAAGAAGTGTATTTATAACATTAAAATGGAGAGCCTGTCTCCTTACTTCATACTTTTTTCCACGGTGAAGTTCTTCAGATGCTGTGGCACACACGTACCATCTGCGAGGGGGTGGTGCAGCTTGCTTGCTGATAAATGGCCTTGATACACCAGTGTTTTTCAGGGTTGTTATTTAATAATCATGTTATAAAGAGGAATTTGACAGAGGAATCTTTGAATCTAACCTTTGTTACAGCAGTGATCTGCCCTCAAATTAGCAGAACTCTGCCCATGTCATTACCACCTAAGTATCTGCTGGAAGCTGCTGTGTGAGCTGAGTCACCAGGACTCTGGGAGTTATCACGTGTAGCCCAGACACTGGGTCATGAACTGAGCAAACGCTGTCGTCCACAGTGATTTGTTGCATTTTGAGACTACGGCTGGAATATCACATTTGGCTTTGTGTACTTTGTGGCTACAAACGGTTCTACGCATAGAGCTTGTGATTTAGGGGAAAGGGAGCTATGGTGTGGCTGGTGCACATCCGAGTATTCAGATATGATTAGAAAAACTGAAAAATGAAGGAACCAGCAGGATGATAGCATGGGATTTGGAAAAATAAGACCTGTCTTACACTGATATCTCAGTTTGTGGGCAGAGATTTCAAAGGAAGTGCTGGAATCTCTGCTCCATGAAGTATTTAAAAGTAGAAAATACAGTGCATTACCAAGCACACTGGAGGGGAGATCGTGTTCCACCTAAGGATGGGTTTAGTCCTGTGATGTTCCCTTTTCTTTCTTCACATTCTGCTTGTACTGATATTGCCACCTGCTTTGATTCTTACTGCAGTTATTACAACCTGTTTATTAACTTAGGAGTCTTTCCTTCTCTTGAAAAAGGACTCTGAAGTCACAAAGAAAGAATACTGAGAACCCAGGCTTATATTAATGAATTATATAATCTTATTAATTTAATTCACTCATTGCTACACCAATAGGAAAAATTATTTAAAATTTACAGGGAGTTATTGTTATATTGCAGAGTTCTTTCAGTGTGCAGAATTAAAGAATTGTGATTTGGAGGATGACAAAAAGTACAGACGTAGGTGCTTTATAAATTAAGTCTACATCTTTAAAAGCTATGCACATTCCTCTGTTAATTTGGGTGTTAGATTAGACATTTAATGTAAACAATTCAAGCCTGTTGTCATAACTCAATTTAACTACAGATTTCTGAAGCATCCTGAAATTAAGTGCACCAAGAAAATCTGAACTATAAATCTAGCAATGAAAAAGTTAAATTAAAAACCAGTTTCTGACCATATTATTAACTGTTGTAGACTATTTTGTTGTTCTGCCAGACCTAGCTGATCATGAGATGGTGATAAGCAAAGAGAACTAAGAGGTTCTGATTTTTATTTTTAGTGAGATATTTTGGGCATTAATGACTTTGCAGTGTGTTTTTGGTTTTGTGGGGTTTTTTTGTCTAGCAGATGACAGCAAGTAGAGATCTTTTCCAACTCATGTGACTGAATCTTTCTACATCCTTTATCAAATCATTTAACCACTTTAGGTCTCAGACAGCTGGAAAATGAGAATGATAATGCTTTTGATGTCCATGGGAGCACTAAAATGAATTAACTAAAAAAGATAAATCTGTTTCTCGAATGGAAAGCATAAGCAATATATTTTGTGAATTTTTGGAAGAGGAAATTTCACTATAAAGGAAAATACCTTACATTTGTTATTTAATAACAAAATAACCGTGGTGTAAACATTAATATGATTAACATAGAAATACACTAACTAAACTTTTTTTTAATTATGTAATTTACAAAAGTATTTTGATAAAGCCAAGCATCCCATACTGCAATATGTTGGAATCGTTACTTATAAGAAATACAGAAGTTTACTTTAGAAGTAATCATCAATTTCTCATTTTCTGTCACTTTAAATCAATACAAAGGAATGATATATTCCCAGGGGGAAAAAGAGGAGGGGGGGGGAATGCAATGATGTATTTTAATGACTCTTTTTTTCTTTTCTTTTTTCTTTTAATTTCAGTTGACCTGCCCCTGTATTTCCCTCGAGACCAACCAACCCTAACGTTTCAGTCCGTCTACCACTTCACTAACAGTGGCCAGCTGTACTCCCAGGCCCAGAAGAATTACCCTTACAGCCCCCGCTGGGATGGCAATGAAATGGCCAAGAGAGCAAAGTAAGTCAGATTCCTGTTTCCTACGAAATATTCCATTTGTACATGGTCATCTGTCGGTAGAAATTTCATGGATTTAACTGTACATTTCCAGCGTTACAAAAGCTGAACCTGGTTTTGTTCTCATACAGTCCTAGTGCTCCCATATATGAGGGTAGACAGATGCTTTCTTAATCATGCTTATTACATTAGTGCCAGAGGACTGATCAAAAGATGACTCTTTTCTGCTAGGCATTGTATGGGCACAGAATGGTGACAATCTCTGCCCTGAAGAGCTTTCAGCCTAAGTAGACAAGATAGCCCCCAGCAGGAGTAATCTGCATGGTAGCAGTCAGTCAAGGTAACGCCGTGATTTTGTGTGGGTGTTGAGGGGACCCCGAGGGGAATCATGTGAGATGGAGAGAGCAAGGAAGAAAAACCTGAAAGGTATGGAATCAGGCTGTAATAAAAAGAGATGGAGGAACAGGAGGAGGTAGAGCAAGCCACCAATCTGGCATAGGAAGCAGCCCTATCAGAACTTGAGAAAGTTGTCTGAAAGTCTGAGTATCTCTTTCTTTACTGCTTTTTTCTGTTGGCTGGGAACAGAGAATCTCTGACTTTCCTCTGCTGTTTTTCTGCAAGCCCCTGTTTCCGGCTGGGGAGACCCCACTTCAGTCCGAGCATCCCCTTTAGTTACAGATGACAGGACAGCTTCCCCAGCGTGGTTCTGCTGCAAGGGCAAGCTGCCTGGGCAGGGGTGCCCCTTCTGTATACCAGATATTAACCCTCTCTTCTAATGAATCAAAACAGATCATACCTGAACGGAGCAATACGGGCAATGGCCTTGCTGCAGTATTTTGATTCTGTGAAGTGTAAATATGTTAGAGCAGCGAGAGACTTAAGCAGGCTGATGATTAGTTGTTCAGCGTGCAAAGGCATCAAACTGCATAAATAACAAGGCATATTGGGATGAACACGTTGAATGACAATCAGAAGATTAAATTGAATTAGCAAAGATGCGTAAATAAGAATCAAATGAAAATAGTTCAAGCTGAGTAAATCAAATGAACGGCATGGTCAGAGACTGTAATTTGGAAATGATGGAAGCAAACAACAATTGACTGAAGCATTTGCAGATTTTATACTGATTTAAATCTTATGGAGGTCATCAAGTAACATTTGATTTTGGATTTTGATGCATTGTAGTAGAATATTTTTTTTGGTAGTATTTGGTTTTACTACCATACTGTCTAGGAGAGCCATTTCTTGATCAAATATGATTTTTTCGGCTTTGGTGGGCTTGTTTCTTTTCTCTAGCAGAATATTATGAGTATTTTGTTGAAAAAAAGAAAAGAAGAAAAAAAAACCAAAAAAAGAAACAATAACTGGAAGCATTACTGTGGCTTTTTTAATGACCGTACTACAAAATGCATTTCTTTTGCAGCTGGAAGCTTACAAGTACCTGTGTGCTGTCTTCTAAGTGCATTCATTTATGTGGGCGTATACAAATGGACTTCTCTGCTCTGCACTTGAAATTTAGAAGTATTATAACAGTTCTTTTAGAAAGCGCTAAATGTGTACACTTACTATCACATGTACATTTTGTGAGGTTATTCACTCTTATGTTTGAGCCTTTGCATTTAAGTTGTACACTGGATACGTAATATGAGAAAGATGATGAGAAGCGGGGGAAGAAAGTATGCTGCAATGTCTGAAATAACTATCATTGAGCTGCAAAGAGACAGAGAAGCTGCTCTAGTTAAAAGCGCTTTGCTTGCAGGAACAACTAGTGATTCCTGAGTAGGTACCATAAATAAGTCTGTATGAAGGAAAGTATGATGTTATGATACATGTTAGCATATTTTAAGAAAGATTTTAACACAATCGAGCACATTATGTAAACAGCATTTAAAAATATTTGCTAGAGCTTCTTAGAATAGGTTAGGGTGTTTCAACACAACCAACTAATTTTTTCATTCTACTTTATTTTTACCATAGCCATGTTATGGATCAAGTATATGGGAATATATATAGATATATAGGAGAACGTTCTAATTAAATATATTAGTTCAAGCACCACATCAAAACATCCCAAATGAAAACAGAAAAGAAGGATACATGATTTAGCCTCCAGAAGCCTTCCACTCAGCTGAAGTAAATTTCGCCCTGGATAAATCAGAGACAACTTGTTTGTGCTTCTAAATACTGTCTGTTAGGTTTTGCTTATATGTAGTCTTTTCCCCTCTTAGCCAAATGGTCCCTCAAGTGCTTAGCATCCTTTAAGACAAAAGGAGCTCTGTTTATCTTTCTGGCCCTAGTTTTCTAGGGCCACAGGATGTCCCACTTGATGTTCTGGTATCTGACCAAACTCTCCGCCCTTAATTCTCAGGCACCTGAGAGATCAGTTTATACCATCTTCCTTACTGTGGCTTAGGACACCATCAAGGGCAACTTTTGCTTGCTCTTGCACTGACTGGGTTCATTAGCTGTCTTAGTTCTGTATCGAAGGAAGCATGTATATCTCATTGCTTTATAGGATGTAGAAGCACCACTAAGTTTGAAATAGTATCAGCCAGAGATTTCCTCATCCTCAGTTTTGGCAATCCCTGCCTCTGTTTTCAGCAGCTCAACACAGCCTGCTTATTCATGGGCAGAGCTGTCCTAAGTTCATGCCAAAGGGACTTTGATTCTGTGCCCAGCCTTCTCCCAGGGTTGTGGGGTGGTGGTTTTTTTGTGGTTTTTTTTTCAAACAGGTGAGCCCATCTAATTCCTTCAACTCAGGGGCTAAACTTGAAAGTCTTGGTATCCTCACTTATCTTCGTGGCCCCCAGCAGAAGTAGGCATCTCTTTTGAAGTTAGGACTTAACCCTTTGCTGTAGCCTTGAGGCAATCAGTAGTAACTATAAGCAGGAGCAAAATTAATCCCCTAAAATACATACATACAGAAGTAGATTGTATGCACTCACACTTAGACACGTATCACCTAAATCTAAAAGGGAAATTCTCAAATCAGTTTAGCAGGGTCTTTTTCATTCACAGCGAAAAACTGCTTGCGTTGTTGCTGAAGTAACTGGACCAATTTATGCCCGTCTGATAAAGTCCACAAAATCGAGTTTCTCTTTGTCTGTGTCCTCTTAAGCATTTTTTAAAATCACCTGGCTTCTTTGAGGCCCACTGATTTAGATTCCTCACTGAGAGGATAGCATCTGGTAACTGAAGCTTGCTGTTGTCTTAGCCCAGGGTTTGCCCTCTGGCTTGATTTAATTCTAAGGGACGAATCAAGACCTGATTAAATAATGTGATTCCAAATGCCTTCAGATTGTTTGTTTCTCAACTAAACACAAAATTTTAACCTGTTTGTCCAGCTAGAAACAGGGAAACCAAAAATATTAGCATTTTCTTACAAGCTGCCGAGATGCTGTTTCCTCTCAGTTCACATCCCAGGCTTTGCCTCTCTTAGGTCATTTATTTATATGTCTGCGGCCTCCTGCGTAAGCAGCTTCTCTGAAAGATTTGGTCCTAAAATACAATAGCAAGCCTAAGAAAATACAGCAAATTATGGAAAGTTAGCAGCCTTGTTTGTGGTGTACGTGTGAAGTAAAACATCTCTGTGCGGTTTCCATGGGAAAGCTCTCTTGTTTTTTTGCTTAAATAGGCATTCAAGTGTACATAAATGGAGTCTTTAAAGAACATGCAGACTCTCAGCCTGGGATACTGTAAATAAAGCTTGTTTGTTTATACAAATTCAGTTCAGTTCTTAGATGCACTCTGGCCCAATTTCTGTCCGACCCAGTGCTGCTCGGTAGACTTAGGTTATATACTTCAGGGAGAGCAAGTCAAGACTCAGTTTACTCTTTTATCCTACATAAATCCACCTACTCATCATTAAAAATAACAGGAGGAGGGAAAACTGGTACCACAATAAAAAGTTGTTCCAAGGCTTCATGTTCTTCCTTTCAAGGTGGCTGATAAAACTGATTTCTGAATAACAGTGTCGTCCCTGGCCATTCACTGGTGTTTACTGAATGTGGTGTTAATTTTACGTATCCCTCAGGGCTCTGTAAGGGTGAAAGCTTAAAAGGGCTCAAGTGCTTTCAACTATATATTGGCTGTTGCTCTGCCATAAGGTCAAGTGCAGCTTAAGATTATATGCGGACGCATCTTGTGTGAGCTACATACCTATCACCAGCGTGGCTGCAGCTACGGTTTGTGCTCAGCACAAGTGTGCTGTGATTAGAAAGTGTCAGGCTGGTGCACGGGGCCGTAGCATTTTCAGCCTCATTGATACCTTTTCCTTGAATATCATCAAATTGGAAGATGTGTATCATGTGAAGATGCTAGTTGCTATTTGGCCAAAATGATCGCTCTGGTTTTCTGTTCCCTGGTAAGGAGAGGAAGTGCATTTTTTGGTCTAATAAAAGGATATTTGGAAAAAAGGGGACAATTGTGGTGTTGCTCTTTAGACAAACTCAGTTGTAATATGTCAAAGACTTGCTCTTGTATTCAGTAAATCTTGACTGCCCTAATGTTTTGTTTGGGCTTTTTAAATATTATTATTTTGACATTAACCAGTTTTTCAACTCATCCATTTTTTATTATAAAGTGAGAATTCTTTCACGTTTAAGACAGAATATCTATTATTACATTTTGGATTATTTTAAAGTAACAAGTTTCTCGGTTTCCATGAAACTTTTGTTTTCTGCCTATGCTACCTTGAATCTTGCTATAAAGTTTACCCATAAACATTGCACCTTTTTATAATCTTCTCTCCTTAAGAGGTGTAATTAAGGTAATAAACCATTTGTTGTTATTTGGTTTGTATTTCAGTATTTTTCCTTCTTGTTCATAAAAGTAACAAATTGTGTTTACATGTATTATGTGATTTTCATGCAAGTTAGGCACCTTTAAAGAGTAGATTTCCAAAAACTTAACTTGTTTGCATTTATATATACTCTCCTCACAAAGTTTTTTTTGTCTTTGGCTCTGTTGCATGTTACCTTAAACTTAAAAAGAAATTTAGAACAACAAGAGTAGGGAGCTGAAGCAGAAAACATAGGGGCATCACCCTTCCCTAACTATATGTGTGTGTGTGTATGTGTGAATATTTGCAAGGCTCAGAGGATTCTTTCTGGAAAAGAGCATCAGGGTAGGTGCTGGGTCGCTTGTTTAACTCTTTGGTTTTCAACAGTCTCACATCAGAAATGGAACAAAAGTGATTTCCTTTGCTGAAATAGAGTAAAGCTGACATTTTGTTGCTACTGCTGGGCCCTTTTTCAGAACACAAAAGGGCCAATAGGCTGTGACAGCCATAGTGAGAAGAGATGTGACGACCGGGCCATCTGAAGCTTACGAAGAAGTTAATTTGATTTTATAGGTCATTAAATCAAAACTCTGATTTTCTGTGGGAGCATCAGCTGATCAGAATTATATGTGAAAAGTAGAAAGGCAAATGGAAAAAATATGTTTTTAAAATACTTAATGATTACATTTGTCCTTGTAGCATGTTCAGCAGTTAACTTACCAGCAAACCTTAGTAACAAAATTATTTTGATTATAAGATATAATAAGCACAGTAGATACAACTTTTAATTAGAATTTTCCCAGAATGTTATTGATTTTTACATTGTTCCTTTGCATACACTACACAGTACAGTGCATACACGATAGTCGCACTTCTTGAGTCATATTTTTCATGTACTTTTCTTTAAATGTCTCCTTGGATAATTAAGTCTGACTCTTAAGTTGCGGTATGTTAGTTTCTGACAGGTGCCTGCCAGGGATCTTCAGTGCTGTCATGCATTATGTGGATTTCAGCCAAGACAGAAGGGCCTGGGTATTTGTTTCTGGTCACTTCTCATTAAAGCTTTGACTGTGGGAAAAGAAAAACAACTATTTTAAAGATGAGGAGTATAGGTGCTATAGGAAGGCAACTAGTTTTTCTGTGGTTTTATGTAGCCAGTATGTATATGTGTGAACTGTACATATATGCACTTTGATATGTAGTAAATCTTCCTGAAAAAAAGATTCTCATATTTTGACAAGAGAATTGCAAAGAAGAGATTGGAGGAGTTGGCTTGGTAGAAGTGAAACATAATAACACTTTGCTGGAAGACAACTGCTTTGTAGGAATTAAAGGCTAGAATTTAACGTAGGTGGTTCCTAGATAACCAGGGTTAGGTGGTGTTCTAGAAATAGTATGATAAACGGTCTGATTTGGCTTGGCTAGAGAACTCCATTATACGTTTGAAAGCTGCTAGATCTATATTAGACCATGGACTTATAGTTAGGATCTGATGCAAAGAAATTTCCTCCCTTGCTTGAGAAAAGAGGGTAGAGAGAAATGTGGTTTTGGAAGGAGCTGTGGTTTAATAGCCCAGATAAATACTTTTGCTTGATCAATTACAAAATAAACAGCTAGGTAAAAATAGTAGGTGAGTTCCATGGTCTTGTCTTTTGGGTAATATTTGTAATTGCTCTGTTAAACACAAAGAACGGTCATACCAGGTCAAACTCAACATTCATTTAGCCCCCTATCACGTCTCTATCAACAGGCAGTAGCCAATGCCTGTGGAGGAGCATGGCAGAGCATGTAGTCATATTTTCCTGGCATGTTCTGCCATCTTCAAGAATTTCTATATCCAGAATTGATTCCTTCTGTTTGATTGCTTTTTGAACCCACATCATAACATCACAAAATTCTGTGGCAAGGGATTGCACAGATAATGTGTGGTGTGCAGCTTTGTTGGCTTTCTGCATTCCTACCTCCTACCAGCTCCAGTTGTTTCCTTCTAGCTCTTGTATGAAAAGAGGCAGCGAATAATTAATCCACTGATCCCCTCCATAAACTTTATGATTTTATGAACCTTTTCACATCTCTTCTGTCACCTTTTCTCTCCTGCTCTGCTCACTTCTTCCTTCTACGAAACTTTTCCATCTTTCTCATCACCTTTGTCCTGCTTCTTTATCCCTTTACTATTTTCGTCGTATTCTTTCTGAGACAGGGAACTAAATGTTTACTTATGGTACATTCATCATGCATTCATATGGTGACATAGTGATATTGTCTGGTTTACTCTTTATTGCAGTTCTAATAATGCCTGGTTTGGTTTTCTGCTTACAACGGAAGGTTACACTGCCATTTTAGCATCAAGATCTCCTTACTGTTTTTCAGAGCCTGTGGGGTTTTTGTATGTAAAATTAAGTCTTTTTCCTCACATATCTCCCCTTCATGTTTGTCAATATTAACTTTTCACCTGGTATGTTATCTCCCAGTCTCCCGGTGCTGTAAGAACCATCTGTAGTTCCTCATAATTGTGCCTCATTTTTCCTTCCCTGACTAAATTGTTAGCATTAGCATCTTTGCCATCTTCTTTTGCTCACTTTTGTAGATTGTGTAGGAGTATGTTCAACATCACAGGTCAAAACACCCATTTATGTGCAGTTCTCAGGTGACTCCACCCTAATAGTACTCATCATTCACTCCTATCTTTTTTTTCTTATCTTGACCTGCCATTTATCCACTCATGGATCTTTTCTCCTGCTGTGGTAATTCATTTTTTTAAAAGCCTTTGAAAAACCTTCCCAAGTGCCTGTAGGAAAATCAAGCAGTGTGTCACTTGAATCTTTCTTGTCCACATGGTTTCTGTACCTTAAGAAAATAAGAGATTTATGAAGCATAAGTTTGACTCCTACCCAGTATATCATATTTACTCAAGGCTTTTTATAAATTTATGGTTTCTTATAACAGTCTCTACCGATCTGTAAAGTACAGACCTGAGATTTACTGGTCCACAGTTCCCTCTATCCTCCCAGACCTTCTTTTAATTGACATCACACTTCTCTGGTACCAAGCTGTTTTAAGCAGGAGGTTACAAGCTATTTAAGAGTTTAACTTTCTCACACTTGAGTTTCTCTAGCACTCAGGTGTGAACATAATCTGGGCCTGCTAATTTGCTTGTGTGTGTTTTGTTGATTTGTTAGTTACCTTTTTGGCTGACATTTCTGCATTGAGTCAGATCTTTCGGTACATCCCTTGTAAAGCAGGGGTCTGGTATGGCAGCCTCTTTAAGCACCTCCACGGTGAACTTGGATGCAAAAATTGTTCCATTTATTCTTTGTGACTTTATTTCTTCTGCGCATTCTTTTTACTTTTTGACTGGCTCTTATACTGTTTGACAAGGTTTTATTTGGAGGGCCACAGCTGATTTGTTCCTCAAATTAATTCTTGATCTGCATTCTCTGCTTTTGCCTGTAAGTGTTAAGGTTTGTTTCTGTTTTCCCCATTTGGAGAGGTGTCTGACCTTTTAAGAATATCCTCTTACTTCTAATAGCAAGCACTTATCTTTTAAATAGCAAAGAGAATTAACTTCTATAGTATGTTTTTTATAATCACAGATGTGTGGCATCTCATCCCTTTCCTTCTGACTGGTTTGTCCTAATGAATATCCAAGGAGGTTTCTTTTATGTTTTGGTATTTTGCCTTCGGCCCCTGTTGATAAGCGATCTGGCAAAGCAAAGTGGATGGCATGATGAAATCAGTACTTTCGCCTGCAAGCAAACTTTGTTTTCGGGGATGCTGGTTGTCAGACTTGTTATGGATGCATCTGTGGTATAACCCTTCATTTTTGCCTCTGAAGTACAATTAAGGGATTCAATAATCTCTTAAAGATCATTCAAATTCTATTATTACTTCTGTGATCTCCTCTCTTCTTAAGTCTCTACACTTGTCTTTCCTTACAAGCCTCACTCCTCAGTGTGGTTTTGCCCAGTCTTCTCTGCTTTCTCCTACTTATATTGTCCCTCATTTCCCCCGTCCTTATTTCATCACATTCTTCACCCTGCCTTTTATACTTAGAATTCTGAGATTCCTAGTTGCATCTTGTGTGGCACTGACTCTCTCCTTCAAATCTATGAAATAATTTGCTAAATAATTGCTCTCCAACAACAGAGTTGAGCATGCACTTATGTAGCCTAGATGGGAGGAAGTACTAAGCGTCTTGAATAAACAGTATCTCTTTAAGAAGTTAACCTTTACCTGGAGTGGAAAAATATGGCTATGGCACTTCAGCAAATAGGAAAAATAGAGCAGGCTTGTGCACTGTAGCTCATAGGACTGGAAATTTCCTGTGAATTAGCACTGTATTTAAAAAAGACTGTATGAAGATTGAATTTTTCCGTGATGACCTTGGAATATCATTCTCATGATCCACTGGTAAGGAAGTGGAGTGGCCATGCTGTGACAGGGATATTCCAGTGCCCCCTTCACAGACACCCGCTACCCCAGCACTGAGTAATACCCGGGGGGAAAATGGAAGTTAAGAAAGCAGAAGCAAAATTTGCTATGATCTAAGACCACAAGCCTTCATCTGACTGAAGCAAGTCTATTTATGTACATTGTGGAGAAGGTGAAGGAAGTGAAGTGTTTATCTCTTGAACTGGCAAGCAGAAGGCATCGATAAAACTGTTTCAAAGTGAGAGGTTCATTTTGCTATGTTATGCTTTGAGACCCTTAGAGCCACTGTGTCTGTGCAATATACACCTTTGTAAACTTCAAAATATCTGTATCAGAAATCTGTGAGAGGATAAATCCCAGAATCTTAATTTCCAGATGATTCAAAGAAGTTGCTTGCATAGTTCCTGGCCTTGGTCTGTATGCACTGATTATGTCCAGTAGCTGTAATTTTTATCTGTAATTGTCAGCAAAGGCCTGTACATTTGGGAGCGCATATATTCTTGGAACCAAAGTTACCATCTTTTGCAGAGTGATGACGCTACTTATGCTGCCGCTTTAAAATAAACATTAATTGCCAGCCTACATAATGATCTATAATCCTGGTTCTGCAGCAGTTCCCTAGATCTCCCTTTATATTTTGCCTTTAGTCTGGTTGTTATATTTATGGTAGTTTTGTGATTTGAACAGATTGTCAAGATTCATTTTGCTTTATGGTAAGTTGGGCACCAAAGTTGTCTTAACTTTTATGGCAGAGCTGTGTTGAATTCTTGACTTTATTAATAAAATCAATTGATATCATAGTTTTTTGGAACAGACACACAAATATATAACCAAATGAAAATTTTAATTTTTATTTCTGTTTGCTTCATGTGGAGTAAAGCCTCCTGTTACTTATGCCATCAGCAAACCATTGAAAAACATGTCTAAATATAACCATTTCTTGTACCTTTCTGTGTGACTTGAATCCGAAATGGTAATAACTGCAACAAGAACTAATGGAGGAAAAAGACATTGTTAGTAAAATACAGAAAACAGCTTTTGGACCTGGGTGAATTTCAGTGTTTAAACTTCAGATGTGTACTTCATTTCACTAGTTGTACTACTTTTATTTCCTGTTATGGTTTTGGTAGCACGTTTTGTTTGGTTTGTAATTCTGGAGAAGACTTTCGGTCGTGTAATATTTTGAACTGAGCTGAAGGCAACACTGTTTCTTCAGAGACTTGCGTTTTGGTGGCTGCTCGCTGCAGACCTCAGCTCTCTTGATGCTTGATTACTGTTCTGTCTATTGGCCTGGCTGCACAGTCA
Organism: Ibycter americanus; assembly: GCA_035590275.1. Lineage (NCBI taxonomy): Eukaryota > Metazoa > Chordata > Aves > Falconiformes > Falconidae > Ibycter > Ibycter americanus. The sequence continues at coordinate 16,667,621 of JAVJGI010000035.1, forward strand.
GTGCCTTGTTGTAAACTGGCAGGTAAAGTGGGCATAGGAAGTTTACTACACTCCTTGTAGGTAAATTGCAGCAACAGGAGGTGGAGAGAGAGAAATATTAGCAGAGGAAGAGAGATTATGTGATGAATTCGTTTGGCGTCCAGAAGAAAAAAAAATTGCTAGCAGCATAATGGCATTGTGCACTGACTGCTTTCTACATTTGTGTGTTTAGCCGGTTACAGTAGCAGTAATTTAAGAACTATTGCATTGCTGTTGTATAAACACTTCAGATGTTTGCTTGGCATCGCCAGTTTTGGAGATGTATAAAATGGAGAACTGTGTAGACATTGTGTTTCACGTAAAAGCAAAATATTTGCTATAGATAAAACTGCCTAGTAAGGAAATTATAAACCACATCCCAAAGAGCATGCCATCAAGAAGCTTAGTTTAGAAACGCGAATATATGCCAAGTATTGTTACATATATTTGAAGTGATAAAGAAATCCTGGAAGGTACCTTTGTTGTCCTGCCGCTGTGCTTGGGTAAGTTTTAGTGATGTTCGGGTTCGGACAGTGGTTTAGAAATGCAGCTACATCCCGAGTGCCTAACGCATGCCATAATAGTCCTGATTTTCATTAGCTCCTGAGCCTTTGCCACTTGGCTCCCGGCCATGTTGCTGGCCCGCCTGCTACAGCCTGATTCCCGCTGCGCAACCAAAGGGTGGAGTGCTGAGAACGATTTGTCACTTCAGTCCTCGTAATATCTTAGATCTGGAGAGAATAGTAATTTGTTTTAACAACCATTTTCTCCTAATAGAGGTGTCGTAAAATGTCTAGCATAGAATTAATCTCCTGTTAGCCCATACTTATCCCAAAGCAGGAGACTGGGTTATTCTGCTCTGCCGTGAGTGCGCGTGTATCTTTAGCCTGGTGAGGAATGCTGTGGAAATGTCCGTGAATAAATAGACAACATGGTTCACCCAATGGAAATATGTTTTTAATGCATTATATGTAATAAAAATAGCAAAGAGGTTTATATGTCTTGCATCTTGAGTTTACAAGGAAAAAACTATGCCTCAAACGTTGGCATGAGGCCCGTTAAAAGAATGGGTTTTCAGCAGGCTTCCACAGTTTTACATTCAGCCCTTGTTAAATGCAAGGTTTAGAGATGCAGGAGGAGTGTGTAACCACCTGTTAAGGACCTGGTGAGCACTCATATGGAATATGACCTAAATACATACCCACTACTGAAATTAATGTAACAATTTATAACTTTAAGTTCCTTTTGTTAATTAGTACTGATAGTCTTGAATTAGCTCCTTACAAATGGAATTTAAAAAGAAAACAATTCTATAAAAAAAAGAAAGGTTGGCATCTTTGATTTTGTTCTGTCATAAACAAACAGTGAATCCTAGAGAGTTTGGAGAGTTACGGTAAATCTCTTCTACACAGGAGATGAATTATTAGGGGTTCCATGAAGCAAACCAGCTGGCTGTGCCTGTACAGTCACGGGAGGACAAATCCTCTTGTCTGGCACCCAAAAGAGATTGTTGTAGGTGTTCAGTATTTTCAAAACAAGCTTTCACTGTGTCAAAACAAGTTGCAACAGGAACGTAAAAATACAAAAGTGTGCTACGCATGTATGTGTGCTCTGTGCATAAATACTTTGTACTTCAAAAAGTGAATAATCAGGTGACATTGATAAAGCCTGGAGAAGCTCTTTTATAATTCCAATATGGCTATGCTGTTGAAATAATTTATATAATGAGATTTCACTGCAAAGTGTCAGCATAATAATACTAGTCTGGGAGGAATAGGTCAAAGACCTCAAGAAGCCTCAGGCTGTCCTTTACTCTGACCTACGCCCTTCTTAATTCCTGTTTTCACCTAATTTAATTGGAAGAGGGGAGAACATTGCTATTCTAGTTAATTTATGAAGATCAGTCATCTCTGGACCAGATTTTTTTCTGTCAGGATTCTGTGGATTTGAAGAAACACGTAGATGTCTTGCAGCAGTTCCTTTAGGGTGCAGAAGGAAAGAAATATGGGATGCGAAGTGATGCAAATCCTAGAGCTGCAACTCTAAAAGAAATGGACAGCAGCTGGGGCAAATGCCTGGGATTCTCAGCTGTGTCTAATACGGCTGAAAGGGATATAATTCAGTCCTCACCTCAGTCCCAGGGTAGATAATGGCATTTGCAGAATATTCAAACAAACTCACTGTTAACCTGCTGGACGATTCAGACATCAGAGGGCTTCTGAGGAGGAGGGTGTCCTACCTACAGACCCTACTCCATAAGACTCAGAAGGGTTATATAGAACTACTCAGAGATCCCCATGACTCCAAGAGTGCCTGCCCAAGTCAAATCTATTAGCTTGAAAAGGTCGAGGAAAAGAACGCCACATCTTCCTGTAAGGCTTCCCTAGAGTAGGAGAAAAAGGATGTATTCCTCAAATATACTAGCCTCTATGATTTTGAATACACTACGGTTGTTCTATAATTAGAGCCTAATATTTTCAGAATTAAACCGTAGTCACAGTAGATATCAAAACATTTTACAAGAATGTATTGAAATACTGGGTAGTATTCAAGAATAAAGTTTGCTCTCAAAGCCAATAGTAGGAAAAAAATCCAAGTACAATAACCTGAGTCTGTCTTCTGATGAGAAGGAACACAATATGTGCACCTCATACGGTGAGGGAAAGTAATGACAGCCCATGTGTCTTTGTGAAAAGATCAGGATTTTGGCTCAAGACCATTTACTTGCCAGTAAAGAATATGGAAGGACAGAATACATTGTGCTAATAGTAGACATGTTACTGTACAGCTAAGTCAGTACTTCATGTGGACCATCAGGATTACTTCATCCCCTTCCTTTTCCTCAAATTGTCTCTTGATGGAAAAGGCACTTGAAACTCCCACCTGTTGAGCTGAAACACATAAAACACGAGTGTGAAGAGAGCTAGCATGGAAGAATTTGAGATCAGCGTGCTGTAAAGCTTGGACTCTTGAACTGAGGAGTTTAAGGGGAATCTATTTTGTGAATGACTTAGGAAGGTGATTCATCACCCCATGATGAATGTCCTTGTCCCAGACACAAAAAGCAGAAATCTCATTGGTATGGCATTTTGTATGTTTTTCTCCTCACAGAGTTTGAATCTCTGTGTTCTGCTCCGAATTTCCCACAGGAAGATTTTAAGAGAAATAGAAACATCTAGACAACTCTTCTAAGTTTATTACCCAGTGAGCGGTAACTAGAACACCATTGTCTAGTGGCTCTACCACCTGTCAAGCAAAAGCAATAGCAGAAAGAAAATGCACTACAGCGTTAGAATGCTTGTACCATAAATATATGTGAAGTGTTGTTTGATGGAGGTTGCGGCCACATAATTTAAAATCTTTGCAGATTTTTCAGTTTAGGAATCTGAAGGCAAAAGGTATTATCAAATAGTCAATGCAGATTTTCTACCAACTACATTTTGAAAACCCAGAACTAAGTTATACGGGAAAAAAACATTGCAATTAGAATGAAATTTCACAAAAGCATGTGAATTCTTAGTCAAGTATGTTTTAAGCACTCCAAACCCATAGCCTAGGATTTAGACATGTATGGGCTTCTGGAGACCTTTTACCACAGTCAGTGTTTTATATCACTAGAAAACATGTAAACAACGAGTGATCCAATTCTGCCTTCTTTTAGGTACTACTTGCAATAGCAAGACTTTCTTTCCACTGGATAATAAGGTGAAGGGAAGATAAGTGCTTTACTCTCAGCAGATGTCCTTGAGTGTAGCACCTGAAATTCAATGTACTGTATCAAGTGTATATAGTGGTTAACTACAGCGAAATGTGTTGTTTTGCAGAGTGCTGAAGAAAAATTTCCATAGAAACCCCGTAACTTCCTACCTTGAACTTGGAAAATGACCATTTGAGGCAACAAAAACAAATAGACGAAAAACAATCGATTCTTAGAGTAAGACACTCAACAAAGAGTTAGACATGTGCCTGTATGAGTATGAAGATTGGCACCCACTCTAAGCTGAAAAGCAAGCAACTCTTTAAACACTGTTTAAGCAAAGATCTAAACCGTTATGAGAGAGATGCAGAGCCATTGTGCTCAACACTCATGTAAAGAGTATCTACAGACTTCATACAAACCAGTTTCTCTTGTACTTGAAGGAGCATTTTGTGCAGTTCTTCTGAGCTTGGCGTAAGGTCAGTGTGACACAGACCCACCAAGAACATGGTAGATTAAAGCAAAAGAAGGAACTCCGTGTTTTGCAGAGCGGAGAAAAAGCATTCATCAAAAACTGATTTCTGCCATATGACACAGCCTAGAGGTACCATAGGTCGTTAGCTTTCTGAATCTTCAGTGTAATTCAACAGGTACCCAAATCACTGAGTTTTTGTAAATCACAGTTCTCTAGAGCTGAAAAGTGCATCTAGTGGATGTAAAAATAATGATTTCAAAACACTTTGAAGATATTTGAAAGCATCGTATGGCCAAGAGTCTGAAACAAAATTGAGAGATTTTTATGTGAATTCCTGTGGTGTAGCACAGATTCAAGTTATTGAGGTTTTAAATTTGTGTGAATAGGTTTATGTGAATAGGGTGTGAGAAATGAGATTAACTTTTTCCAAAGTTAATGCTTACATTCACTGTTTCTCTGTGCCCGTATGTACAGGATGCTGGAGTATAAGTATTTCTATCAATTTAAAACCTTTATAAAAGGAATAGTATTCCATGTGAAAGAGGCCTTTACCATCCAGGCTGTAGCAGAGTATTGTCCCTCAGACAATTCTATATTTCTTTTAAGTTATTTCATGTAATCACTTGTGACATTATATGTCCATGTCATGGGCCTATTTGTGTGGAAACATGTACACTCTGACCTCAATGCCATTTGGTTGATAGATGAAACATACTCAGCCAGTAATTGGTGCGTGTTATTTTCTTCCTTACTGGTAATCTCTGCAGGGGAGAAAATACGTCAGGATTTCCATTTCACAGGAAATTCAAATATTTTAACATGTGATTTTGTCTCAAACTTCAGATGAAAACAAAAAGTTCTGAAAAAAATTTTGCTTGGAATATGTGAAAAATAATGCAATTAACATGATACTATGATGCGTCTGCCAGCAGTAGCACAATGCCTCCTGGAAGCAGAAATTTTAATGATTTATCCCATCATTCTTGATGGAGTGTATCCTTTGAAGAGACTACTTCTGCTGTTATGTTTATACTTACGACTCCTGTGAAGCACCAGGGCCTTGTCTGTGTGACTAGATGCATCATCTCTGAGATGCTGGACTGCAGTCAAGGAGGTTAACGTCAAACTGATTGTTTAGGCTCAGTTCTACAAACCAGAGCATCTCTTCTCAGATCAAGCCAAACTGAAGTACCTCATTCTTCTCCTCTTTTTCCTGATGAAAACTCAGTAGCACTTCCACAGAAGTGCACGCAACTGGGTAAAAATGTACTTTTCCATTGCGAAAGTCATGTGATTTAAGAAAAAATTAATTCCAACAAGCTCTAATAATGAGTAATGTCTTTGCTGCCTGTTCTACTCCTTCATACATACTCAAAATAAGTCTTAGTACTTTTATACTTGCCTTTCCGTCCCTATAATGCAGGCTTTGTTAATACTGAAGCAGTTTAACCTCTCCTCTCCTACTTCCCCATCTTTCCTCTTCAGTCTATTAAATGTGGTGTAGCTGATACAGTCCTATCAAGTATATTGTGCTTTTAGATCTCTTTGCAGGGTCTTGTTTGGTTTGGTTTGGTTTGGGATGGGGAGGGTAATTTATTTTTTGTGTGTGTGATTACCATAATTATCCAAATGTTTTTTCCAAAATTTCTTTAATCTCAGATGCCTGGGCTGTGTGGGAGAGGGGCAGAAATAGAGGAACATATCCTAGATAAACATGTGGTACTACATTTGCTTCAGTCTGGACAAGACCACAAATGATAAGGGCAAACTTAAGCATGTACTTTAAAGTATGGAAAGAAAAAAGTAGACATTTACAGATTATGAAGTACTAATGGAATTTTTGTAGTGTATGGAACATCGCCAAGAGGTTCATATGAACTACCAGTGAAATAACATCCTTTTTGAAATAGTACATCTGATCAGAATGTAGGGAGGTGTTAGATTTAGTTTTGCAGCAAAGGCTACAAACTCTACTGCAGGAATCAGTGAAAAGAAAGGATGCAAGTATAGATAAAGATGGTGTGGGAGGGTGTATGTGGTATCAGAAGCTTTCGTTCTGGAATTTACCTAGCAGAAAAGTCATTGAAATGTAATGCAGTAAGTATGGTTTTAATACAAAGCACAGAAATGCTATAAAGGAGGTGTTTCAGAAAAGAAAGAAAATGTAGGAAAATACTTCTGCTTATATCCCATTTAATGATTAAGAATTTTTAGTTTAGGAAGGGGGAAGTTTTAAGTAACATTTATCAAGTCAGTAAGAAGAGCATGTGCATGGAAGAGAGTCTGCAGAGAAGCTGTCAAAGGGGAAGGAAGAAGCTACTTAAAATAAGCAAGCAGAGGAAATGTAATTAAATGTTAGGACAGATAATGCAAGGAGAAATATAAGGATGATAGATCCTGGCATTGACAATGTGCAAGTGATATTCCTTGAGTTAGCAAAATGAGGTAGAGCTGACCAGGACATACCGAGGCTACAGTTTCAGAGGTATGCAATAAAAACACAAGTAGACAAATGGCACTCGACTGTTAAGATCGGATGACAGGCATACCTTCTCAGCTGGTTTATGTATGCGTGTGTGCCAGGATGAACAGTCACTTTTGTGGGCATGATTATGAGGGCTGCTTTCTGACTTCAATTCTATAAATCAAAGTCTGCTCTGTAAATACGCAGCACAATCTGTGTATGCTATAAATGTGTGTGCTGGTTGTCCTTTTCCATTTCTGGGCTCAGCTCCTCAGTCCAGAAACGCTTTTACTTTCCCTTGCTCTTTTAACCTTTGGACAGCATCTTGTGTGTGTTTACAGCTTCTGTACAAAAGCTGCCTGCAGCTGTCTGTTAATTAATTTGCCAGGTACAACTTCACAAAGAGAGGGGAGCATTCTCTTTTGTGATCTGGCAGCATTTCTAAATGTGAGGAGGTATGACTGGTGTTCAGGTGGTTGCCAAAGCTTCTACCCAAATTACAAAACACATATCATGTTTGGGAAGATGATCAGCATATGTTTGCTTTGGGAGATATACCAGCAGAGAAATCAGTAATGTAATGAATATAATTGCAGTTATTCTCACTTCAGATGTGAGAATGTGATTTTTTGGTAGGGAGAACAGGGTTCTTCTTGCATAGAAATTTACGAAGACCAGTGATAGGAACAGAAATGTTTTTAAAAAAAAAAAATATAGTAGAGAAGGCGAAGGTTTGGTGTAGAAAGTAGTAAGCAGAAACCAAAGATAGAGTGATGAAGCAGCTTCTAATATAACTTGCGATAAAGGGTATCATTGGGAGACATAAAGTATGTTTAGTATACAGTTGAGTATTTCAGTGAAATAAACTCAAAGGTACAGTTCAAACTGAATTTTGGACACTTAAGATCAACTCATTTTACAGATTTATGAGTCACTCGACTCTTTGTAAAGAAGATAGACTAAGATCCAAAATATACAAAGCACATCTTAATTTGTAGAATAATATTCTTTCAAAGTCTAATAAAAGGAATTACAGTTCATCCAAAGTGTTAGTATTTATTGACTACATCTTACATAAACTACTGCCTTCGACAGTGACTCTGTGTTGCATCGTTTCTGTAAGGAGACAGATAAAGAGCTTATCTCCTGCATGTATTCTGACTTCGTCTCACAGTTTTCCTACTCCAATGACTTGTCTGTCTTCAGACCTTTGATACCATATGTGAAGCTTTCTTCAACATAGGGGGAAAAAGCCCACTTTTTATCCCAGAAACATGGTGGACATCAACTGCATCAAAAAGTCCCAGTTATAAAATGCTGCAGGGAGTGGCGTAGCCACAGTTGTGGCTCATCTAAGTGTTTCTCACTTCTACAGCCATTCAAAGGTCTATTTTCCAGTGCATGATACAGTTTATCGCTGGAGCTTTGTGTTGGATAAAATATGGACAGTCCATCAGGCTCTTCTGACACTGCCGAGTTACTGATGTTGACCACATTAAGAGGTTAGTGGTGAGGACGCTGAGGAAAGAAGTATTGCTGGGTCAAGAAAGCTGAAGTGTATGGATCTGCTGCATACTAAAAACTTGTGAGAAGAACACTACCCATTTTTGAGATTTAATAACAGACTGAGCATGGTAACAATATGCTTCTCTGTTAAAACCCTGGGTACATACATGCACACACCATATTCTACATTTACTCCTTCCTAACCATGCATTTTTCTGTTTTTCACTAGGGCATATTTCAAAACATTTGTCCCTCAGTTCCAGGAGGCAGCATTTGCTAATGGGAAGCTTTAGACAGCCTCTGTCATGGAGATGATACTGGACAGGTTCTTCAGTCTGCGTGTGTCAGCCCACAAGAAGAATGCCTGGAAATGGTTGGACTGTCTTGATATAGGTGCTTTCTTGCCTCTGAAATATTTTGGTAGCTTCAGGTATTGTCAGATTTCTGAAACAAAGACCTCACTAGCATGCTTAAAACTCAATATTTGATATTCATCCTGTCCCTTTACCTCTGCCACCACCATTCCTTTATATTATCCACTGGAGTAAATTTAAAAGGGCGTGTTTTGATGTGGTAACATTTTCTTGTGTCAACAGTGTCCTGTATGTTATGCCTTGTTTCCTTGTCTTCAGATGGTATAAATTGGATATTTTTTTTTTCCATGGAAATATGATGTAATTTATATATTAAGTTAACATTTCCAGCTTTTCCTAAGAAAACACAAAACTGCCGTGTGTACCAGGAATGCCTAATGGACTGTACAGTGCCATATTCTGCCTTGGAGGTTTGTGTCTCACTGTGGTTATTGCTCTCACAGGTATGGATATGAGTTGCACACCAATTCTCAGTGCCTTTCAGGTTGGTCTGATATTAATATGGAAGGGTGTTGGAGGGGGTTTTTTAATATTTCAGTTGAAAGCTCATCTTATATGAAATGCTATGCTTTTATGCTTTGTTTTTATTTCCAGTTGTACAATTTTGGTGTTTTTATAATGAACTCCTGTTACCATTACAAAAAAGTTCTGCTTCTTTAGTACCAGTGTGCGAGGAACTAGTTATATAAATCAGTATAACAAAATAAAGCTCTTTCATAGACCTGTAATTTTTCCAAGCAAGATAAATACTGCTAAGAAGTAAACTTTCAACAAAGGAATGAATGATGTCTTGGAAAATAACTGGTGAAATAATGTAGGGCTATAGGTATTTAGCTTAACGCTGAAGTTCAGCATGTCTTCTCAGAAATAATTTAAAGTGTATCTGACTGGAAACATTACCTCCCCCAGTTCTGAAATGCCAAATGCAAAATCCCACCTATTCATCCTTTCTTTTATGCTTGTGTCAGGCGCACCAGTTGGGGCTAACTGTCATAATGCCACTTCCCAAATTAATTTGTAAATAGACAGGGTACTTTCCAGTAAGGAATAAAATTAACAGTGTATGTTGCTTATAAATGGCATATGGAAAATATGCCCTACTTCTGCTAAATAAAAGGAACTAAATGAATAGTATGCAGATGATACAGTGGCACTGGAAAACATTTAATTTGAAATTACTCACTATAGCACCACTATCTATTTACACAATGAAATCTCATCAAATTATTTCATTGGCGGTATTCTCCTACCCTTTCAAAAACTTGTTATTTGACATTAAAAGTAGTGCTTTCCAGGCGAATGTCTACCTAGGAAATGCAGATAGATTTTGAGCAGTGAGGCTTAATAATGAAGAATTATGCAAATCATTTGCCTCTAGAAACTACAGGTATTTTTAGCTAGTTTATAAGCAAAATTTTGGTTTCTGTATAATACTGAAGTTCTTGGCTGGAAATTAAGCTGCAAACAAGATCAGAAGCCTTATTGCAAATGTACGAAGTAGGAGGCATATTCTGTCCTGTGACCCACCCCCTTTTGACTCTCACTGCATTATCTGAGGGCTGTAAACAGCTCCAAAAGTCTGAACCTGAATTCCCTCTGTGGAGGCATTGCATTAGGCTTTTGCATGTAAACCAAGACTTGGAGGGTAATGGTTTTATGTGAATAGCAAAACTGTGACTGAACAACCTTAAATGACTGAAAACACACATTGTGCAATATACCAGCATGATCTCACATCTGCATTTCTTCAGGTAAAAGTCAAAACCACACACACGTATTCAAGAATAAGCTAACTCTTGCGAATGGGGTGGGAGAAGGAGGATGGCTAATGAAAAGTATTTGTTCTCATAGTGTTCAATATCTGATAGAAACAACCTCTAGCCATCTTCAAAAGGTAAAAGCCAAACCCTCAAGCTGCATCAGTAGATTCCTGGGATCTTGCATTTTATAACCTTGTGTTTGATTCAGTAGTGCAGTGATTGCCCCATGAACACTGTGTTTGCTTTTTATACCTAACTGTCCAAGTGGCACCAATGTATTTTTTTGTCTTTTCAGAAGTTACCGGGATGCAAAGGCTAGCAATTGCAAAACATTTCAAAAAGCAGTCCACTTTTCAGAATCAATATCCATTTTCAACCAAAAATGCATCCTTCACCTCAGCTGTAGTAATTTTACACTGACTGTTTTATTATTAAAATAAATTTTAATAAAATTAAAATAAAAAAATTAATATTAAAGAGGTTTAGAAGCCATGTAAGAAAAGACACTGACGATATAAAAAGCCTAAATCAACAATTCCTTATGTTGAATTCAGGAGTTTCACCAACTTTTCACTAGCGTATATGGAAATGAACCAATGATTTCAGTCTAGTTTTGCATCATGCTACAACTGGTAGTATTTTTTTTTTTTTAAAGAAAAAGCTAGAGAAGTTTAGAAACTGGACTGTTTGTGTTTAAGATAAAGTTTGCAAGCCTATCAATTTTTAGATCAGAAGAAAAAAGGCATTTTTCTTGCACTTAATGAACATTTTATTTCAAAACCACCCTGCACTCTTTGACCTGCAGAGTATTTTATGGAGCCCTTTGTGATAGTTCTCAGAAGAATATATTGGTGGTGTTAGCACTACAAATGGGGTATTGGAAGGAAAGACAAAAAATAAATCTCTCCAGAAGGAGGATTACCATATAAAGACTACATCGGAAAAAAGAGTGAATTTGAATAATTTTATATCAAATCAAGCGTTTGTTGAAGGCATTTAGGTTAGCCACAAAAGTTGTAGTCTAGTAAGCTGGAGTTATTTCTGTTATCTCCTGTTTTATGGTACTATCCATCGTGGCCAGTTTAATGGCAATGAGACTTTTCAGTGCTTTCTTTCCTATTATGTGATCTATGCGGTTGAAAGGAGCAGTCAGACCTAGGCTAGTTTCTTTGCTTTATGAGAACTACAAAACACAGGAGAAAAATAGCGGTGTTACAAACATACCGAAAAACCTAAATTCTACTCTGTTGTAATTGTGATTGAAAGAATGCAGTATGTCTCTAGTTACTCAGCCCCATTAATGCACGATTTTCCAAAGGTCCTTAAAGTGCAAACTTACAGTCAAGCCTTTACTCATCTGCATATGTAAACCACTGTGCTAGAAGTAATACCAAATCTTTTGGATTCAAAGTTAGACTTTTTGTGAACTTGCTGGAAAGACTGGACAAGCAGCTGGAAGAATAAATGAAAGTTAACTATATCATATGTAGTTTGGTCTTTATTGATTTTACTGTTGTGCTGGATATTGCTTTGTTGATCAGCATGTTTCGTTTGCTGAATCAGCAATGGTTTTGGTATGGTTGGTGTCCTTGAACATTCTCACATTTGTATATAGAGTAGACTTGAGTCAGTTTTTGAGAGGCAGTCATTGCTAGAATTAGCATGGATCTTCTGCGCTTTGGTATACCCTCACTAGCCATGTTTCTCTGTGTGTTTCTGTTCTCTCATCCTGGCCGGTGCTTGTGGCAGTCGGGAGACAAGATTTAGCAATGAAGTGCATTACCTTAAGTCTTACTTCAGATGGTTTTGCACAGAGACTTCTTACTTAGGAAAGAGGGGAATAAGTCTGAGCAGTCTCCATCAAGCAGTGCCCCCTTAATACAAGGCTGGGGGTTTAGCAGAGATCAAAAACCTTTTTAAGTAGGGAGTAGGGAGTGCTGCTTAGATATCCTTCTGTGTCAGTGCCCTTAACTACCAGAAAAGCAGCAGGTGACAAAAACCTGTAGTAGCATGTGAGGGTCACCCCTGCAGGTCTGGAATACGTTTCTAGTACCACGTCTATGCCGCAGCAGTACATGGAGATGAAGAGGTAAGTCCTCTTGTCAGTGGAGAACGGGAGTTTCTCACCTTTCCAGACTTGTGAGAAAGGTGTGCTGCAAGGAGGTAACAAGCTTTGGACATGGCTTCTGACCATGACTGTTAATTAAAGGCTGCTGACCCTGCCCTGTGAAGCAAATGAAGTCTGTGACCAAACTGACTGCTTAAATTACTTATGTCTCTGTAATTGATGTATTGTAACGCTCATTAAACCTAAAGGTTACACTTACTTCTTAAATGTTACTGAAAATCCCTTAAGTCATCTCCTTCTCAGTTTTTATTTTCAGGTGTCTGTGATGTTCTGGGACAATTTTGTTTCATCCTCACTAGTTACTGCTATTTTTAGCAAGCTTGAGGTTTATGTTTTAACAAGGCCACAAGGTGTATGCCGGCATCTTATAGGCCTACATTAAATATGGAATTATTTGCAGTAAAAATAATCAGTAGAAACTGGGTTTTATTTATTAAACCAAGTATTATATTCTCCACAACAGAATAATTCTGAGGAAAGACTTGTTGCCTAGAACAGAGAGGATAATCATGCTGATGGCATTGGATACATTTTTTGCACCAAATCTTTGTTTAATTTGCATCTTAGCATCAGCAGGGGGGAAAGTGTATTCTCCTTTTCTGAAGGAAGCCTGCACCTAAACAAACCACTGATCAGGCTGTATCTTTTCCTGTTTGAGCTTTGAAACAATAGCGTTCGTCCCTATGGGCAAAGCCAGTAAAAGTCTGAACAATGTACATCAACAGCACAGGGCTCTTTTTATATTTTTATTTACTGATTTCTGTAGATTCAGACAATCATTTCAAACTTTGTCCTGGGGGAAGGTAAACAACACAAATATCAGAAACATGCAAGTAATTTTAGCTAAGAAATAAAAGACTAGCAGTCTAAATACTGTTCTGCAAGAACTCAAGGGTTCTGCCATATAGTTCTAAGCGTGTGGCTTGAAAACCCATGGTGTGTAGGTGATTTTAGTGCTGCTTTTCCTATTCTATTCTCTGTCATACATTTAAAAGCTCAGTTCTTGGTTCCAAGGCATTGCACAAACACCATTTTGTTAAAATGGTAGTTACCAAGCAAAAAGGCAGGGGGGGAAACTGGGATCAGCTGCTGAAAATAGGCCTTAAATCATCAAGAAATCAACAAAGGAAGCAAGGTTTGGCGGCTGCCCTGCCACTTGCTGAGTCTACAATATGGGCCTTCAAACGTGTCCCCAGTGCAAATTAAAAAAAATACAGGAGGTTTTTCTTGCAGCGCTAAAGAATAAATACAGTTTTAAACAACAGGAAGTAAAGCAAGCATTTAATTGCAGGCATGAAAAGCAAAATACACACTAGAAGTCTAACGTTATTTGTGCCTACAGCTCCCTGCGTTTCTCCTGTCACCAGAGAGGGTGAAGAATTAATGCCTCGTGCTGCAGCTGCCCGTGGTGAAAATTGACCCTTGGGGTGCTCCATGTTTTCATCAAACTCTATTTAAACCCTAATGATGCTTTTTCTATCCCTGAGGATGGCAATGCAGTACCAGGGAAAAGCAAATCTTACACTACCAGGGTTTTCTGTTCCACTGCTGCTCCATTTTGAGCCCTTGATTTGGGTGGGGCGAGTGCTTTGTAAGCCATCAAGCCTGCCAGCAAACAGGGTACATTTTATTTCCTTGGTGTTTATTTGAAATGATTCAAGCTGATTATAATTTGACATCTTGTTTCCTTTATTCCACTGTCCCTTTCAGCAAAAGTTTTTTAATGCTTGATCAAAAATCAGAGCAGCTGTCAAGGTTATTTGTGTCTTTCAAAGGGGATGTTAGCACTGGTGTGAGAGTAGCAGCTTGAGGTTGGAGCCATGTGTTTCTTCTCTGAACTGCACAGTCAGCAGCAGCCCAAGCATCGCACACCCCTCCCAGCAAACCTCACTGGAACTTGGTCTGACAGGATGGCAACAAGGAGTAACAAAAACTGGCCTTTTTTTACTTTTCCTCAGAGGAGTAGCGAAACAGCCTTCGCTGGCTCCATTGATGTACGTAGCCTCCTCCGCTACCCAGGTCCCCCCTCCTCCCTCTCCATGAGATCGGGGCTGCAGGAGGTAATGGGCTTTGGTTGCTCACCAGCTGGGGCTGGGTTCATTTCTATACCCAACAGAGGAGCTGTGCCAGAGGGGAATGCCACCCTGCTGCTGCTGAACCCTGGCATTTCCTCTTAACGCCTTGATAGGACAAGGCAGCTGCAAAATACAGCTGCAACTCCAGTACAGCCCTGCCAGCTAAGGGCGATTTCTTGTGTGTTTTGGCCAACCGAGCCTGCTCTCTGCTCAGCTGCCTCCGTTCTGCCGGAGAGCGGACACTGCAGAAAACTTTCTCCTTGCATTGCTTGCCTTAGAGGCGCGTAAAAAGTTCTGGGGCCATCAGCAACCAGCTTCCTACCTGAACTTTTCTATCCTCATTATGAGAAGGGGAAGCAAAATGTCCAAATAAAAATCTGTATTATAGAAACAGCTTGTTTCTTATGTTTCTTCAGTTCCGTGGCTTGTTTCAATGGTTGTTTTATCATGGTGCTCTGGTGAAGAAGATACTGCAGCATGCTGCATTTCCTAGACTTTCTGCACTCATCTCCCTGTCCCTTGTATCTAGTAGGTGCTGTGTCTCAGCATCTCTCTTTGCCTCTGGACCACAGGGGTGCTCTCAGGCAGCCCGCAGGTGAACCAGGAAAGAGGGCAGCATCTTCTGGTTTCAGCAAGAAAGAGGTGAGTTTGGGTGAATGAGTCTGTGCTCTGACAATGGGGCTCGTCTTCTTCAGAGCACCCACAAGACCTGCAGCCAAGAAGAAGTAACAGCTTCTGTCTAATGGGGTCAGATAGCTAAATGGAGCAGTTTCCGCACAGTGGTGGCTGGTATAATTATATGCTGGGCCATGGCGTGTCTGGTCCTAATAGCACCCGGGACTCTTGTGAGTGACTCAGCCACTGCTTGAGGCTAATTATGGGCAGGTTGCATGAAAAAACCCCACAACTTGATCCCGCCTTCCTCTCTTCCAGTGGATGGGTGTTCAGCACCAGCACGGACATGGATCGCTCACGCAAAGCTGGGTAAATGCCTGCTCATAAGGAAAAGGCTTTTCAAAGCAAGGCTGTAAACAACAGTCAGAGGTGCCTGCTTCAAAGAGGATGTGTTGTCTGTCGGGACATTGCTCAGCTGAATCCCATTCCCTGTCTCTGGCGTTGGCCAGTGCTGGGGTATTTTACAGGAGAGATTAAAAAATAATCTAATCGCTTGGTTTGTCATGCTTGTTATGGATGACAGGAGTATTTCTTCTGCATTTGTAATGGTCCTTTTGTTGAATTTAGTGTTATTTTTATTACAGTTATTTAGAAATGGGTCATGGGATTATTTGGCCCTTTTTAAAACTGAACCACATATTCAGCACTGTGATACACTCTGGCAAAAGGGTCCTCACATTAGCTATACTGTGTGAAGTGTTATTTATCTTTTGTGCTCCAGAGGTACCTTGGAGCAGGCTCGGGAAGCAGGTCATATGCTTGAAGTCAGCTCAGAGAAAAATCTCAGAAGGTGCTGGAGTTTACCATCAGAACTTAACACATTATTTGCATAGACCCCATCTTTGCAAAGAATAACTCCTACTGGTTCTAAAGCATATAAAGGAAAGAAACACCAGCAGTATATACATACCTATGTCTAGCATTATATACACAGGATTAGGGGAGCTGCAATAAGCTATTAAATTCATGGGGAGTTTCATGACTCCTTTCTTCAGGCTCTGTCAGATTATGTTTACAGGGAAGACTTTTATCAAAAATTTTTCCTCCAAAAGCAACACCGTCAGAAGCAAAAATCTCCAGGACACCAAGCCCAGGGCAGAGAGCGTTTCCACCAAGAGGACACTGTCCAGCAATGGAAGAGGTGTCCCCGGAGGTTGGGGCATCTCCCTGGAGATTTATGAGACATGAGTAGGCAAAGCCGTGGTGGTCCTCATCTAGCAACTGGTGGTAGTTCTGCTCCAAGTGAAAGACAGGACTAAATGAGCTGCAGACATACCTCTCGGGAAACTTGGACGTGGTTTTATTAACTTTTTTAAAACCTGTGATACAGATCTGAGCACAATCAAGCACAACCTGATATTATCTACCTTTAAAGATTGTTCGGAGGCAATAGCACATGGAAACAAACTGAAGAGCAGAAGTGGTGAGATTTCAGAAGTTCACCATTTCTAACCATTTTCAGATCTTAGAAGTGCAAAGACTTAAATTCTGTACTTTTTCAGTCACTCGCTTGTGTTAGCAGGGACAGCGGCAAAAACATGGCTGATGTCTATACAACACGGTACTCTTAAGTAACTCCCTAAGCTAATTCTGAGCAGAGTAGCTCGGTATTTGTAGTACTGTGTACTTGAAGCCCTGTAGACATATTGCATCATCCCTTCATTTTTATGAAAGGTACCTTGACGTTGCCTTGAAGAAAAACCATGTTTGGATTTAAAAGTAGGCTAGGCATCTGGAGCCAATGCTCCTGGTATACAAACAAGATGCTTCTTCAGGGAGGAGCTAGGCTTGAAAACTGGTCCAACGTGCATTGAATTCTAGTTGTTTGGAGTTGTTTATAGAGTATTTAAAGAGTAGTTCACAAACAGGAAGGAGTTAAAATAGTGAAATGAGCTGCTTCATGGGCCACCATATCAGGGAAGACTGGTATTTGTAGCAAGAAGCCCTGTACATGCCCGCCTGAGGGGCCCGTTTGCAGGGCAGCTAGCTTTTACATCTTGACATCTTGCTATAGAAAAGTAAGAATTGTTTTGAGGTTTGTCTTTGCACCTAATCCTGCCACTCAAGATTAAATCTCACAGACAAAACAAGCTGTTTGGGAGGCGGACCAAGAATGCCTTTACAGTGAAGAAAAATATAAACACTCAGCCAACTGTGATTAACTATTGAATGCAAAACACTCCCTGGGTTTTGTTTATTTGTAGACTGTAGAGAAGGCTCCCAAACCCATGCTTCCAGTGTGAAAATACTTCAGCCTCTACAAACCACTTTTGCTGGGGGAAGGAAAGGATTTTGTCCAAGCTGGCTTTTGGGAGCCTTCCCCCTGCCCCCCAAATGTGGTGTTTATTTGGTTTTGCAAAGGCGATGTACCCAGTTTCCTCTCATTGTGCCTATTCCTGCCTCCAGCTGCTCGCACCTGAGCTGGACTTTGGCTCCTTCCCCTCTCGCACTGCTGGGCAGGATGGGTCGAGTGCACCTGGCTGAGCTGCAGCGGTGCCAGCTGCACTGCCATGCTGTCCTCCAAACACTGTCCAGATGAGCACAGGGAGAAGTTGTCATTAAAAACAAAACAAAAAAGACCAAAAAACTGCTTGCGAGCAATTGCTTGTTGCTTGCAGGCAACTCTGGGCATTCCCAAGCTTTGAGGCAGCTGCTGGAATGACAGCATTACAAAAAGCCCAAGCCCTTTGCAGTGTGCTTCATGTGTGTATATACCTATTTGTATTAGCAAAATGATACTGTCCAAGTTTACAGCCAGTTTTAGAGTTCAAGGAAGGGAGAGAAAGTGGGTGCTGGCAGCTGGAGAGGGAAGGAGGCTCATTGCCACTGTGCTGCTGTCGGTCTGGAACAACACTGCTGAGTGCAGTGAAATTACCCTGTCCGGGGAGGACTGACTGCAAAGTACATCTTGTAAATGTGGAGTAAATGTTTATATGGAGTTTTATTCTAGTTTTATAATCCAATTTAAACCAAGTGTGACGCCGCTTGAGCCATGCACAGTCTGGGTGCTGCGTTCATGCTGTAAGGGCTAAAGGTGGAGGAATTGTGCAGGATTGCTTTTCAAGGTCGAGGAAATGCAGAAAGTAAACAGTGTTAATTGGGAAAGAAAAGCAGGATTATTCAGACTCCCTCGGCTCCAGTTTTCTAAATTACAGGAGTCAACGCATTTGTATTTTGTCATTAACTTATTAGTGCATCTTTAGATGCAGCACCAGACAGGCCTGTTGAGAATTTTAACACGGAAAGCTGCACTTTCATCCCTCCGCTGTGCACATACATCATTGAGCCCTCTAAGGGAAGGGCCGTACAGCATTGCTGCTTCCTTCTGTTTCAACATTAGTTATCAAACAAGTGAAAATCAAAGCACGGGCTCTGCAATCATGTCTTCTGGTGGAACAGCACCATGCGTTTCATGATGAAGGTGGAATCAGAGCTCCTCGGTTCTGGCTCACCAGGTTGGGTCTTTACCGCTTAAGCAGCAAAGCTGCGAAGGGGACAGTCTTAATGCAGATAGACAAAAACTGTTAATGAGATTTGGCCCAAACAGGCTCTTATTTCAGAGCCAGCTGACTTCTATGAAATGTAAGCCATACGTAATCATTTAAACACTGGATTAAGTGCTCCCGTAGTACGGCTTCTTCCTCAAGCTCGGGCTAGAAGGCCTTTCGGCACAGTTACTGCAGGTGTGATCGGGACACACCAGTATGCACAGATACGTCAGCTTTTTGAGTTGGTTTCTGTGTAAGTTGTTTTGGGTTTTTTTTTTCTTGAAGAATTATTTAGCTTATTTCATTGACAGTAAATATAAAGTCACTTCTGGCCACTCCCTGACATTACGAGGAACAGACCCCCAAATTAACTCTTCCGTCATTTTACTGTGTTACTCTTTAAAAACAAAACAGGATCCAAACCGTACTGCAGCAGTTTCTGTGTGTGTAAACAGCAAAACTGATAACATCTAATCAGCCTCTTTGCCAAGGCAAGACGGCAAGAAGTTCGTGCTTTATAGCATTAAAAATGCTTTGTAGTTATATAGGACTTTTCATGCGAGGACATCAAAGTGCGTGACAGGTATTAATTAATTAGGTTTCACAACACCCTTGTGAAGTATTTGTGTCCATTTTATAAACAAGGGACTGAGGCAAAAGGCAGGGATGTGACTCGTCTGGGGCAGCACGGCAGCTCCGTGGCGGGCCAGGGGCTGGGCCCGGCCCTGCTGCAGCCAGCACCGCCTCTCCCACTGTGGCCATGGCCGGGGAAGCCATTCCCCTCTTGGCGCGAGGCTGGGACATGGCTCCATCCTCGGCCTGGGCCTCCGCCGCCGCACCGCGCCTGCATTGCCCTGG
>JAVJGI010000035.1:16687238-16705252 GCA_035590275.1 Ibycter americanus
GCGCCTGCATTGCCCTGGAGCGGGCGGGCTGGAAGGGCAGCGCGGAGGCTCCCGGCTGCCCTTGCTGTGCCCCGGCAGCCGCCAGGCCGCGTCCCTGCCATGGCCAGGCAGCAGGGCAGGCCCCAAAGGCCGCGCTCCTCTGGTATGGGCTTGGAGTTCGTCACCCCGCTCCGTCACATGGCATAGTCATGCCCCGAGTCAGCGGGTGTGAGATTTCAACCCTTTAGACTATGGTCTAAAGCTGGAAGTCTCTTGACGCTGGTTGGGGATAGGCAGGGTTTCCCCAGGAGCCCGCCGCCGGCCATGCCGGCATTGCCCGCCTTGGCTTGCGCCAGAGCCCAGGGCTGGGCCGCTCCTCCGCCAGCCCCGCTCTTCAGAGGCTCCAGCTGATGCTGGGCGTGCTTGGTGCCCATCTCCCATCTCCCATCTGGGCGGGAACAAGCCCTACCAGTTGAAAACAAAGAAGCAAAGAAGCTGCCGCCACCACCCTGTGGTTCAGCAGCTGCGTGGCCGAGAGGAGGCCCCATGCAGGCCGGGCTCCCAAGGGCGGCCCCTCGGCACTGAGCAAGGCGCCCAGAGCCCGTGAGGAAAGGGACGGCGCCCGATGGCTCTGCCTCCCACGGAACGAAACCTGCCGGTGGGGCAGCGCGAGCGTGCCCGGGAGAGGCGGGTTTGGGCGAGTGGAGCGTGTGGGTCCGGGGCTGAGCGCGAGCAGCCGGCTTAGGAGGCGGCCAGGCTGGGAGCCACTTTCCCAGCAGGAGGAAGGTGGAGGCAGCATCTGCCTGCTGCTGCTCTGCTGTCCTGCTCCAGCGGCAAGGTATGCCTGCCGCACAGCAAACTGCCCCAGAGCTCTTTGATCAGCAGAGAGAATAATGGAAAAAATTTGATTTAATAGAGGTCAAATTAACATAGATTCCATTGGCTAAATAGGGAAAATCTTAAAATAGATGTTCCTTAAGAAGAAGAAGGGAGGGGGGGGAAATCAGATTAAGACCAGATGAGCCTTGTCCAACTAAGAAGCATAAAATGTTCTTCCCAGCATGTTGTGGTTATTTTGTAATAACCATGCATTACACTGATATGCCTATATAATTGCACACAGAGAGAACAGGAGTAGCGTGTAGTATAAAATTGCCAGACACCATCAGCTACCATGAAGTAAAGCCTGTTTGTAGTCCTCCACATTTTTCCCTTATCTTGTATGTCAGTAATTCCCTTCCTTATGTCATTTTGGCTGAGTAAGATTTTTTTGTTCCCCCCAAGATTTAACCCCATAACTTTAAGAATAGGGAAGTATCCTAGAAAACCATCACATTGTTTCATTTACTCTCCTTGAATCTTTAATGCTTAACCTACTACAAACAGTTTGTAAATGAAAGATGCCAGAAGACAACATAGTATCTGCTTTCAGTTCTCCTTGATCTCACCCAAGTTTTTGATGTCTTGACTGAACGGAAACGTGGAAATTCCTCTAAAAGCTACATAACTATTTAAAAAAAAAAAAAAAAAAAAGGACAACAAATCCAGTTGGCCAAGGTACAATCTTCAGGCCCTGGTTCAAACACAGCATTTAAGCACTTGCTTAACTTACTAATTGAAGTGAATGGGATTTCAAGCACTTTGCTGAAATGGGAGATTTTGTGGACAACGTTTGTGCCAGTACATTTGTAATACAGAAATCAAGTCATGCCAGGTTTATTTTGGCTCTGGTTTTCTTTGTGGTGGTGATTGACAAATCCACAGAATTGGACTAATACCAGAGAGGTGATGACTATAAGAGAAGCGATGACAAGAAATAATAAATCTGAACTGGCAAACACTTTAACTTGGGCAGACTGAAAACCTCTACGTAAGGGAACAAAGAAGTCCGTTTATGCTGATAAATGCACTCTTTTCAGGAAGACCTCCAGTTAATCAGCAACTAATGTGCTGGGACAGCTGAAAATTTTGAAGCAAATCCTTTTGTAAGTGGTGTAACTACACCGAAGCTTTTGGAAACGGGCAGGTTTGCATCACTCAATAGCCTAGTCATATAACCTTCTAATCACTTTGAAAAAGATTCATTTCCTGGAGAAGAAAATTCATGCCTTTGCATTGCAAGCAATAGGACAGAGCTCAGCACGGTAATGGATTTCATGTCTGTTGCTGGAGGTTGCCCAAACCCACCCTACTAACCAATAAATCACTATACCTAATTGAAAAGATTCACAGAAACAGATTACAACATCAAGGAGGGAACCAGTACGGTAGGAATTAGACTGACAGTGTCCATACGTAGGGTGTGGTGTCAAAAGATGATCTTACAGCCTGCACCCACTTGCCCTTCTCCCTCTTCTTCCTCCTCCCACCACTCCTCGCTGCCTGATCACTCCCTTTGTCCTCCATGATGGCTCCAGTACATACCTGGTCACATGGAGAGAGAGTTTGTCTCACTAACCCAGAAAAGAAACAAAACCCAACATTTTTCGGTTGGGTTCATTTTTTCCTATTTTAATGAGTTGACTCATTACAGCACCATCAGCCAATGCAAGCAGGGAGAGCATGGCCAGAGGGAACCTCCGTCCTACTGTGGGCATGGGCAGTTGTTCCGGCTTTGGCCACCTCATGATACCACACCTTCTCTGTGCCGTGGCAATTTCCACTTTACTGACACAAGGCAACATGAACAAGTTATTGCCGGTACATCAAAGAGCTGGAAAAAATTAATCAACAGCACCTCCGAGCTATTAGGCATAGACTGTAGTTAGATAAAATCATAAATAATGAAATCCCGTAAGGATGTTGCACAACAAGTATTGAAGCAAAGCTCATAAAACTCTTCTTCGCTGCATTTGAGCATTTTCCTTCCACAGAAGACATGGTTTTCTGAAAGCAATTCTTTTTTGCACAACAAACTCATGCTGGGCAGAGGCGGGAAGGGCCCCAGCCCATGTGATGTCAGGATAAATATGTGGGAAGCCAATGCAGCAGAAAATCCAGCCAGAGGAATGTCTGGTGCAGAGCGAGTGGCGCAGGAGCGGGCTGGCTGCCTCTCCCACTGTCCACAGCGCCTGCGAGGTGCAAGCGAGTGCTTAGGCTCCGGCGGGGGCCGAGGTCTGGATGGGATGGCAGCATGGCTGTGGAGCCTCAGCCTGAGGTTTCTCTCCAGCTCATCTACCTTCTAAGGGGGTGCCATCCCAAAACACGTGTTCCCCTCCCAAGGGCGTGCTGAGCAGAAATGGATGGGCCTGTCTATCTGATGCAGAAGCAATTAGCCTGGGCTTCAATGAAGGATTTTAGCATCTGAGTGTAGGAAGCCTTAACAAAAGACCTTTGCATTAGACTGTGCAAGTTTGTTGTAAGCAACAAGTTACAAGAGCAGATTTAGAGATAAAGATAATAAAAAACACTGCATTCCCTTGCCCAAAAGCCTATAAATCAAGACTTTGGCTCTTCACTGCAGAAATGCTCTCGGATGTAATTGGAAACAGACAGCACTGATCTGAAACACTTCATCGAGCTCAGTTTGCGATGCCTTGGGTGAGGAGGTTTCCAGCGCTCCTCGAGAAGAGGCTCCCCCTTCCTAATTAATCAGTCAGCAACCCTGTACCACCGCCCTACCTGTCCATTTTATCTGAACCTGCCCAGGGATCCAGCAGCAATGAAACATGCACTCGAGCCGCATGGGTGAGGAGGGCCTGGGCAGGCACAGGGCAGAGGCACCAGGGTTAGCAGTGCCACAGGGCAGATGGCCCTCTGCGTGGGGAGGAAGAGGAAGGACTCCGAGCCTGCTGATCCTTCCCACCACGTGCCTGGAGTAGGGGACGCGTGGTGCCACCACCACACAAACGCATTTCCTCCCCGTGGGCAGCATACCCACATCGGCTCCCTTCTGGGACCCCACCTCTGGCTTTGCCCCACTGGGGGAGAAGTTCCTGTCACCTCCAGTCCAGTCACGATGCTGGAGGGTCCGTTATGACAAAGAGTCACCTACTCAGTTTCTTCACCCTGGGTAGTGTTCATCCCTCGGAGCCCCATCTGTGGTGGCTCAGATGTCAAGCATGGTTTGAACTCAGAGGCCAAATAGCTGTCTAAAAGGTACTCGTGCAGGGAAGTTATGCTGGCATAAGGCAAATCATCAGTTTAACCCCGTAACACACTTCATATGGATATTCTACAGTTTAGCTGCGATTGTTTTGGAAAGTGAAGTGCTTAATTCAAACTGGAAAGGTTGCTTTTATCTGGAACAGTCCAGAAGATGACCATAATGCTACAGTTATGTATCAGTAACAAACAGTGAAGCTTGCCTCAGAGAGAGGAACGAGCACGGCAAGTCGTTCTGCAGAGCACCGGTGCCAAGCCAGATCAAGGCAATAGAATTTATAGCCGCTATTATCTGTGCAAGGTATATTTATGACTCCCCTCCCGATTGCTTGGATATCTTTGAATCTCACAATATTTGTATATTCATTCCCACAACATTCCTGTAGGTAAGGAATTTGCAAACAAGGAGCCGGGGATTGGAGCCTCTCCATGCAACATGAGGGAGGGTTTGGAAGGTGGGGAAACTTCAGAACCTTCAGCAGTTACACATACATCCACAAAAATTAACCAAATAATGTGATATAAGTAGTTGGGCTGTCTACAAGGCAAATAGTTAAATTTCTCTGGGTCGCGCTGTGCAAGAGTTCAGACTAGACAGTGATAGTGAGTCTTTATCACTCTAAAATATACCTGAACTTGCAGCCTAAGCAGGATGGTTGGAGGCATAGGAAAATGAAAGTGCACCAAGCCCTGAGATTTATAATAGTAAGGGGAGATAAGCAAGTCTGCATAAATGGTTTGACCATTTTGACTTTAAAATAGTCCCTAAAGTCTGTCCCTAATTCCTCAACACCTGATTTACTATCCATTACTTTCAGAAACAGCTAATCTCATGTAAAAGTGAAGAAGGAACTAACACAAAACACAGGATAAATGAAACAGCATTCCTTTTCTGTTACTCAGAAGGCTTTCACACTGATATGGGAAGTTTATATTTTCATGTCATTTTTGCCTGAATTTTTTTATAGTGACATCAATAGCATTGTATTCCAAAAAGAAAATAACTTTTTTTCCTGTCCTTCAAACGTGATCTTCTAGGGGAGGACACCCTTGAGTGGAGCACGGCAGACTTGGCCAGTTTGCAGGCTGAGGCTCTTCTCTGCAGGAGGGTTTGCAGAGTGGCCACTGCAGCTGGGAATTGCTCCCCTTCCGTGCTGGTCCCCAGGGCCTGACAGATGCTCTCAGACAAGCTTGGCCTCAGTTCTCCACGCTGTTCAATGATGATAATTATTCATACTTGCCTTGGTGAGCTTAATTAGTACTTGTAAAGCACTTTGAGATCATTGGATGAAAGACTCTGTTGACAGACAAAATATTTTCACAGTGACTGTTAAATTAAGGTCCTCTGAGCTTCCTCAGCAATTGAAGGGTTAATTAGCTCATTCCAGGAGCCTGCCAGCCCCAACAGAGATAGAGCACCAGGGGTGAAGTGGCCCATCCCTGGCCTCTCCTCACTGGGGCAGCTTTGTTGAAGGGAACTCCTTCCCTATTCACACCTCGGTGTTAGGAGATAATGTCCTTTCAATGCACACGTGCATCATCCACCTGGTTGTGGTGTCGTAACCATTTCCCTCTCCCTGGCGTGCATCCCGCATCCCGGCCGGCGGAGAGGCAGGCGTCGAGCTCCCTCTGCCAGAGCCAGGGTGGGTCACTTTCCCTCCAAGCATGAGGGCTGTGAGTGCCGCTCATCCCCTTGGCAAGCGCTTTTCATCCGTGGATGAGAACCTACCTGGAGGAGCCCAAGAGGCTGGCACTGGAGCGATAGGCAAGTGAACAAGCTCTTCAGCAAACAAGGCGCTGCCCAGCTTGTCGGCAGGAAACCAGCTACGTTTCCTGGGCAGATCACAGCGTGGTACTGCACACGGGAGGAAGGCACCCATGAGTAAACCCTGCATTCATTAGGTATAGCACAGTGTCTTTATATGAAAATAAGGGAAGCTCACACCTCCTTTGGGGACCCCATCCTCAGGCACCGCAGAGGAAATCAGAAATGATTTTAGCAAAGGGGAGCTTGGTCATGGTTTTGGTCAGACACCACAGCTGCACTCTCAAAGCTGAGATGAGCAAAAGGCCATGGCAGTTTGCCTTTGCACCCTTTGCCCTTCCCAGAATCGTCACAGCTTCGGGCAGGCAGCAATCAGGAGCAGTGCCTGCAGACCCCACTCACTGTGGCTCACGTAAGGCTGAAACAGTTTGCAAAAAGCACATCAGTTGCTGCACAGGCAAAACCTTGTGCCCTGAGGATTCACAGTGTCGTGCTTGTACTAGTTCAGCTCGACGTGGGTCTGCAGAGGGGCCAAGTTGTTAAAAGCTAGGAGTGGCTTGGGAGAAAAGAGGGAGTGTCCTTGCCAGCAAAACCAGGGAGAGGACCAGACCCAGGGCAGATGGCGGCAGCTGGGCTCCCCTGAGTCACAGTGCATCTCCATGTCGGCACCGGTGCCCTTTGCCAAAGCACCAGTAGCCTGGCTGGGCAGCCCTGCACCATTCCCCACTGCCTGAGCGAGGGAGATGAGAATGGCTGCATTTCCACTGGTGATAGTATTTGTTTACCTTCTGTGTGGTTGGTTTTTTCCTCAGCTGGGACAGAGAGATCTGGTTTGCTGGTTTCCTTTCTCAGCTCTCTCAGTGTGCTCTAACGCAGCCCTGCGCTGCCTAAGTCCAGCACGACCGAGCCTGCCCACCTCTCGTTTCACAGCTTTCCTGTCGTAGAGAGGATGCTCAGCTTTTGCTGGGTGCGTGTTTGCCTCGGCAGAGCATGTCACTCTGCTGGGTGAGCCCAGCCTCGGTGCCCTCCTTCCCTGTGTGGACCACGGCCATCCCCAGCAATGGATCCTCAGGGACCATCTTCCAGCCAAGCATCATCGCGCTGGCACTGAAAGAGGCACACTGGATATTTCAGCCCTTCTGCTCTTCAGAAGTGTGTAAGGACAGAAAGCACAAACCTGGTACTCAAAGCCCTGCTTTCTGGCCAGTCTTCACCTAGGAAAATCCCCAAATGAAATCAATCGCTCCTTTCCCCAGGTAGGAAACGCTGCAATTTGACTCATGGGATTTTAGACCGCACTTCATATGCATATGTTTACCAAAAGGCAGCATCTTGTGCCCCAGCTAATAGCCCTTTGAAACAGTCTGGGGAGGAGAGCATGAAGGTTTCTTAGAACATTAAAAGTAGTAGTGAAAGTCACAGGGCCTTTTTCCTTTATACAATCGCAGCCAAATTTGAGCAATAACCCTTCTGATGTCTCTGGGGGGAGGAGATGTGACGTCTTGAGGTAAACCACACATCCCGTAACTACCACTGTGCCATTTGTGAGCACTGCCTCGCTACAGAAGTGGCAGAACTGCTTTTCAGCAAAAGTCACCACGTTTTTCATAGGGGAACGATTCCAGTCAGAGAAAGACCGAGCGGCGGGGAGGAAGAAAACCCGACCGCAATAAAGCAGCCATTGAACCTGAAAGGAAAAAAACGTCAGCATCTCCGGCAGGGGCTCTCCTTTTTTCCTGGTATATCCGTGAACCATAATTATGTGGAAAGAAGTCGTGGGTGGGACGGGCTTACTTACTGACAAGGTGAACTTTATAACCTAACGCCGTGACGTTGCGAGTGAAGAGAGTTTGGCTCACCCGCCTCGTGGGACCTGCAAACTCGAGGAGGTGGTTCAGAGGTGGGCACCCACCTCCTTGTCTTTGTTAGTCTTCACCCAAGTGATGGGGTTGAGGCAGTACTGGGAGTGAGGGTGCTGCCTCCCAGTTGGGGGAGCCTCCGCCAGAGCAGGAACACAAAGGCAGAGGCTCCCCTGACCAGGAGGCAGCCAGGTGATGGTGGAAATTCAGGAGGAGATGGTCAGGGAGAGCAGAGGAAAGGTCTAAGTGCTCTGAGAGCTGACCTCCATCCCATCTACTTTTCCAAGAGAGACCTGATCAGGGATAGAAAGCCCAAGGAAAGGATAATTTGGGGCTCCTGAGCTCCTTGGTAATTCAAAGGTGTGCAGGGACCCATGGAGGAAAGCCTAAGGGAAAGCTGGTACCAAGAGTTGCAGGTGAAGATGGGGGCTCTTGCTGTAGAGTTTGTACCCGGTAGAGTTTGAGGTGAATGGTGCAGCTTGTCAAAACCCTAAATCTCTCTGAGTCGGCCCTGTTGGGACACATGGGAAGGAAACTGGAACCAGCAGAAGAGATTTGTAGGATCTTGAGCATCTTTGGGTGGAGCCTGGAGGCAGATGCGGTGCCACCCCAGACCTCCCAAGTTTAAGTGTCACATCGAGGTGGCTGATGAGAGCCCAGGGGAGGGAGGGATGTTATAAGAGCTTCTCAACCCCTTGTTAGGTCATGCTCCACCCCTCATCTGTTTAAATAAACATTAGCAGAACAGTGAAGTGGCCAAGGAATGACTATAGGCAAGGTCTGAGGTGTACACCTGGTCCCTCTCCAAGTCTATGACTGAAATAGAAGTCTAAGTATATCTGTAGCTAAGGATTGAGGTGTGCTGTCCAAATTAAATAAGGGTATACAGCCCTGGAATGGCATGGAGAGGTACGGGTTAGGTCTGCGCTGAGGAAGTGCCTACCGCCACTGGCTGCACTAGAGGTTGCTTTCTGGCTCTTTTTAAGGGCAGCGTTTTGCTAATCATCTCTTCTGATCTACAAGTTTCGGTCCCTTGCTGTTGCTTCCCACCACTGTTCTTCAAACAAGCTGGGAGGGGGAAAATGTGACCGTTCATCTCCTTGATACAAATCCAATTCTTGTCAGCATGCTTCTGGTGCGGCAGCGTGGGGATCATCACTCACCTGGCTCTAAAATCTGGAATAACTGTATTTCTAACACCACAGCACCGAATGGTGTTTCCTGACATTCGCACCTCTCCCCCATCCACAATCACCGAGTGCTGCAATGACACGGGATCCTGGGTCAGCCCAACCTGGTGCCTGTGCCAGGAGGGACACACAACCCGGTGCCCGTGCCAGGAGGGACACACAACCCAGTGCCCGTGCCAGGAGGGACACACCGTTGGCACTGCCGGGTGTTTCTGCTCCTTCTTGTCCCACAGCCACCCAGCTGCCTGGCAGTGGGGCTGCCTGCGCTGCTGGCAAAGGCATCGATGGTGTCTAATATGTTAATGCACATGTTTGCAGGCTCCCCCGAGTGCAGCGATGTTTAGGTGGCTGAACCTCCTCCTGTTGTTTTAAGGGTTCTGGCAAACAGTCAAGAACAAACGCTAAGACAGCCAGTTCCCGTTTGCAAGCACGTCCCTACATTTCAATGTGGCAAACCTTGTGATTTAGCAAGTGAGAGCCTTCTGCCCCAGGGCTGTCAAAATTTTCTATTTTTTTAAGGGGGAAAAAAAAAAAAAAAAAAGGAGAAAACAAACCTGTCAAGACTTCCAAGAAAATGAGAAAAACACCAGCATAGATGGGCTGCAGGACTGGGACCAGGCTTCTAACTGTGCCTCCATGCAGGGGAACCTGCAGGCTGAGAGCCTGGCACTTTGAAAGCTGCTGGGGGCTTTTTGTTTGGTCCTTTGTCAAGCTTCTGCTTAAGGAGAAAGGGAGAAAATGCCAGCGGCTTTTGCTGCCATCACGAGTAATGTTTTGCTCTAATAGCATTTTATGCTGTGTCCTTGGAGAGAGCTTGGTGGCACTCTCACCCACCTGGATGATCTGCCTGTCCTCTTCCTGCAGCTGCCAGGTCCTCCTGCTCCCTTCTCCCAGCCCCAGCCTGGGGCGTGGTAGCCTGTCACAGCCTGCACCGGCATTGCTGTTGGCAGCCGACGGGCAGCAGCGAGCGAGCGGAGGGGACCGGGCTACTTACATATGGTTTCTTGGCTGCTTATTTCTGTGCAGCCAGCAGTGGGGCCAGCTCTGCTGGTGAAGTAAAGGGTCTACCCCTGAGTACCTGACGGAGTGTGTCAAACCAGGCACCTTAAATGAGAGGCCATTAGAAAAACCAAAATGCAGATCATCCCCCTGAAGCCACGCACAATGGTGTCCTGTCAGTGGCAGAGCTCTGCGGCACCGCACCCGGCTGCAGAGCTGACACCCAGAAAGCCAGGGAGCAATCTCCCTCTTTGTTTTACAAATAGGTATTGCCTTTGGAAGCAGGATCAGTTGTAACATATTTATTGCGAGAATGAAAGACAAAAAGCAGAAGTCTCTGCCAAGAGCAAGTGAAACGGGCATGCTTTTTAAAGAACTACCACAGGACTGATTACCTTTCCAAGTAATTAAACATTGTGAAAGGTTATTAACGTGCTGATAATAGACAGCTTTGCAAACTGCCAGCACAGCATGATCTGCCAGAGGACGGCACAATGGCAGAGAGCAGGACTCCTCCACCTTCGGGCCTTTGTAGCCCCAAGGGCTGGATGCGCCTGCAAGGACCAGCCCGCACCCAGCCAGCCCGGGAGTCCGAGGGTCCCAGCGCCTCCACCTGTGCCTGAACGCTGCAGGGTTTGCTCTCGCTGGCAGAGGGGCTGCGAGGTTGCAGCTGCCCGCACGGGCTCGGCCCTCCCGTGGCACACCCCGGCCGGGGGCAAGGCAGCAGGTGTCCGCCGGCAGCCCAGGGCCTGTCCCCACTTGCAGCTCGATGCAGGTTAACGCAAATTATTTTTCTTTAAACTGACTCGCGTCCACAAACAACATGTCTTTTTCTGGACCAGCTGGTATTTTAATGCATGTCGTTAAACCCGCTGTGGAAGCGTGCTCTGCCAAGGAGTGCGATGTGTTTGCCTGCAGCCACGTGGGCACGGATGCGGCCAAAGCTGAGCCCGCCGAGCGCTCCCGCAGCTGTCCCACACCCTTCACCAGCTCCTGAGGGTGCCCCCGTGTGCCTACCCGGGCTTCGCCCTCCCGCTTTGGGAGCGCTCTTCCTACGCACCACATCCCCGTCTAAACAGTTGCCTGCAGCCAGGGGCAGCCCGTGCTCATCCCGGCTCCTGGGGAGCTCCTGCATTTGCCTCATGACCCCGGTGATCAAACCCTAGATCACATCCTAGCTAGAGGGATGGTAGCTGGACAAACACTTGTCCAGAGCAAATGCCTCCTGGTCCTTCCCTGAGACCACAAGCAGAAAAGCTCTGCTTTTTCCTCGTCTTTCTGTACACAGCAGCAAGAGGAGGAAGGTGGAGGAAAGAAAAGTGCAGGCCATGGTGGAAAGATTTGATAACATTGTGGGTGAGAGCATCCCTGTAACCCTCCAAAAGCTTGCCCAGCATTATAAATGCTTGGTATGATTTCCTGGACTTAGTGTTCATGTTGGCATAATACCAAGCACTGCTTTAAAAGAACTTAAAGTGCCTTTGCATATAGACTGCGTGTAACCCAAGCTTCTAGGTCATCCTGCTGCTTTCAAAAAACCCATTCTATATTCCTGCGCAAGCCAGGAGTTTATTATGGGAGTTGTTTAGACTGGGGCATTTAAGAAATACTACATAATAGCAGTCTCCACCTCACATCCCAGAGAATTTGACTAGTATTGCTGGTACTTAAGTGTCATCAGGATAAATACAGAACTAAAACAAATCAGGGTAGTTCACATTTTCCTGCTGTGACTCTTGTGGGGCTTTCCATGGGCTTGGGCAAAGAGCACGGTACTGCCTTACATGTGGATCAGGCTCTCCGTAAGCACAAAAGGCTGGGTCCTTTTTTCAAGATGCGCTATCATGAAGCGAATGGCCTCAGTTATAGCTCCAGGCAGCCACTCTTTGCAGCGAGCAATGTTTCAGTGTTGTGGTGCCACCAAGACGTGTGGGGCAGAGAGAGGCTGAGTCCCAGCAGCTCCATGCTACATAGCGGCTTATAACACTGCATCCAGCAGGGAATCACCAGACTCACTGAGCCCTGTGTCTGCAGGTCCACAGGGGACAGGAGGGACCTCAGCCTGGTGGGAATGCCACTACACTGCTTCCTGGAGTGAGGACATACAGGTCTGGGTCTGGCTTCATGCGCTGGCACAGTTCTGTGCCAGCCTTTACAGCTGGATTGCTGGGGCAGAACCTGTCCTGGATGACAAGAGAGGAAGAAGTCTCTCCCAGATGCTCAGATGGATACTTGGTCCATTTTCAGTCCTAAATGCCCAAATTCTCAGAAAACATCAGTGCTCTTAATGGATGTGTCTTTGCCAATGATTCCAAAGTGCCCAGGAAGATGGAAAGAGGTGCTCCATCACAAGGAGACCCAGCGGGCTGGAGGTGAGGCAGGCCACACAGGGACAGCAGCCCGCTCCCAGTGCCGTGCCTAGCCTGCAAAGCCTCTCCCTCCCTCCCAGGCTTTCAGCAGTGCACAGGTCGCTACGGCAGGAGACAGAAAGGGCACTTTACAGGTTCAGTCAACAAATTATTCTACCTTTGCATCCCAACCGTCTCTTCTGCTCAGTCCCTGAGTGAGCTGTGCTGAAATCCCACTACTGCCTCTAGCCATGTCTGCAGGCGCTGCGCTAATCAATATTACTTGCTGGAGAAAGTAAGTCTCACTTATTGGCCACACATTCCCCTGAGTGCTTGTGTCAAACTCTTTCATGTCAGCTGAAGGGAGCTGTACCAGCAGAAAGGTCAAACTGCCTCAACTAGATCTGAGCTCAACCATTAACTCACGTGTGTTTATCTGCCTCCCACTATCAGGAGGACTATCTGTGTGCGCTGCACGCCTCCCTCCTCCTCCTCCTCCTCGCTGCTGTGCTGCCGGGGAGTACTTTGGAGGGGCTGAGTCACACGGGCAGGAACAATGAGCTGTCTGGTAATCTCAGCTGGATGATCCACTTGGCCGGCACCAAGTGCTTCAGAGAATAACATCCAAAACTCTGCAGTACAAGGATACGGGCCAGTCCCCCTCCTGGCAGCCATGGCACAGCATGGCTGTGGGCCTGATCCTGGTTGCACCTGAGCATGGGCACTTCAGGCAAGATGCTGTCATCGGCATCTGTTGAGCTGAGCTATGGGGATGCCAACAGGGTTGGGATTTACTGCTCCTGAGGTAGGTTTTCGGTCCTTTCTGCTGCTCTGACACAAGAAAATGTGTTTGTTGATGCCCCGCTCACAAAACACAGCAAGAAAGTATTCAAGTCCCTTACTGGACTGGGCAATGAGGAAAGAGCCGGGTCCGAGCTCCGCAGGGCCGGGCTCCCTTCCCCTACGGCGCCGCCCGCTGCAGCATCTGCCAGGGCCGCCCTGGCAGCGCTGCCTGGGATCTCGTGGGGAGGCCCCTGGGCCACGGCGCAGATGAGCCTCAGTGGGCCCTTCGGCTGCTGGGACCAGAGGCAGTGTCTCTGCAAGAGGCGGGAACGGAGTAAGGCAGGCTCTTGTGTTGCTGAGACAGGTTTGGAGCTAGGCAAACAAACACAGTTATCAAGATAAGACCGCTCATCTCATGCCAAGAGGTGTCTAGAGCTCCACTCATGGGATCTCTGTTCCCATCTCTCATCCGCGTACTCTGGGGCTAGAATGGAGCTTGCTCGGCCCTAGGCTGGTATTTCCTGAAGCTGTTTTCTGCTTCCCTACACTGGCAAAATGCTGTAAACTGTGCGTCGTGGTCACTCTTAATAAGCCTTTGGTCCCAATCCACTTCTTGCACCTGCTGCTCAGTGGGTTGGGAGGATCTTTGTTCTGGAACATTTTAAGAGGGCTGAAGCTGTTTCTGCTTTGAAGTAGCGTTTGGCTTTGTCGGCATCTGGGATCTCTGCAGAGCTGACCCTGCGCAGAGCCAGCAGGACCGCTGGCTGCGGCACCGCACCGCGGCTGCACCGCGAGCCTGACTGAGCAGTGCCAGAGGCGTCTGTGCCCGTGCTGCTGCGGGACTGCCCCGCTGCTGCCCTGCCTGCATCCCAGGCCTCCAGCATCACCCAGCCCGCGCTCAACAGCGGGAAGAGCACCACAGCATCTGTCTTTAACCTGGGCTCTTATTGGCACAAGGGCTGGGAAAGGGTTAAACGATGTCGCCTCATCACCCAGGAGCAGTTAGAGTGGCAGGATTAGAGTCATTACCCTGAACTGGACATATGGCAGTGCTCACCTTGCCGGAATGTGGGGCGAGCCAGCTGTGTGCTTGCAAGTAGGTTTGCTGCAGTCACCTGAGATCAGCTGAGGGGAGTGACTCCCTGCACTGAAGATAGGTTGTGCTGCTGGAGGGAGGACCTGTGGCCACTGCACGTCCTGAAAGCAACAAGGTTATCGGCAGGAGAGAGGGCTCTGTGGTCTGATGGTATGGGGCTAGGAAAAGCACTCTGCTTGGTGAAAGGTGTTTGCCGAACGATGTCCAGAAGCCCTTTGAAGGAGAAAACCTTCGTTCTCCCTTGGATATGCTGAAGTACTTAATAAATAACTGTAATTAACTGTGAGGTGGTAGCTTAAGAGCTCGTTCCCAGAAGTTAACATCAAAACACTTGCTCTTAGCACTTAGAGAGACAATATGAAAGCAGACTTTGCACACAGATGAAAGTAGAGTTGTCAAGAAGGGCTGGAGAGCCCTGGAAACGTGTACAGTGCTTCTTCAGAGAGCTCGAGGAAAAGGTCTTGGGAAGCGACAGAATTGCTTCTGTAATAAAGGTCTTTTTTAATGAACAGCAACCGAGATAGTAACAGTTTGGCGGGAGGTGGGAGTGCGTTTTAAAACAGGAGATGAGGAATCGCGTGGGGAGAAGAGGCACGTGCCCTTTCCTGGGCTGTCCCAGGAGCCGGTGCGGAGCAGCCGCAGTCCCGCTACCCCCAGAGCTGCCCCCCAGCCCGGGGGCTGCCCTGCCCTGCAGCGGGGACAGCCACAGCACCTCTTGGCTCTCCTTCACTGGTGGCAGTGCACAGTTAAGGTGAAGCGATCACTGCAGGCTTCTTCACAGGAGATGTCTAAAGGGTTGTAAAAAAGATGAGCAAGGAGAAGGAGGACTCTGGATGCAATTGGTTTTGATGGAAAATCAATGCTCTTGCCCTTAGGCAGGTGGCCACTGACGGTGTGGCTGGTGCAGCCCAGGGAGGCTGGAGAAGAAGGTCTTAACTGCATGTTTGCCAAGGGCCAAGTCTAAGCCATCTCTGAGTGTCTTTATCCTTTGCTCCTGTAAAAACAGGGTGAAAAGCATTCCCAGGTCCGAGTTTCAGTCTCCTAATTGCTGCCGAAATCGAGAAGCGTGAGGAGCCAAGGTCTCATTTGCCTTACAATGATCCTCTCCTGCCCTGGAACCTGGGCTGGTCTTAATTTGTCTATGGTTCAGGCAAGAATGGACTAGGCAGACGTACATGTTATCTCTTGTTTTTTGGAAACAGGGAGCCTATTGCACAATGAAGCTTGGTCTGGATGCGGATTAAAAATGCATGTGTCTGGGGCACTGTGAGCCAGGCTAATCTGAGTTACTTTGAGACAAAAAAATAAAGTATTACAAAGGGCCAATATGGGTATGAGGAGGCTCCATGGGATTGATTATTTTTTCCCTGTGGGACATATCGCTCACCTCTGTATGTGTGAGCCCGTCTTGGTTGGACGAGCTTTGCACTTCCAGGCCAGAACAAACTCTAGTGAAGTCAATGTAAATACATGGTAAAACTTCAGCATTGTGTCTGGGGGCTGTGGGTCAGGTGCTTGCGGAGGGCAAGGTGGTGCCGGTCCAGCCATGGAAGGGAGGTAGATCACCGACAGCAGCTGAGGGTTTGGCCTCGGGTGCGCTTTCAGCTTCCTACACTTCTTACAGGGCTTTTAACTTCAGGATTTACAAGTGTCAACTAATTGCATCCACATTAACTGCAGCCGAATATTAAAACAGCACTTGAATGTCATTTCAGATGAGCTGTTCCCAGACTAGGTCTCATGGAAATGTGGCAGGATGGGGTAGATGTGCCAAAATCATGTTGGAATAACGTTTGAAAACAATGCTCAAAATGCTTGAGCTGAAACATGAGGAGAGCAGGTAGTTTAGGTTTAATGATCTGCTGAAGGAAAATTATAGAAATAATTCTAGGAGGAGGAACGAGAAACCCCCTCTCTCTTCCTCTCGCAAAATGCCTCAACACTAACGCCCCGGCACCCCCTCTCCACCCCCCATCCCCCCCAGCTTCTGCCTGTCTCCCTCTCCCTGGACCAAATACTGTTGCATTCCTTGCTGCACGGTAGCATGGTTTCTCCAAGCCCACCAGCCTGATCTAAAACATGAGTGAAGCCAGGGCTAGTGATGCCAGATGACGGCAAGGGTTCCCAGTGCCCGGTGAACCCCGGGACCAGCAGCAGCCACCACCTGAGGAGAGCTGGAGGCAGAGCCAAGGGAGGTGACCGGCCAAAACCCAGCCCCTTTTGTTCAGCTTCTTTATTACAGCGCGTGTTTTTGCCCGTCTCTCTTCATCCCTTAACAACTGCAGCCCAATTCCTCTCACATCTTGAACTAATTCCCTTTCCAGCAGAAAGCAGCCCGTGCAGATCACCTGCCTGACGTGCAGCCCAAGGGGGACACCATGTCACAGGCTCGCCGGGCTTGCTGCAGTACCTCTCCCCGACCCCGGCCCTTTGCTCCTCATGCAGTGCGGGCTGGAAAAGGGGTTATTTTATACAGCCCTGTCCCCACCTCCCCCAAAGTCAGACGCAGCATGAAACAGGCTGGCTAATCTGGAGGGAGAATTTCAGTTGCCCAGAAAATGAAGGTGCTGAAACCCAAATGGCATCGGTGGGAGTTTTAGTCCCAAATGCCTGGGTCAGTGCTAAAAAAATATCAGGTGCTGAAGACTTAGCACCGATGGGCTGCTTTGTTTCAGGGTTCCCCAAAAGCTCTGGGATTGAGGTGGGTGCTGCCTCTCCCTTCCCAGGGCAGCCAGCGTGAGTGGAGGAAAGCCCATTACTTTCAGGTGAGCTCCTGTGGGAAAATACTTTGTCCATGAGACATCTCAAATGGGATTTTATAGCCTGAACTTAGATGACTTCTCCTTCCCTACCAGCCAAAATGACACACTCAGGGCTGGGTGAATCCTCCAGGGAGGGGGAGAATGAGACATTTCGGGTCTAGGAGCAGCATTTTAACAATCTGTAAAGTAGCATCATCGTTGCTCTGTTCGCTGCAGGTCACCCAAGAACCCGCGTTCTCTGTGTCAATGGCTCTGCTCTGGCTGCTTCTGCCACCTTCCAGCCTGTGCCGGTCAGTGACCTGGCAGTGCCACAGCCACCAGCGGTGGGCTGTTACGGCCCTTGCCCTTTGAGTTTCTACTGCAGGGAAGCCCGGGGCTGTTGCCTGCTGTTCCTGTGACATACTCTGCTTTGGAGACCTGGAGTGGCTCTGCAGCCTGATCCTAGGAGAACAGAGGAGTCTACTTAAAGACTGAAAACAGGTATAGAAAGAAAAGTAAACAATAAAAATAAGGGGGGTGGGGGTGGGGCGGTGGGGAGAATATACAAATGAAATAAAAATAATAAAAATTAAAAATAGAAGAAAAATAAATAGAAAAAAAACAAAAGAAAGTTTTTTAAAGAAAAGAAAAAATTAAAGCAAAATAAAAAATTAAACTAAAAATAACCATAGGATAAATAAAAACAAAACAACAGAATAAGTAAAATAAAAATGATATAAATAGGTCAACAGTGCTGTAAAACCTAGCCGGCTTTAACATTTGGTGTATGGATGCCGGGAAGAAGCGGACCTGGCGCTGGGATTCTGCTGGTGCCAGGCGCCCCGCCGCAGGGAGGAGGGCTGGGCAGACCCCCCTGCACCGAATCCCCTCCGAGCCCCCCGCGGCGGGGACAGCCGGTCCGTCAGGCGAGATTTGCGCCCCGTTCCCCAACAGCGACGGCCGCCCTGGCAGCGGTGCGCCTGCCCCTTTAAATCGCGGCGGCAGAGCCAGGGAATCCCTCTCGCAGCGCGTCATCCGCGGCAAGGAAACCCGCGCTCGCGTCGTGCGACGCAAATGACCATTTTTGGCAACGTGCGACAGCGGACGGGACCAAGTGGGGCGGGGGGAGGCGGGGCCTGACGGGAACACG
>JAVJGI010000035.1:16707109-16722173 GCA_035590275.1 Ibycter americanus
GCCCTGCCCTGCCCTGCCCGCTGCCCCTCCGCTCCCCGCGGCCGGCGGCTCCTTCCCGGGCGGGAGCCTCCGGGGGCGCCCCCCACGCTCCCGCTGCCGGGCGGCGCTCGGAGAATGGCAGATATTTCCTGTGGAAGCGGCCTGAATTCACGGACCTAAAAGCCTGGCCGGGTGGCTCGGGGTTTTTTGGGTGTGTGGTTGGGTTTTTTTTATTTTATTTTATCATTTTCCTGAGACAACATCTCAGAGTGGCTTGTATGCCTACATCAACTAAATCCACCACTTCTGGGGAAGGCATTACACAATCGGGCCAGTTATACAAACCTGGGTTATTTCATAACTTGTTTACATCAGCTGGCCCAGCCTCACTCTTTTTTTTTGCTTTTTCAGAGTTGGGCTCCCCCCCCTCCCCTTTCTCACAATATTAGTATTTTTTGTGTGGCCCGTACGAGCGAGCTGGCAGGGTGAGCGCATTGCTGTCTTCGCATCAAGAAGTCAGTCATAGGATCATTTAAAAAAAAAAAAAAAAGGAGAAAAAAAGAAAGAAAAAAAAAAAAAAAGTCCAATCTTAAACTTTGCCAACCGTACCAGCCCGTGACATTCCTCACATTAAAGAAGTTTTACCAGAAATGACTCGCTGCCGCTCCCCGCCTGCTCCAAACGCATCTCGCTGGTGCCCTCTGCGGGCTGCGCACCGGGGCTCCCAGGGACTGTAGCTCGGCTCCAGCTTGTTCCCCGATTTACAGTAAATGCCAGGACAAGGTGGGGGAGCGGGGAGGGGGGCTGAGAAGCTGGAAACGCCCCGCAAGCTGCGCATCCTTCGCTCTCCCTTTGCTGCACCGGTTCGGCAGCTGCGCTGGGCTCAAGCACTTGCTGCGGGCGGCGGTGAAACTGCTGCGCCGCGCAGCCGGTGGGCTGCCCAGGGCCGAGCCCTTTTTGGGGGTTTCCCCTTTTGGGTTTCTGGGGCTGTCCATCTTCCCCGGGCAGCTGGCGTGCGTGGCGTTTGATACGGGGGCCAGAGCCCAGTTTCTAGGGTTACTATCTGAAACGGGGCTTTGAGCAGGACACCGGCTTAGCGAGAACATAAATGTTTTCTTTAAGAATCCGGGAGATTTCTCAAGGCCTTTTGCGTTGTCTTTCCCTTGATCCTTACAGATGTTATAGATTAGGATCAAATGTAAGCGTTGCCTTTACCCTAGCAGTCAGGCTGTTCTGCCGATTCTGGTCTACAGAGATCTGCAGAATTTTATCGCTACAGAAAATATGCATTGTAGAAATTTTTTCTTTAGTGTGTTGGGTTTTTTTTTCCCCAAAGCAAGAAAAGATGCATCAGTCACATGTTTAAATGGAAACTGTGTCTCTGAGCCAGAACTTTGATGCTTTTTAATTATTTTTCCCATACAACGCAGCACTGGAACATTTTTCTTTTGAGTTGCGTGTCATGCTATTTTCCTAATCACTGACTTGCCATGTGGTAAACATAGACTTTAATGGGAAGAGTTTGTGTACTCTTTCAGACTGGTCGACTTTCCCCTCAGATATCCTAGCGCTGTGTCCAGTTTTCCGTTGAGGAGATGTTCAACATGGGACAGCCGTCAGGGGCTATGTATTTATTATAGGATACATCCTATACACCCTATATTTGATAACTGAGTAGTTGTTACTGGGTAGTTTTGTTGTTGGGTTTGTTTTTTCCCGTGGCCATCGAACCCGTTTCTAGTTTCTGGTGCTGCTCAGCACATGCAGTTACAGATGTAAGCGAAAGTCCAGAGGGGAGCAGAGACACAACGGGATGCAGTATAGAAACTCCTTGTTAAGATGAAGTGAACCACAGAGCCAAAGCCTGAAATGTTCCCCTGCTGTCCGTGCTCCTAAGTTGTGAGCTGCTAACGTGGCCTGTCCCTGCCCGTGACAGGACTCACTGGAGAACTCCCTCAGCCATGGGTCAGCGGAGGCTCTCATCCAACCCCCTATCTTTAAGGCAGAGCAGAGACTGACCTCAGTTCTTGGCACTCTTAATAATAGGACTCTTTCTGTTTGCTGTTTAGTTGTTGGTTTTTTTAATGGTACCTTCATCTGTGTGTTGCTTGGGTCAGGAAGAGAGCGGTGGCTTTGTGGTTGAGTGCGTGCTGCGTGTGCAGCCCTGCAATCTGGCTATCACCCTGTCTTTTCTGTAGCACAGTGAATTCCTTGTAGATAAGGAGAACCAAGAGCTGGCAGGGAGACGCCTCCAGGAGCCTCTCCCAGGTCAGGAGAGGAGATCTGCGGGTGTCCTGGGCGAGGAAATGGCAGGAGGGGGTCTGGAAAGAGAAGAAATGGAGAGGTGGGTGAGGGCAGGTGGTGCTGCCGGGCTGGCAAGGGGATGGAAGCTCTGTGAGGGGAGGAGGAGTGAGCAGAACAAAGCTGGGGCTGCAGTTTGGGAAAAGGTCTGGAGCTCCGCTGTGGGGAGGCTGGTGCTCAAAGGGGCTGTGAAGGGGAGCTGGCAGGGAATTTGGGTCCTGTCACCAGAACCAGCAGCATCCCAAGGGTCAGAGCTGACGGCCGCTGGGTAGAGTGGGAGCCAGCAGCATTTTGTCACGGCAAAGCGATCCAGTGCAGTGTCCTAGCAGGGAAAGCAAGGTATGTGGGGAAAGCCTGACCGGTCAAGAAGCAATGCTTTGTAAAACCCAGTGGTAGCCTGAGTCCCCTGTATCTGAAGGCTCAGCCTGTCACAGCAGCGTGCATGTCCCTTAATTAGTTATCTGGGAAAATACCGCCTTTGGAAAACACAGAATCTGGGTTTGAGGGATTTTTATTTTTTTTTTAAGATATTTTGAGGGATTAGGAAGGAAGCTGGTGACAGAGATGGAGTATGGCACAGGCAGGGACTGCAGTGCAAGCAGTCCCTTTCCTCGGGTCTTCTGCAAGCCAGCACCGTGGAGCTGCTGAGGGATGTGACTGAACTGGGCAGATCCCTTTTGCTGTCCAGGAGACCTCCACTACTGTTAGAGAAGGGTCCTAGGTTGAATACAGGAGTGATTGCAAGTGGAGTAGTCGCTTTATCAATAACTTGGAGCCCGATCTGCATGTCAGACACTCGTATCATATGTGGCTGATTTGGTGATGGATCTGACTCTCAATCTCTGATGGGAATTTTTAGCAGGTCATTGGGTGTTGGAGGCTGCAGCGACCTGGAACTGCTGCAAAGGTCATTTGCTCTGGAATGCAAGAGGTGTCTTTGCATAGCAAAGCACCAAAAGATCTCTGAAGGTTTTGCAGCCATAGCTTTCTGCTGTCCCTGCAATGGCGACAGGACTCTCTCTTCTCTGCTTTTTGGGTACAGGAGGGATGGTGGCGCAGATAAATAAAAGTCATGGTAGAAACCACTTGTGGAGCTGGAAGCAGAACTTGTGTCCCTTGACTTGAGCAGTTGTGGTTCAACTAGTCTTGCACTTCCTCCCTTCTGCGAGGTTAAGGTCCCTTTGTGTTTGTGGGTGGAGGCACCAAGGTATCCTCTCCTGTGCCACGTGGTCACAGCCTACACCAGGCAGAGCAAAGAAGGGGATTTGCACCTGTTAAATTCCCCTGTAGTGTTGACAGTTTGCAGCTCTGGATCTCTATAGTTAATTAGGAGAGGTCACAAAGATGGCATGCACTCTGAAATGGGGGGTATGCTGAGGCTCTGTTGGACTCGAGCTCCGGGTGAATCTCTGAGGCTCTGGTGGGGCTTTTGCCAAGGTCTTAGTGCCAGTGTCATCCTGTCTGTGTAATTCCCCCACCTGCTTAACTTAATTCACAGTCCTTCCTTCTCTCATCCTTCCTTGCTAGGTTTTGAGCTGTCCAAAGCTGTAAGATGGCATTTGTTGGTATTCAGCCTGGATCTCCTGGTCTCCAGGGCTTGGCAGCTGGACTTCCTTATGGCTAATACTGGCCTGAAAGGCCGTAGTTATCAGAATGTGAAATGCTATTTGCAGTACCCTTGGTTTAACAAAGCACTTAAAGCGCTTGACTAGGCACACCCTGAAAAGGAAATCTGTGTTGAAGGCCCTTATCTGGGATGCTTACCTGAGCTGAGGTCAGGCTGATGCAAGGGCTCTCCCTTCTCTGGGGAGCTAGTTTGTTGACCCAAGAATGCGTGTTTTTCACAGGATCATTTCAAGGCTTACAAATGGGTGGCAGTGACAGCTGCTGGTCCTACAAGCTGTGTCCCTTGCACAGCGATTGCTGGAGCAAGGCATGTCTGTCTGTAAAACTGAGTCTAACCATTGAAAGCCTCCCGAAGGAGCTCCACATAGACAAAAGCATTCTTTCTCCCCTACTTCCCCCTCCGGGGACAAGCGATTGTTTTCCTTGCAGTTTAGTGCCAGCATATTATCCAGATGGATTTACCTCTCTGTCTGAAACAAGGTGTACATGTATTTTGGAGGAGATCATTACCTGCTGCCTTGGTTTTACTGCTGCCTTGTTTTGTCTAGACAGTGCAGAGAGCTGCAGGGAACTTGTCCGATCTGAATCCTAAGACTTATTTTATAGGCTGCTATTAAAATACATATCCTCGCACGTAACCATCCCAGGGCCGGCTTTCTCGCCCTGTGTGTGCGACGAGCGCAGAACCACCGAACAAGAAGCAAGCTGCTATTCTTGCTGTACCAAACCCTGTGCGGACCAAGCCCAAATTTCAGGGGAATCCTTTGGTAGAAGAAGGCTTTGCTCTGCTTGGTAACGGCGCTTCAGAGCTGAAGTTTCTCTTCCTTTTCTTTGGACGGACAGAGAAGTGTTTTTCTAGAAACTCCTTAATTCCCCTTTCACTCCACACCGGAAAGAGTGGTGGGCATGGGCGGGAGGCGGCAGCGGTGGGGATGCTGCCCGAGAGGGGCAGCTGGCGTAGGGGATGCTGGGGGGTGTGTGGGGGGGTGAGGAAGGGGGCTGGGAGAGGGTAGGGCTGCTCTGGAGGGGAAGTGCCTGAGCCCTGCTCCTCCTTTGGGGGGCTGCGGCGGGCAGGGGCAGCCCGGGATGCTGCAGAGGCACCGGCAGCTGGTGCCTGTGCTTCAGGTGCTGCTTTGATCCTCGCTGGTGCCACTCCTGAGGACCTAGCTGCTTCCTGAGTAGCCACTTATGTTCTGCTTTCATTGACGGTTTCTTCTCTTCTTTCTCTCCCTTTTCTCCCCTGCCTTTCCTCCTAGAAATTTCGAGTAGATATGCCAGGATCAGGCAGTGCTTTTATCCCTACGATCAACGCCATCACAACCAGCCAAGACCTGCAGTGGATGGTCCAGCCCACCGTCATCACCTCCATGTCAAGCCCTTACTCTCGTTCGCACCCCTACAGTCACCCGCTGCCTCCACTGTCTTCAGTGGCCGGACACACGGCCCTCCAGCGCCCTGGGGTGATCAAAACCATCGGGACCACAGTGGGCCGGAGACGAAGAGACGAGCAGGTAACCACGTGGGGAAAGCGGCTGGGGGTGCCTCAAAGAGGTGTACAGAGATATTCCCCCACCCCGCAGCCCTCTGTCGGGATCCCCTGGCCCCACGGGGGAGCACCGAGGCCTGTCCCCTGCGCTGTACAGGTGCTGGGGTTTCTCAGGGTGACGTAGGGTGTGAGCTGGAGGGTGATTTTATTGCTGCTTTCTCATCGTATGGCAAGATTTACCCAATCTCCACCAAACGTTTTGCGCTGCTGGGCCGCACTGCGGCTCAGTTTCAAAAGCAGATGAAACTCTGAAGTCGAGCCCCGGGTTTCAGTTTGAGTGTTTCTGCCACTCCAGGCAGAAGGAAACCTCTGAGCAAGCAGAGGTTCTTTTACGTAGGTGCTTTACAAATTTGACACCCAAATTACATCAGCTGCTGGTTTATGTCTGCTCTGCAGCAGCTAGCACTGCTCCAGTCTCACTTTTGGGGGATACCACCAGTACCACACAGCATCGTGCAGGGAGGAACAGCTTCCCCAGAACACCTCGACTCTAGTAGCAAGAGCCTTCTGGATATCTGGGGTCTAAACCCACCTTGCCGCAACAAACATGCAATTGCCTGATCTCTTTACAGCGGCGAGGTGGGGGTAAGCAGAGATGTTTCTGCTCCCAGCCCGCTGGCATTTTCACAGCTGAGATGGGGTAGCTTGTGCTACTACTGCCCTGTGCCTAGCCTCTTGATGGGACTATCGAGCTGGAACCCTGGATCTTGTGCTGGGGCAGAGTGGCAGACTAGATGCAGGCATCTTGTCTTCTGGAAATCCTTACAGCCCTGTGAATCTCTTCTTAGTAGGAAACAGTCTTTTCCAGGGCTGCCTGGTGAACAGCTATCCACAGTGCTAGGCTGACTTCTTTTTTTAAAAAAAAAATCTGAATAATCTAGATTTCCCCGAACTGTTCCCAAGCAGTGGTTGTGTGAGTCGCTGCAGAGCGGTGTAATGAGACACACTGCGATCCCTCAGTACCCAAGCACACGCCATTGCATGAGGTCTGTTTCTAATAAGGCTCACCAGCCCTACTTTTACTTCCACGTCATCTGTTTTGATTCACAGTCTGATTACTTTATGTGGGGTCTCTGTCTGGTTTAGACCTAAGAGGCAGGGAAGGGGTTAAAGTCACTTGCCCAGAGTGAGCCGCACCTCCATGTGGGGAGCTGGTATGGGTGCACTGAGGACCCGTTTTGGGGATTTGGGAGGAAGGATGAAGCAGCCATGGTGGTTCCGGTACGTGCCAGCCCTTTCCACCAGCCGGAGCTACCTCCCGGTTCCCTGCGTGCAGGGCTGGTGTCCAAAGCCAGGGAAGCTCTCACGAGAACTGGGGGAATAATTAGCAACAACTAATTTGTTTGACAAATGCTGCCTCTGTGTTCACAAATTGGCCGTGAAGAGATCACCATATTCTCCGCTTTATTCGTTGTTCAGAGTTATTTGCTGAAGGATGCCTGCCAAGCAATTCCTGGCCTGTGGCTTGTTTGCAAGCCGTTCATTGTGGGTCATTCAAAGCCAAGTCCTTTTGATTAGACACGTGCTAAGGCAGTACCCGGGCGCTTTACCGTGGCTCTTTGGCTCAGGTTTCCGCTGCTGGTGCTTTGAACACTACATCGGAGTGCCTTTTTGGAAAACATTGTGTAACGCTTTATGAAAAGACCCTGTTTTGATGAACGTTGCTGCCAGCAAATGCACGTATTGGGCTTGGACAAGCTACAGATAACACGTACAGCAGGGGCATGAAGAGTGCCAAATGCAACCACTTTCAAACAAATCCAGCAACTGCTGACAGAATATTCCTTTTTAGACCCATTGTAA
This sequence comes from Ibycter americanus, assembly GCA_035590275.1. NCBI lineage: Eukaryota > Metazoa > Chordata > Aves > Falconiformes > Falconidae > Ibycter > Ibycter americanus. The sequence continues at coordinate 16,714,365 of JAVJGI010000035.1, forward strand.
GTTAGGCATGTCCAGATTAGGGGCTTCAGCCCCATCTATGAGATTTTTGCAAAGCATAGCCTCAGAGGCAGAAACTTTTAAAATCACTGAAGGCCCTGGGAGGAAAAATTTCAGTCCCAACATACTTTCCTGAGGTCTATGCTTCTAAAGCGTGAAAGGGCTCTTGAAAACTCTATGCAGATGCCCCAGGTCAGTACAGGACCTGTGTGCGTGCTTAACACTTTGCTGTACTGCAGATACTTGTGTGCAATACATTTTCGCCCCACATATATACAGGTTGGGAAGGGAGCAGGCAGAGCTGTAGCAGGGAGAGTGGTGTCTGCGGGGGCTCCTTACTGGGGGGAATGTGTCAGAGCCCTGCTGGCGGCTGCCCAGCAGCGTGGAGGTACCCCCCACCCTGAGATGGAGCGCTGTGATCTGTTGACAGAAAAGAAAAGCTTTCAGGCCCCAAACCTGTGTCCTGAAGTCCTAGAAGTGCTTGTTGTCATTCAGTGTGCATCCAGGCGCTTGTGCTGCGTGCAGGTGAAATCACAGGCATGGACCAGAGCCTGGAAAAAAAACCAGAACTGTGCAAGGTGAATGTGCGGAGGCTGAAGTAAGCCCCCTGAAGCGGCAGAGATTGAAATTAAGGAAATAAAGCAAACCAAAACAAACCAGAATGAGTTTAGAGTAAAACTAACACTAAAAAGAAAAGATAGTAAAAGTGTGAATGTCTCACGTGCAATTTTGACAGCCCCCAAAGACGTTAAAACTGAAAGCTTTTATGAAAAGGTTTTTCTTTATATTTGCTGCTGGCACTACATGAGATCTGGCACGTGCTTTTCAGGGTGCTCGTTTCACTTTTGTTTGCAGTCCCCGGGCCGACAGCACACACCAGCCTGGTGAGCCCCAGTGCAGGGCACGAGGCGGGTCTGCAGTGGAGGGGGCTGCACAGCTGACCGTGTGCTCTGCGTCCCCGTGACAGTCCCTTTGCGCTGGCTCCTGCATGCCCTGTGCCATAGCTGTGAGCCTGGCCACGCTGGCCCTCTTCACACGCTGCTGGACCGACTCCCCGGCCCTGGCAGCGGTGCAAGCCTATCTGCCGCTGCTGGGATTTCTAAAACCTCGTCTCAAACCCCAAAATCTAGGCCTGGCTTGACCAGATCTTGTGGGCTCCTGCTCGCTTCCTCTGGTTTCGCAAGTGTGTCGCTTGATGGGTTTCTATGGAATTGCTCCTGATTTACATCAGTGAGGATGTCAGCTGGCCTCAGGAAGCCCTTGATATCACTGGAGCCTTGCCTGCTGATGCAAGAAGCACAGTGCATTATCTTGCCGAGTGCTCGAAAATCTGAGGTCAGATTTTTTGGGTGGTATAAATCATTGTTGCTTCATGGACTTTATGGGAGCTCTGATGATTTCCCTGTCTCCCCTTCTACCCCATCGCCGACCTTCAAACTAACAACTATTTTTGTGTGGGAAGCAGCAGATATTTTCTTTCAAGAAAGAGGCACTTACAACATCATGCTCTGGTTTTGCTTAATGTACCACCCAAGTTGTGAAACAATCAGAGCATCTTTTATCTGTTTGGCCTTGGTGCAGATTCACTGTCCTCTTACACAATCTTCCCCCTTGCTCCCTGCTCCATCTTCTCCTCACCCTCCTGCTAAGACCTGGTGCAGGCAGAGATACTGTGTGCTTTCATCTTCTGCTGACATCAGTGAAGAGGGGGAGTGCTCAGCATCCTGCTGGATCAGGCCTTTTTCCTTTGCCTTGTGGTTAAATCCTCACGAACTTCAAGGAATGCCTTGCTCAGATCTGATTGTGGGTTTTCTTGGCACTTGCCCACAGCTGTCGCCCGAGGAAGAAGAGAAGCGAAGGATCCGGAGAGAGAGGAACAAGCTGGCAGCTGCTAAGTGTCGTAACAGGCGTCGAGAGCTAACAGAGAAACTCCAGGCGGTACGTGCTCTGCATACATTTCTCCTTCCTTGTCACCCGCCCTTTGGACCAGCTTGAAGGGCATTGCTCTCCCTCCGCTAGTATGTTTGAGGAAGATGCTGCAAAATACAGGCTGCCTTCCCCTTCTGAGGTTGCCCTATGGCGTTGTTCCTACATCATCGGTGGTCAGGGCTCAGGCCTGGAGTTCAGGAGCCTAAATTCCCCATGCTGGCTGCCCAAAATGTCCTAGGAGCTCTCTTCCCTTCTAGCCTCCCAACTAGCGTGAGTCTCCCTACCTCTGGTCTCCCTCTGTAAGTGGAAATAAAGATGCTGTGTGCCTCAAAGGCAGGTTTTGAGGATGAAAGCACTGAAGATGGTAGGATCATCTGAAAGCAGCAGAAAATGAGGCAGATGTTATGCGTACCTATCAAAGCCACATCCTTTAGCCTAACCTTTCTTTGGTGGGGGTAACTGATTTCGTGCACAAAGGAAGCACCACAGAGACGTGTGGTCTGATGCCACAGGGGGAATAACTAGTTAAGCTGGAGAAGGTAGGGATGAGCACAAGAACCGTGAGGTAAGGGACTGACTAAAGAGGAGCCAAGGATGGGCTGTGTTGAAAGAGGCTGGAGGGAAGACTCCAGCCCTGCTGCTCAAGAACCAGCCTGGGGCAGGTTTTATTTGATGATCTTATTAACCAGTGCAGCAGCAGCAGTGAAAGCACACCAGTGAAATGTGCTGCTGACTCAAATTTGGGAGGTCTTCTCAGTGTAGGGGGAGCAGGGCATCCTATAGGAAGAGTTTAAGGATTGTCATGACTAAAGTAATAGAAGTGAGAGGAGTACAAAGTAGGAGGTCATATCCTGAAGGACTGAGGGTAAGTTCTTTGAAATGGTGACCTCCTCATACAGGAAGGTACTAATTGCTCACAGATTGACTATGAGCCATCAGTGTGATGTGACCATGGGAAAGGTAAATGTATTAATCCTGGGATGCATCAAGGGACAATGCAGTGGAGATGAAAGTGTTACTCCTTTGTGCAAGAGTCAGGCAAGTGTCAGACCTAATCTGGAATATTCACTGCAGAAAGAATACAGAAATAATGGAAACAGTTTAGAGATTGCTGTACGCTGCCTCTGTCTAGGTGAAAAGAATATGACTTACCTAACACAAAAAACGATGGGAGGAGATCTGAGTCCTCTCTGCCAAGGTGTCTGTCAGGCAGACAGCAAGAGAGAAGAGAGAAGTCATAGGCCAGGACAGAGTGATAGAAGCTGGCCATGAGAAAATTCAGGCAAGCTCATAAGAAGACTATTTATAACCCCTAGATCAGTGAAGTTTGGGAATAGCCTACTGGTAGACACATGAAATGCAAGATGCTCAGCTGGCAATGACCTGGTGCCTGCTTGGCTCATGAAGAGTCTGGGGTGTATCTGCCCGTGCCAGATGGCAGCTGGACTTGATGGCCATGTTCCAGGTGAGGAGCAGTTCCAGAGCCTCTGATGTTTACTTATTCCTCTTTTGTCTGCAGGAAACTGAAGTGCTGGAAGAGGAGAAGTCAGTGCTGCAAAAGGAGATCGCTGAGCTCCAGAAGGAGAAGGAGAAGCTGGAGTTTATGCTGGTGGCTCACAGCCCTGTGTGCAAAATCAGCCCTGAGGAACGTCGGAGCCCACCATCCAGCAGTCTCCAGAGCGTTCGGACTGGAGCAAGCGGAGCAGTAGTGGTGAAGCAGGAGCCTGTGGAGGAAGAGATCCCGTCTTCCTCTTTGGTCCTTGACAAAGGCCAGAGGTCTGTCATTAAGCCCATCAGCATTGCTGGAGGTTTTTATGGGGAGGAGGCACTCAACACTCCCATCGTGGTGACCTCAACACCAGCCATCACTCCTGGCTCTTCCAATTTGGTATTCACCTACCCCAACGTGTTGGATCAGGAGTCTCCTCTCTCCCCATCCGAGTCCTGCTCCAAAGCTCACCGGAGGAGCAGCAGCAGTGGTGACCAGTCCTCAGATTCCTTGAACTCTCCCACCTTGCTGGCATTGTAATTCCCCTGCGGCCCCCCATTTTGCCAGTGTGTTACATCCCCCCCAGTACCATGGGGGGAGCCCCCCTCCATGGGATTAGAGACAGGCACGGGATCGTTCAAGCACAAGGGCAGCAAGAACAAGGATGGGGAAGTGCTGCAGCTCCAGGAAGGAGAGTGAGGACCAACACCAGCTCCCTGGAGGCAGGAGACGTCAAGGGTGGGACTGACACACCAGGACTGTTTGGAGAGGGTGATGTCCCCTCTGTAGCAACTGCCTATGGAAAACTCTTCACGGCCGTAGTGGACTTGGGGAGCACCCCTGGCCAGGACTGAAGGCGAGCTGCAGGCAGTTGCTGGTCGTCCCTTTCCTTTATGAATTGATCTGATCGGTTGTGCTCTGTGCTTAGATCATTCTGGTTAGTTGATCTTACAACTTCTTTCTTTCCCTCTTTCTCTCCCTCTCTCTCTGCGCTTATAATTTCCAATGTTGTCGATCCCATGACATTTCATCCAGTTGCTCTGAACTTTAAAGGGTTGTTAGGATCTTTCCTTTTGGGACAGACTGTGGGAAACACATAAGATTGCCCAGGCAGGAGAGGGGTGGCTGGAAGGTCTGGGAGAGGAGGGGACCAAGAGGAGCCGGAGGACTCAGCAGCAAGGGCAGAGCCGGTACCTCTGGCCTGGGGCACAGAGACGGTGAACAGAGACAGCAGAAGGCTCATGTGGAAGCCTTTCTTTTTTAAAATGAAGATACATTTATCCCATTGGACTCCTCAAGAAACAAGTTAGCATCTCAGGGCCAAAGTAGCATCAGAAAAGCTGCTGGGCTGGCACTTACCGGTGTCTTTGGGCAGGGTTTTACCCCAGTTTGGTGGATATCAAATCTACTGCTTGTTGTTTACTTTTCCTGGGCTGCCTGCTGTCTAGGGAGTATTGCATCTTCCTCCCCATCAGGGCTTCTGACTCAGAAGCTGATCTCTTCCTGTTAGTGAATCCTCCCCTCCCCTTGGCCATATTTGCAGAACATGCTACTGAAAAAGAGGTGGCACCACATGCTATAAATCTAGGATGGAGACTGGCAGTGGATAAGAGGGTGAAACTAGCTGGCTGTATTCTTGCTGACTTTTCCATTGTTGGGAAACAAAGCAGCGCGCATCTACCAGTCGATACTAGCGGGTGTTGTTTGCTCAGAGATTCCCAATTCCAAGGTTGGGGAGAAGGCAGTAGTCCAGCCTCCAGCACAGCACAGGCCACAAGGCACTCCTGACCAAGCAGGAATGGCATGGTTTAAGTGATGACCTGTTTGAACGAGGACAGAACTTCTGATAACCTCTGGTTATGAATGACAAATTGACAGCAGAGGAAAAATTGATTACCATTATTTGCACCTTGGTCTTTGGCCTGTGTGGGGGTTTTTTTGTTGTTGTTTTTTTTGTTGGTTTTTTTTGCATTGTAATTGATCTGATTTTGTTGGGGTTGATTGGACCGAAGACAAAAAACAAATCAGAGGGCTCTTCTCCTAGCCTTGGGTCCTTGTCTTCTCCAACCTGCGGGCTTGACTGCTACTACTAAGTGCTCACAGAGGGCACAAGCTCTCCAGCACTGATGTTCACTACTGAAAACAGTAACGTGTGTAATCTGTTCCCGCTTGGAGCCAAGCTCAATTGCTGTTGATGTCAAGGCACTGACAAACCATGACCATGTGCACACTAGGATTGCCAGGCTTGCCAGCTAAGCCACTTAGGGGATAGCTCTTTGGTCCTGCCTGTTGAAGCTGTGGTGGCAGCTATTTATTTTGGTGTGAGATTTTTCTTGTTCTTATATATATATTATTTTTTTTAATCAACTGAATCCAGGGTATTTCTTGGTCAGGCTGGACCTGGAGAAATGCAATATGCAATTATAGGGCCAGTCTCATGAGATGCTAAATTGTTGCAGTCCCCACCAACTCCACTGGGAATTAAGGGGCTTCAGTCTTGTGGATCCAGACTTTTACTCAGCAGGGCTGGCTTCCCTCAAACCTTGGCCACTGCCTATTCCTTGAATCATTTCAAAGGGACATGACTTTGGCTCTAAAGGTAGACTTTGCTTTTTTATTATTACTGTTATTTTTAAACCCAGGTTTTTACCAAACCTGCCAGAAATAGATATGAGTGATCTTTTTGTTTCATAAAGCTGATTGTGATTCAGGCTTTTTCTTTAGTGCTTAAACACTTCCATCATTATACCAGTGCTAGAGATTTCAAATTGAGCTTACACAATAAGTAAAATTGATAAAGGAGTTCTCTTGTACCTATATGAACATCAAAACTTCCTTTTTAATAAAGTAGACATTAAACTTCCTGTAGTTAGCACAGAGGATCCTGTTTTCATAGCAGTTTATGTAGATGATATCACTTTAGGTGAAACTGCTGTTTCTTTGTCTCCATTTTCCCAGATGCTTGTTTGGGCCAGCCTGGACTGAGAATCTAAAATCTGTTCAATAAAATGTCTCTGCATGTCATTGCCACCCATTTTTGAGCAGACTGTGGCACTGACAAGTGGTCAGTCCTAAAGTGATGCAGCTACTTTGGAGGCTAGCTGACCAGGATCGCTGTCTCCCGGGAGATCAGGAGCATCGCTACTAGGGCTTTCAGGAAGTCAGGTGCCTCCTCAAACCCAAGTAAGCCTAACTTCTAGTGGAACAACAAAAATCTGCTGTTACGTTTGCTCACTGAATCATTGCCAAAAGGAGCCGCAGCTGGCCCTTGCCCCACTGCCTGCTGCTTTGTCATTGACCTTCTCAGAGACAGGACAGGACGGTCCCCTTTCCTGTCCTGTGATAACCAACAGGAGCCATATGAAACTGCCCAGAAAAGAGAGTTATTTTTATTTTCCATACTATCTGGAAAAAAACCCAAATACCTTGTGCCTGCCTGTTTTGTCCCTCAGATCTCTCAGAGGATGTCTGTGTTGGGATCACTGGCCTCCTGCCTTCTGTATTTTGTGGATCAGCCTTACTTTTGTTTAGTTTCTGGCAGACAGGTACAACTTGAGTTCTGCTGCTGTTTTGGTCTGGCCCTGCATTCTTTTCAGGTTTACTGGTGTGCTTTTTGGGAATTGACTGTCTTCCCCATCCCCCAAATGGTATTTTCTATGAGTACCTTTCCTGCCAATTCCTAAATGTAGTGTCTCCATGTTCTGCATGTAATGGGGATGTGGGAACTGTTATAACTAGTGTCTGACCGGGAGTTGTTGAAGTCAGTAGAAAAAGGCCCAGGGAATTTCAGCTGGTGTTGGGTCAGCCCACTAGTGACTGGCCCAATTAAGCTTCTAATAACATCTTAAATTAATCAATGCCAAACTGGGAGGAGCAGTAGCAGCTGCATTGAAGGAAACATTCAGCTTCCAGGTGATGTTTGCTGTTCCAGTTTTTCCCTAGTTCCTCCTTCCCCCTTCCTGGTTGTGGCATTGCCTTCATCCATTCCTTTCTTGTAGGTGTGGAGACTGGGTAAGTCTCAAACTGCTTGTGGTGTGATGGAATTTGGGACCAACATGCTGGGGACAGTAGCTCTCTGTTGTGTTTTTATAATTATTATTTAAATGATCTATTTAGTTCATCTGAACCTTTAATTTTGCTGCTTACTGTATGTAGGATCCACCTGGCCTTCATCCTAAATGAAAAGAAAAAACAAAATGAAAACAAACCTAAGACATCCCCCTCCTCCCTGGTATCTTATTATTTATTGGCAGGCAGCCGTCTTGTGCCTGCTCCAGCAGATCTGCCTGCCATTAATTTAACATCCTCCCAACTCACCTTCCTGGTGTTTGGTTGTTGCTTCTTTTTTTTTTTCCCTTTTTTTTTTTTTTTTTCCTTGTTGGGGTTGGGTTTTT
>JAVJGI010000035.1:16722273-16797950 GCA_035590275.1 Ibycter americanus
GTGTGTCAGCCACTCCTCCCAGCTTTGTATCATCAGTGAACTTGCTGAGGGTGCGCTCTGTCCCTTCGTCCAGGTCATTGATGAGTAAATTGAAAGTATCCTGGTTTAGAGTCACTCAGCAGGTGCAGGGAAAGCAAAGCTTTATGCTGCGCAAGACCAGCAAGATTTTGCTTGTCTGTAGGTGAGCTGCTGAAACTTCAGTACAGTTAGCTTTGTTTATTTTCAACAAAGCAAGAGCTTTGGTCAGCTAATCCCAGTAGCTCTTAGAGCATCTTTAATGCTGTAACCATTCTGTTCTTGTGGTAAAACAGAAGGGCTGTATCTTGCTTGGACTACTTGGTGGGTGACCAAGCTGCCATTGACTTTAAGGGTGAGGAGCCAGGCCTAAAGCAGTCAGATGGCAGTTATCCTGTTAAGAAGCCTTTTCTGATTTGAAATAGCTCTTTACTTACCTTATTTATACTCCTGTCACTTCTCTGTCCCCTCAAACCATCCTGAGATATATTTTATTCTCCTGACATTTGTCGTTCTTGGTAACCTTTCATACCTCATCTTTGTGATTTATCACCTGTGGTTTTGGCTTTTCAACTTTTCCAGAGGGATTGAACATCTCTGCATCACTGATGATTGATGTACACTGTCTCTATGTCCCCTTAGTTTTAGTAACCTTAATCAGCTACTGATTTTGCCAGAATTTTATACATTAATGTGTAATTAGCAGCTCTGGAAAGCACCGAGGATCATAATTTAAAGTGATACAGTCAAAATTATAGTTGTGCACATAGTTGCCTTTTGAAGTGCAGCAGTGGGTGTCAGTTTGTCGTACTCATATATTTTTTAGGTTAACAGCTGCTCTTGGAATGCCTCCAGGGTGTCAGTGGGAGCCACTTCCTCGCAGAGGGGCAAGACAGCACTGCTCAGCTGACCCCAGCAAAGCCACAGCACTTGCAGGTTTGGTAGAGCTGCTTGGGACAGTGACAGGGGGATTGTAGTAACCTGCTACCAGTGGTGAAGCCTAGTGCAGAAACAGGGAACCACTGCCTTGCCAAAATCAGGTGATGGTGGTGTCTTTCCTCTGTGGGAGGCAGAGTGTCCCAGTTTTTCCAAATGGAACCCATTGGCTCGCAGGTAAGTTGGGCTCTTGCCTGTGCATGAAGCTCTCCACTTCCACTGAACTTGGCACCATTTTCCTTCTTCAGCCTCTGCATCTACTGCTGGTAGCACTGGGATGTTTTTTTATGTGAGACAAGAATTTTCATGTCCTCACCCATGGATTTAGTGTGTCTACATGCAGCCCAAATCTGCACAGACTTTCTGTCCTTGTAAAGGTAAGAACAAAGAGAGGATGTTTTTGAACAGCTGTTACCTTGCCTGTGTTACAGGGAAAGCCAGGGATGCCCGCTTTGAACTCCTACCACATGCCAAAGCACAACCTTGAGGTGTTCCTTGAGATCATGCTTCTTAAAAATCTCTGAAGAAACTACCATAGTAAAGTGATTTCTTTCAACTTTTATAGGACTATTATGCATTTCTATGAATTTTTTTTCACATTTGTTTTTAGGATCATATGTTTTCATTGCCAAGATTAGTAGGAAAATACTCCTATTTAAAATTTTACTGCTACTTTATCTAAAAGCATGATGCTTCTTCCCCCCATCCCCCATGAAAGTGAGAAAGTGTCAGTAGCATTTTAATATGTTTCGCAATGCAGATATTTCAAAACATCAGGGAGATTGCTTCTGGTGGATAATCTCTTGTGCTTATTAAATATTCTGCTCCTTTTAAAATTAATCAATCCACTGGGTTTTGTGTTCTTTCAAACATGCACTTACTCAGTTTAGCTCATTGTTTAACCTTCACGATTTTTTCAGTGAGTGAATCCAGGTTTGATAATCTGTAAATATGTGGAAAAAACAAACTAAATCAGGCCTGGATGCTTCTGGAGGTAAAAAGTGATAACTAGCACTTGCAGAAAGCTTTTTATGATTAAGTCTTAAATTACTTTACAGAGGTTAAGTTAAATAGATTTTCACAGATATTGGTGGATTAGCTGAGTCACAACGTCATTGTCAGAGTCAGGAATACAGTCTTATTTCTTATGACATTATTTTCAGGCCATGAACCCTTCCCTGCCATTTTTCTTTCCAGTTTATTAACAGTGACAAAACCGTGGTCTTAGAGTAGTGATGGTTTTAGAGCTAATTGAGGTACTGGTATTAACACACTTCAGGAGAACCCCAGAACTTGAAAAGAGTGATGGGAGATGATGACTCACCCAAACAAACAAGAGAGCCTTCCTTGGACAAACTGTTGAGACAAACAGGTGTCTGAGGGTTCATGAAAACTGCTTGTGTGCTTAGGAGGAAAGGGTGCTCCTGGTGGGGAGTGAAAATGATGTCTGTCTTGAGCCACATTACTGCAGAAATGCTTGCAATAGCTGCTTGCCTGCAGGTTGGCTGCTTATAGTTTACAGGGCTGTAATGAGCAGCTTAAGGCAATTTAAACTTGCCCTGATATTAAAAGGGAGGGTGCCCTTGTTCTTCTCACTGTGGGTTGTACTCATCCACTGCTCCCTTACCTTCAGCTCCAGCGATAGTGTGACTCACTTGTAGATGAACCCAGTGGAGAAAATTAAGGTTATTTCTCAGATCATGCGCTGTCTTCACATGTGGTTGCTTATATAGCTTGTGTCCCTCGTGGCTTTTCATCTATTTTAGCAGAGTCAGGCTGGTTCTGTTTCAAGTTTAACAGCATCCATGCAGTTTTTTGAGTCTCATTCGTAGAGGTCAAGGGCTTAATCAAACATCCTTCTGCAGAGCTTCAGTACTAGTTATTACTCCTCTAGGTATTTAGTGATTACATTGTCCCTTTTTAATCCATGGCATTCTTGGGGTTGCTTTCAGTACTGTTTCAGCTTATGCCATGGCTTAGTTGTGAAATCTGTCTATTTTATTTTGATTTACTTTCTGGATATTAATTATAAATTTATGTTAATTCAGAAATTAGCATCTATCCATCATCTTTAATGATTTTTTAAATTGATATAAAAGTGTCTATTCCTCTGTTGAATTCTATGTTTAATTGCAAAGTTAGGTAGAACAGACCATACCTAAAATTAATAGTGAGGGAACTTAAAACTGTGTCTAATATCTTCATATGTTAGCATTTTAAACAGTAATGGTAGTAGTTCTGTGCTCGTAATGATAAGCGGCATCTGTCTGCAAAGTCTATATTCCAGTCTATGATGCTAATCATTGTAGGAGATTCTACCTTCCTTTGCTCCAGAACTGCTTTATTCCTTGAGGTGTTTCATTCCCCTGGCAATGAAAGCAAATAAAGTTGACTCTTCCCATAAAGTGAAGTGAGTAGATGGTATTCATTGGAAATTAGGTATCACAGATAGAGAACCATGGAACTGAAAACCAGATAGAAGAAATGAGTGTACTTTCTATGTATATACATAGACGGACAAGTGTATGAAAGCTGAAAGGATCGGTAGACATAAAGCTTAGGACTGGAATACCGACTTATTGCCCTAGTCTACAGCATAGCAATATGCCATGTTTTAAGATGACGATGACAAAAAGCCATCTTAAGAAGGTTTACTCTTTCTTCTAATGTCAGCTAATATATCTGAGGCCTGATGACCACCATACACTCCTGCTGGCCTCTCTGTGTCTTTCAGGGCCAATGCTTTTAGTATAGAGGGTGAGGCTGGGAAACTGCCTCTGTGCAGCTATGTGTTTTTCTGGGCTGAGGGTATTGAATGATTATGCAAAGTATCACTTTGCTAGGACACTTGTGTTCACATTGGTATAGCAGTATATCATTATGGAAATGCTAGTAAAGCATCTTTGTCTGGTGCACCATAAAGGTTTTAAGAGAAATTCTGCACATCTGCAGGATGATTATGGATCTCATGGGAGGTGTATTATCCTTGCTGTGGTGACTATGTATTTTCTGTCCAAACAGTCTTTTATTTTACATTGGTGGAGAGAAAAAAAGAGAACAAAGAGAAGTCAGGTCTTTATCTACAAGCACACACTTTCCTTACGAAGTTATTTCGCAAAATACTAACCATCCTTCCTCAAGGATGTAATTCGGTATATCTCATAATTGCATCTGGCAGGTGGGATGAAGGGGCTATTCAGGGATCCACACTGCATTGTGAAACCCCAGAGAAATACTGGGAAGCAGAATGCTTGCCCAGACCATTTTTGCTTCCTGCTTCAGATCTGAGAAGCCAAAATGTAATCACAAGTGGATATTGACTAGGCATGTAAACTCTGGTTGGAAGATAAAAGAAGGTTCCTAATCTTTGCATAACCTATGACAACCTTCCAAGAACAGCCAGGTCAGAGAAAGATTTCTGTGTTTGAATTAGAACTTCTGTTTATTTTACGTGGTCCCCTGTGATTGTGTGGTGGTTTGTGAGGTTACAGTTCAAGAGAAGGCAGGAGTGGAAGGAGACAAGTGGACAAAGCAGCTGCTGCTGAGGAAAATTGAAGTCCAATTTCAGGGAAAGCACCCGAAATTGTAACAATGAGAGATGAGCCCTCAAAAAGTAATGAGATTAGAGGTTGGGAGCCAAAGAAGTGCTAACTTTGGGGGTCAGGTGCATTGGGAATGACTGTTACCAGATGGGAAGCATGTGGAGACACGGAGGCTGCCTGTTACTATTCTGTACTGAAAGCATGTATGTGCATAGTCAATATTTAAAGGGATTTCTCTTGTTCAGTGCTTTCAAGTTAAGTGTAACTACTATTCTTAGATATTTAGAGATAATTGCTATGTAGTGATGGGTGCATACCTGAAATTTCTTGACATTTACAAAGAATTTTACTTTACTAACAGAAGTGGTTAAGTAAGGATTAGTGTTTCTGTTTTGCAGTTATATGGTAGAGGGAAAGTGTCTGGACTGGGTGCTTTATTGTTTGCTGGTGATCGTAGAGGAAATCTTTCCAAACCACAGATAGAACCTGAAACTTCTTGGCTTCTTGCCATATGCCACGTCCATTCATTAAACTGTGCTGCAGTTTTTCCCCTTGAAAACTGAGTATTGTCAGCTTATCAGATGAGAGAGAGGTAGCAGGTATCAATGTAATAAACAGATCAGTAAAAGCAGTAGTAACACTTTGAGATCAAACCCTGGTCTTAAGCAGCTGAAACCTAAAAGGGACTTAATCATGATAATGAAGCTTGCTTTTTATTTTTCTATACCAGTTTCTTTATGGTAACATTTTGTATTTAACTATGTGGTTGTCCAAGGCTGAGATGTGATTGCGTATTTCAAAGGATACAATGATGATGAAGTCTTTGATCCACCACAGAAGAAATAAGCAGTTCAGCTGCCTTAGAACTTCTTGGAGGTTTCCATGTTAGGAAGTATTTTGTTTGCTAAAATGCAAATCAGAAACCCAGTCAGAAACATATTTGCATTGTTAGGCACTTAAATACCTTTAAAATATTGCTAGAATAGATTTCTTTTTCATGCAAGTCCATGTTCATATTTTTCTGTCAAATAAAGTAGTGAAAGGTGTTATAGTTAGAGAATTTATGTGTTTTTCTCTGCCGTTGTAGTTGGCAAGATCACTGCAGTTTAGAATAGCTTTTAGGTTTTCATAGGAGAATATGGGTAAATATCAGTGTTTTCCTGAGCATTATTACATATCACCCTTTAGTCTAATACATGGTGTGGTAAGATCAATCAGGAAGACATAAATACAAATGTTAACTCATCTTTTTTTTTTTTCCCTTTTTTTTTTTTTTTTTCCTTGTTGGGGTTGGTTTTTTTTCATCCTAAAACAGACTTCTGAAATGTAAGAAATCTTATTATTGTGACACTTGCAAGTTCATTAGGAAGGCCAAGTCAAACATTTTAAGAGGTGGGGGGAACAATCTATATTTTATTATTTATTTATCATGTTTACATCTTTTTTTCTGTTCAAGACCTGGATATAATAAAGAAAGCATTAAAAATACTCCAATCTTCTTCTTTTTTTAGGCTAGTAATTTTTTTTCTATTCTTTAAAAAAACATTCTGGGTTTTGTTGTTGTCTGTATAAAATGTAAAAAGAGATATGTTTCTAAAGATGCATTATCATTCCTCTGTGAACAGTAGGTGGAGTTCAGGACAAATCTCAGAATACAAGATAATAATAAAATCCCATCCTGTTTTACTTAATTGTTCCCCTTCTATTCTGTATGATTAAAGGGTTATTCCACTTTCTTGTTTGTGGTTACTTGATATTAAAACCATATTAAAATGTGTAGAAAATAGGTATCCAGTTGTTTTTGCTCAGTGAGAGGATAAACTGTGTATATATCTTGATATACTGTGTAGTTCAAAGTAACATCAATAAGGGATAGTGCATCTTTATTAGAGCGATAAGTTACTAGTGTCACTGAAGTCTACTTTAAGATCCTCAGATACAGAAGGGGCCTGATTTTGATTCCACTGTCCTGGGGGCAAATTGAAAGCATTGGCAGCATTTCGCTGCTGCAAGGTGGGTATCAGAGGTGGAGTCAGTCATTAATAGGCAGCAATGAGGATTATTGAAGGTTTGGGGGCACCATTATTTTTTTTTTTTCCCTTAAAAGTTTTAGATCATCTTTTTTTTTTTTCTTTTGTTTTTTGTTTGTTTGCGGTGAAATAGTTTCTGCCAAGGAGGTTCTTAAAGGTGACTGCTGAATTGGGACCCTTTGCTCGTCGTGATCTTGATATCGTTCTTGCAGTCCTGGAGAATCTCAGCTCTGAGGCGTTCTCTCTGGTGTTGTCTCTTTTCTGTTCTTGTTATTTTACTGAATTACAGGCCTACAGTATTTGCACTAAAACAAAAAGCTTGTTAGAGAAAGCTTGCTGCTATGAAAGAAAGAACATATTAAAATGGTTTTGCTTTTACAATTTTAACTGAGTAGCATTTTGTAGAATAAAATCAATCTAGACTGAAAAGAAAAAATGACTTCTTTTTTCCTCTGCACCTTCCCCCATCATACTCCTTTCTTTTCCTCCCGTTTCTCGGTGGTGTGACGTTCCCCCCCTTCTCCTTTGGTGCTCAGTTGTAATGATTGGCTGTATTGTTGACTATGCTGCTGAGAGTTATGACACTTGTAAATCTTGTTTTAATGACATTGTGGACACTCTTTTGTACAGCAAGAGCTAACTGGAGTTCTTCTCTCTCTGTTAATTGAAGTCATTAAAAAGCTCCTTTTGCCATGAACAATTAAAAGCTCGCATGTTCCTTCAATATGAACAAATGGGTACAGCATTGCCAGGTGCCTGGTTGTAGCACATTTCAGGGCATTTTGAATTAGAGCAGCTGCAATCCAGACAGCTGTTAGCTGCAACAATGGTAAATGGGGCAGAGGCTAGCAGAGCAGACCACCTGGGCTAAAAGACAAATAATGCATTAATCCTTTCATCTTGGCTTCCAAAAGGAAAGTGATAGAGCTAGAAAATGTGTGCTGAGGTGACTTCACTTTTTTTTTTTACTTTTTTTTTTTTTTTTTTCCTTTCCCCAATCCACCTTCTCAGCCAGAAGGACTCAAAGCTTCTGCTCTGAAAATGAGGGTTGGACAGCATGGTTGCTTCAAGGGCAGTAAGGAGGGGGTTAAGATGGGATTCCGTTGTTCACCTGGGAAAAGCTGCAGTCTCTGGTGTGGAAGGAACCCAGATACACCAGGTTAGGAGTGGAGGATGTCGTATCCAGGTTAAAAAAGAAACGGTGGTGGGTAGGAAAAGTTAGGTGAGTCATGGCTAGCCAAGCTGGCGCCAGTCCAAGCTGTTCCTTACTCATGGGTTTCCTTAGGAGTAATGTCTGCTTTGGCTTCCTGCTGGCCCCTGACCCCTCTTCTTTTTTTTTCTTTTTTTAAGCCCCCCTTCCCCCCCTTTTTTTATTTCTTCAACCCATGTCCTTTCATAGTGCCATGGGGAAGGAGGTGAGAGATGTCAGAGTAAGTTATGTGGCTGCTGTATGAAAAGATTTGTGAAGTCATGGGGAATGCTGAAGGTATCAGTCACCAGAACAGGGAATACATGCACATGCCTGTGTGAAGTGAGCTCAGCAGTCAGGAATCCATACTGTAGGAAAGTTGACACTAAGTCAACATAGGATGGTTTGGGCTATAGATCTGGAGCCAGCCTTAGGGTGCCCCACAGGGTCAAGTATGACACAGAGGGGGAGCCTTTGGGAGGCTTTTTCTAAATGCACTCATCCTAGTGGGGCTAAAGGAAAAAGTAGTTATTCTGGGGGGCATGGCAATTATAAGCGAATATGCTGACGGACCCGAGAGCAT
Organism: Ibycter americanus; assembly: GCA_035590275.1. Lineage (NCBI taxonomy): Eukaryota > Metazoa > Chordata > Aves > Falconiformes > Falconidae > Ibycter > Ibycter americanus. The sequence goes on from JAVJGI010000035.1 coordinate 16,730,569, forward strand.
CATCTTTTAATATCTATCTCCACAGGGCCTCGGGCATGGGGAGTCCCCATTTGATCTCCAATGGTACACAAGTTTTCTCTAAGGGGAGTGCCTCCAGGATTTCCTGCTTCGCAAAGGGCTTTCCCATTACGCCGGTGCACAGAGGCACCCAGCCTCAATTTTGTCAAACCAGCTCCTTTGGCAGCATATCCCCCTCCGCCCCCTCCCAAAAAAAGGCTAGGAGGAGGATACGTTCTTGCTTGCCTCCTGCCAGCCTGAAGTGCTCCCTAAGCTCCTGTCTGCTGACAGCGCCCTTCGAAAAGGCTTAGCGTTGCTTGTCTGCAAATGCTGGTTGCGAGGCAAGGCCTCCCACCTGATTTCCTCCCAGCACTGGCTGGCTGCGACTGCCTTTTATCATCATTAGCTCACAGACACTGGAATGTCCACAGCAGTTACTGTAATTTGGTTTTGAAGGATGAAATTACACAGCAGAGCAAACTGTTTTCCACCAGTCTTCTAGCTGTGGGAGGCCAAATTCTACCACCTTGACATGGAAATCGTGTTTTTCCCGACATCCTCATCTTGGTTGAGATCTCCACTTCACATAGGGAATTTCCCCTCCTTCTGAAACAGGCTCACCTTCTCTCCACCCTGCAATGCCTAGATCTTGTCTTGCAAGTGAGGGATCTGTATGTTACCATAGGGTGGGCAGAGTCATGCTGGAAGAGAGATCATTCCTTTTGCAAAGAAAGAATGTGAGAGGTATCTGCACCAAACCCTCTTCCATCACGATTGGTATACATCCCCATGATGTCTTTAGTGTGTACAAGAATTAAGAGAGGCTTCCCTTTTCTTTTGCCTGTCCCCTTCCCATGATGTGACGCTCATCTCTGGACTTTCCTCACAGTCACGTTTCTCACTGAAGTACCAAGAACTGGCTTATCTCTCTAGGCGGCACATGTGAGTAGCCTGGTCATGTTCTGTATTCAGTGGAGGGGAGACCCCACCTGGGGCAGAGCTTTTGTGGCAGGAAAAAACCCAGAGGAGTGACCTGAATATATCACACCAGAGATGGCAAATTGTCAAATGAAGGCTTTTGGTGATTATTTTTTTTTATTTTTACTTTTTTAATTTGGTCTAGAATCTGCAGGAGCAGCTACAGGAACACTGTAGAAATTCTGCAGCCAGTGGAAAGAATAAGCATGTGCTAAACCTGAAGAAAGCTTAATGGCAAGCACAGCCGGAGTGGGAGTGTGGGGGAAAGGAGAGCATCCAGAATGCTGGTTTGAAGTGATGTTTCCACTGTCATGTGGGAAGGATGTGACAGAGGAAAACTGTGACATGGTTATTGCATCAGATACCCCGAAGTGGAACAAATGATGCATTTTTTTAAAAAGACACACCACCTTATAGTCCTCCTCCTACTGATGTCTATGACCTGATCCCCCTGAAGTTTCGTGTTGTCATAACAAGGTCTTGAATTCAGTTGCAAGAGCCCAGTGTTTTCTGCTCTGTCTCACGTGGCACAAGTGAAGCCCCCATTCAGCAGTGTTAGGCCAGTGTCAGCACAAGGAGCAATGCAGATGGATTATCAACCTGGGTGGAAGTTGCTGGACCCTCTCATAAGGCTGAGGTTTAAAAGAAGGTTTTTCATGAGTGTTCCAGTGAAGTGAGATGCAAGACACCTCAGGAAGACTTTCCTTGATCAAGACAGGGCAAGGCTGGGAGGAGAGGCTGAGAGAGCTGGGATTATTTGGCTTTGAGAAAAGAAGGCTCAGGGAGGATCTTACCGAAGCGTAAATACCTGATGGGGATAGGGAGGAAAGAAGATGCAATTGGACTCTTCCCAGTAGTACCAAGTGACAGGAGGGAAGGCGATGGTCACAACTTGCAACACAGGACATGAAAACAACTTTTTCACTGTGAAGGTGGTCAAACACAGGCATAGGTTGCCCAGGGTGGTTTGTGGAGTCTCCATCCTTGGAGGCATTCAGAACCTGACTGGACATGCCTCTGAGCAATCTGCTCTAACTGATCCTGCTTGAGGAGAGGGGTGGACTAGACACTCTCCAGTGGTGCCTACCAACCTCAGCCATTCTGTGTTTCTGCTTTTGATTCCATATAGTTCAGAGGAGTATATTGCAAGTATATTTCTTTCCCCCTTGCAGTGCTATCTCATTTGAACTCCAGAATTCCTTTGTACTAAATATCAGCTTTTTTGATGCTGGCTATGCAAGGTCAAACAGATAAGGACTAAGCTGGGAGGAGGATATCATGGCAGACAAGAATGTAAACTGTTCAGCCTGCTGCAATGTGAGTCTCAGATTTCTCTATTTTGCATGCTCCATTCCACAGACTAGCATGGGGGAAGAGAGGGAGACAGGCCTTACATGGCTGTAATCTAGAGCCTGCATCCCACACATGACTGTACGACCTGCAGGTTCACAGGCAGCACCAGGAACTGTTGCTTACTTGTGTTTCACAGGCTTTCCTACTGTTTTTCCTTTCTCAGGCAGAAGTTGTTTTTCAAGTTCCCTAGAAAGCTAAATATGGATCTACAGCCAGTGATCCTAGGTGAGCTCATGGGTCAAGCACAATCTATCAGCTGAGCACAGACGCTCCCACTGGCCCCCCATCCTCTTTCTGCAACACTAATGGGTCTCCCAGACACAGCCAAATTCATCAGTGGCTCCTAGTGATGACACACGCTCATGCTGGTGATTACTGATGTGAGCAGCCACAGCAGGAGATGATGCTGGTTTTGGGCAAAGGGAAGAAATAGGTCAGTTCTTTTCCTTTGGGTAGCTTGAGTTATTCAAGCACTGGATGCTCTAATTCACCTAATTCCTGTTTCAGTTGTTTACATCATATTACTATTCTGAAATGCACTTAACTTAGTTTTAAAACTGTTTATCTCATGTTCATGAGGGTAGAACAGCAGGCACCGGCCTGTGGGCTTAAAAGAAAACTTATATGCTAGAGGCCCATGAATGCCTCCAGTAATCTAGAGGGAAAGGTGATCCCTCCACATCTAAGATCGCCCTATGGTCTGGTCAGGCACAGCTCTACTCCGTTCCCTCAAAGCCAGGGCTTAGGGCAGGGCGCCAGCACCAGCGGTGAGCAGCACCAGAACCTCACGCAGCAGGAGTTGGTGGCTGTAGCCTTCGTTCTAGGCTGATGCTGACTTAAAGGGCTGCAACCCTCCGCTCCTCCCTGGCTGCCACAGGTCACAGGGGTAATGGGAGACGTTAGCTGCCTTTTGTAGCCTCCAACTGAACACTGTGTTTATAAGCCACAAAGACTGTGATTAAATCTCTACTCTGAGCAATGTTCTGAGGCCATACTGGTATCTAATTACCTTCTGCACTTCTGGCAGCTGAGGAAATTAAGATCTGCCTGTGTCTGTGGTGAAAGGGAGGGAATAGGAAAGGAGAGTGATGCCTTCAAATCATCAGCTTCAGGTGCTTCCTTTGACCTTGTGCATGCTCTTCTGGCAGCACCTGCAGCTGAGATGGGTGCTCATCCTGGAGTGATGCTCTTCCTCCTCCCTGCTCTTGTTGTCATGGTGGAGGTGGGGGGTTTGCTGGAGCTGCAGTCACACCTGGCCAGCCCTTCCCCAGGCAGCTGCAAGGAGCAAGGTTGTGCTGTGGTGGCACAGAGGAGGAGCTGTACAGTGAAGGTCTTGGCAGCTTGAGGTCCTCCAAGACACACCTTGACTGTGGAAGGTCCCTGACTGCATGGACCTGCCTGCCCTAGGGGCCCAGAGGAAGTACCTTCCTGGGGAATTGCTCTTAAGAGTATGGTTGGCCGCCTGGGCAGGATAGGTCTATCTTCCACCCATGGTAACTGCCTGCTCCCTATTTTGTTTTTCTTTTCTCACTTGGCTCTGACCCTTAATTTCCCTGTGCAGCTGCTGCCACTGCTCCATTCCCCAGGACCAGCAGCTGCTCCAGAGGCACGTTTCTGGTGATGGGGAGGGAGGAAGGCTGTTTCCACCACGGGGCTGTACAAAGGGCTGCATCCTGTGACCAGATGCCATGGGGAAGAAAGCCATTACTAATCCCTACCATACAGCAGCTCTGCCTGCCCAGCAGGATCAATGGCGCCATCTCGGCCCCATTATGTTGATTCTGAATCATCGAGGAACGCCAAGGAGCTGGGAGGAGAGGGCTCCTCCCTGTGTGGGGTACTGCTGCCTGCCTGGGACAGTCAGGTCCTCATTTCTTCCCCCCCCTCCACCCCGATTTTGGAAGAGGTGGTGAAGTGCCCAGTGGTGCCTATGCCCGCAGGCTAGCCCAGATCCTAGAGGAGGACGGGCAGGGCAGAGACCCTGCTGGGACACGTGCCAGGCTCATCAGCCCCAGGAGCGTGGGGCGAGCTGCGCACCCTCCCTGCTGAGGCCAGCCAGTCGTGCTGGCAGGTAGAGGCATGGGTGGATCTTGGAGCCATTTCCAGGGAGCAGGCTGGCACTGAGGAAAGCAGGGAGGCTGTGGCTGCCTCCTTCCCCCCCCATTCATGCAAGGTTGGGGGTTCAGCATTTAGAAAAGGGTCCCAGCGAGAAGTCGCCCGTCCATCCCTGCGCTGCTCGCAAAGGCGAAGGGAGACGGCTTTTCAGACTATACCATTTAAGGAGTTCCTCAGCTTAGTGAACCTCAGCTGACCTCAGGGTATACTGAGTTTCCAGCTCAGCAGAGCAGCGTTTCAGTTGAAAGCACACCACCCAAAACTTCCCTCTTTGCATCTGGGTGAAGGAGGGGCTCTGGGAGGGTGGGTAGCACACGGCAGTGCACAAAAGCAAAGGCAACAGCGAGCTAGTGACTCTTGGATATTGCCAGGTCCCTTCCAAGGAAGGATGTTGCAGACCAACAGGACCAGCTTGAATGTGAAGCAGCTTCAGCAGCTTTTGGCAGGCGCTGGGGCAAGGGGGATGGGAGAGTGCCAGGCCCGTAGCACCACTGGGTGCTGCAAGTCAGGACGCGGGACGTCGCCCCAGCAGTGCAGTGTTTACAAAGGTGAAAAACATTAATAACACGCACTATGCTCCTCCTGTTGTTTCAACAAGATCAAGGTGTGTACAGGAGAGCGCGTGTGTATGTACATGTGCACACACACGCACTGACTGCAGCTGGCGCGGGATACCGCTCGGTGCAGGATTATTCCAGCCGGGCTGCAGTCAATACTGACAAATACAGTATACGTCCCGTCTTGCCCACAGCAGCGAGGGAGCTGTGGCAGGCTCAACGCTTTCCTCCCTCTTGTGAAAGACCCGGGGTGTTTTCAGCGGTGCGGGGAGCTTGGGTCCCAACCGCTTCGTGTCCCGGCGGTGCATGGTCTTGCTGCTGCACCGAGTGAGTCAGGGGGGAGCAGCTCCCAGCCGGCACCTTTCTCACTGCCCGTTCACCCCTCCGTACTCTGCCCGCTCGGCGTCCTGCACGAGACAGGGGTTCAGTGTAAGAAGAAACAAAAAAGGAACAAAACAAAACAACAAAAAAAAAGTGAGATCATATAATTAAAGATGGTATCAGAATGTCTAATTAGGATGACTGAGAGAACTTGGCTGGGAGACGCAGCCAAGAGCTGAGTTAGTGTGTTTGCCAGTCCAAAGCTCCTTAACAGTAATTAATCCTTAAATGTCCAATTGTTCAGAGTTCAAGGAAACACCTCCTACTACTGTACTTTGTGTTCCTGTTAAGCAAGGAGACACAGCAGGGCGTGTGCCCTTATTCTGTAAGAGCGACACGCCTAGGGGTGTTGTTAGGAACTAGACCGAAGGTTGAGTATAATTATTAACTACCTAAGAGTTCCCAGCATTGCACAATTACCCAGGCTGCCTTGCAGCTGTGCGTTTGCTCGGTTGTTTTTTGTTGGGTTTTTTTTGGAAATAGAAATGTCGAGCTTTAAGTGGTGCGTGTGTACAAATTATACTGGTGTCATCTGCTCCCCTTCCAGCGTCCATCGTGCCACTGAGCTGGGATGCTTTAGCGGAGGGGGCTGGGGGAAGCGTATGGACATATATACGTGCTGTATGAAAGTCAGCGCTCTTCGCTGAAACTCAATAGGCTTATTTACATCAGTTGCAAATTTGACCCAGAGATTTTTTCCTTTGTTTTGATGCTGTCAGCGACTTTTGCATTAACAAAAAAGCCTTGGCTATTTGCTCCTGTGGGGTTTTTCATTCTGATTGCATTTTTGAGGTGGGTTGTGTTGCACTTTTTTCTTTGTTGATATTAACGGGGACAGGGGAACCTGAAGGAAAGAAGCAGAGGTTTGACACCACAGGTGAATCGAACTGCTTGTCCTGCTGTGGGTCTTCGGCCATGGTCAGACCCTTGTCCGGGCAGTGACTGGGTAGGTGGGAAGGGGTGCTCAGGAGTGGGCAGCTTGTGCTGCCCGCTGCCGGCATGGGGGTCTGGGGCGCGGAGACGCCACTGGTGCCTTCAGGAAGCCCCGACTCAGCAGCGGGATCGTGTATCTGTCGCAGACAGGAGGGACTTATGTGTCATTTCCTCAGATGCAGCATCATCTTTTAAGTCGCGTTTCTGTGTTTTTATCCTCTCCCGTCTTTTTTTAATTGACCCTTTCTGGCGGGCGTGGCAAGGGCCCGGCTGGGAGCCGACCGGCCAAAGTTGCTTCTGCAGGGGATCATTAACTCCGGCGTCAGCCAAGGCCGTTTAGTGTTTAAAAAACTCAGACAATTAAACAGGGTCACAGCCCTGAAATGCTATAATTGGAAAGCAGACTGTGATGATGTCCACCGACAGCGACCGGCTCCCCGGCACCAAGGCGGGCCGGGCAGCAGGGCTGGGCAGGGCAGGCAGGGCAGGGCAGGCAGGGCTGTCCCGCCAGCCTGGTCAGGCCTGGCAGGGCCGCACTGTGCAAATGCGGGGCTGGGAGGGTCCCTGCCCACAAACACGGGGCCAGGAGGGTCCCTGCCCAGCCGGGAGGGTCCCTGCCCTGCTGAGCCTACATGCAACAGGCATGAGAATGCGGGCTGGGGAGGGAAGTGGAGGAGAACATGGACCTCTCTAGGGCCACCCAGCAGCCAGGAGCTGGCTCAGGTGCAGGGGCCAGGCCTCCCGGGCACAGGCCACACTGTGCCCCCGCGGGTCCATGGTGGGCCCTGTACCAGCCTGAACCTGGCCCCGGCATTGGTCCCACAGGCATTGATCGGGGCATGAAGACCCTCCCCACGCCAGGCTGCCATTTTGGGAAGGCGAAGGGACTGGCCTTGTCTCATGGCTGCCACCTGGGGATTTGGAAGCAGCCATTACCTGGGCCCTGGGCCCCAGGCAAGCTTTGGGGTCGCAGCCAGTGGGGAGCAGGGTGGTTGGGGCTCTTCCCAATGTAAACAGCACTCCTGCAACCTGGCCTCTGCTCTTAGCCAGTTCTAGGTACCACAGTACCAAACACCATTGATGCTGGTTCCCGGCCGGTGATTGAACGGCATGGGAGCTGTGTCAGGCAGCTGTTGAACTCGGTCTCCAAGCAGACCTATGGCTTCCATAATGTATGGCAAGTGGGGAAGATGCCGAGTACCAGACTGGGATCACCACAGCCCTGCTCCAAGCTCTGCAACTGACTCACTGTTTCACCATGAGCACATCACTTCACCTTTTTGTGACTCAGAATTTTCATCTATCAATTAGGGATTTATGAGGTTTAATTAAGGTCTGTGAAGCCCTTTGAGATCCTTGCTTGAAAGATGCTGTGCAGGCATAAAGTGGTGTACACAATGAAGAAAACAAGAGAAATTAAACACTCCAGACGAGAGAGAAGAGAGGGCAGGTTTCCCACTGCTTGGTCTCCCAATTACATGCTCCTTGTTTGGATGGCAACCTCACTTTAACCTGTGGACAAACGAACTTGTTCACCCCTTCTTGCAGCAGACAGGCGATGACGTGCAGCAGCATCTTACTCATTAGTTAGCCTTCAGTCATCTTTCCAGAAGTATGAGCAAACAGGGAAGGGGGAAGGGAGCAAGGGCGGGTGAGGAGTACGAATTCCAGAGAAAAGGGAAGTATCAGAAAGCAAGCTAGGATGTGCAAGGGCCTTTATCGCTGCTGCTGAGATCTAGCTGTGCATAGTAACAAACAGGAATAGATCTCATCTGTCCCTAGAGGTACGTGCCCTGGAGCAGGGAAGAGCTGATGAGTTACAGCAGAGAGGAAGCAAGAGAGTCTTCTTATGCAAGGCATCTATTTCAGTGTCAGAGAGGTGGTAGACTCAACTTGAAGGAGCCTGAGGAAAGTGTTTGAACCTAGCTAGAGTGAAAAGTGTTCTATCTATGTTTTTTAAGGTTAAGGCCTTGTTTGCAGATGTCATTGAACACACACTTCATTTGAAGCTCATGCTTAAATTTAAGCATGTGCTTAAGGCCTTCACTGCATGGGAACGTGCCCAAATTTGTTTAGGTGTTTGGTGGAAACCAGGTCTAAGGGGTGGGAATCTAACAGCAGCTGTGAGGGACCATGAAGGTCCCCAGGAGCTGCAGAAAGCAGTAATATGTGAACAGCCTTGCCATACTATTCATAAGGTCAGGTTGACGGGAGGGAAGAATGGGCAAAAAGGAAGCTCCATCTCCAATCTTTATTTTTTCCTTTGCTTGCTGTACAAACAACCCTATGGAAGCTGGCTCCAGTAGGTGTGGTCTGTGTATGCACTCCTGGGTGTGCCACTTTGTTGTGTTAAAAGGACTATTCCTCACCTGAAAGCAAGTTTCCAGGTTGTTACTGACAGTCACATCAAAACTCGAGACCCCTCCCATCCCCCACCTGCATGCTTTCCCTCTTACCTAAGAAAACCAGAGATGCCTGTTGAGATGAAACCCAAACTAGCCCTGGGTTTGGTGTCTGGCTATGTTCCACACTGATGTGGGACCCCTTTGCATATCTTTCTTCTGAGCTGCCAGGGAAAACAGATGCATGATAATTGCTGCTGGCTGGGGCAGCCCCCTGCGTTCAGGGTGTCAGTCCTCACTCCTCCGTTCTCCTGGAAAAGCTTTCCCAGCCCATCCAGCTTTCCTCAGGGTTTCTTAAGCTTCCTGTTGGGCTGGCTGGTCTGCTCTAAACTCCATCTTTCTGAAAGCACTGGTGCCCCAAATTTGGCACAACATTTAGCATCAGTGATCACTCTTTTGGGATAAAGCATAATAATGACCTTCTGTGACATACTTATGACACTCCATTAACATATCCCAAAAGAAATGTTTGTTTTTGTTGCAACAGCAGCATACCATTGACTCATTATATGATCCACTCTAATTCCTCCAGATCCTTTTGTGTAGTACTGCTGCTTAACCAATTATTCCAAGTCGTTCATTTGTGCACTTAATTTCTCCTTCCCAATCACAGTACTTTGCTGTGTTTTTATTGAATTTTATCCAGTTGATTCTGAGCAGCTTTTGCAATTTATTGAGATCACTTGAAATAATAACGTGCAGATTAATTGTTCAGAAAATCCTATGCACAGGCCCGTGCCTGCACCCCTAGCTGGTTCCAGAGCCCAGCCTTCCCATCTTAAAAACAAAAGCCTCTAGCACTTGATGGTATTCTTGCAATATTCAGCTGAAATGTCAGGATGAAGCCTGGCAAAGCTGTGAATTTTGGAAGGCTCATTCAATGGAAATATGGGATAAGAGCATCTGTTCAGCTGGCAGTGGCTTTTGGTCTCTGATCATCTAGCGTTGGTTTGAATCACTGATATTTTCTGTATTATTCCTGGTTTTCAAAACGTGCAGTCGCTGAAAACCTGCAAGCTTAAAATCGGCTCTCATTGTAAGGGAGGAGACAGAGCTACTGTTGTGTGATGGTACACCTGGACAGCCACAGGTCGCATCAAGAATCCTCTGGCCTGGGCTTCCCCTCCAAAGGACTGGAGCTACAGCTCCACTGCCATTACATTTTTTTCTGCAGTCCCTGCTGAAGGGTCCGGATACACGTTGTGTTCAGGAGTGAAAATGTAGGAATTTGGTGTCCTCTGGTGGCAACTATGAGAGTTACGGCTGGCGAAAGCAAACGTGACCCTCCAAACGCAAACTGTCATTCAGGCCAACTGGCCATGTGCTCCAGGCACCTTTCTGCCCTGCACTGTAAATATTTCTAGTCCAGTCTGGCTTCTATAGTTTCTGTATGCTCACCCCTCCTATTTATTTTATGCCCAGTTAGCCACTCCACTTTCTGGAGTGCTGAGGTGTGTGTGACTTTGGGTTTGATTGACTTGATGGTGTTTGCTCGTTCTTTCCCTGTGATTTTTTTGCCTCACAAAAGGAAATTTAGCTTCTGTAAGCACCTCTTCATAGTTAGTGAAGGCTTTAGCTGCTTGCCCTTGCATGGTCCCTTAGTAAAATGTGTGCCTGTGTCCAAAGGCCTTTTAACCCACTTCTCTAAGCACTGAGTCTATTACCCTCAGGCTTGCTCCAATGCGGTTCCACTCACCGGGTGAAAGAACTGGCGAGCAAGAAGACACAGAGCACCTGGACAGCCCGTGTTTGGCTCTTTTAGCCACAAAACAGGTGAGAGCAGCTCAGAGCATTGCATAGATGGTGAACACTACAGTGGGAGGACGTGTTTGCCACAATTTGTGGTGTGTAAGGTATGCAAAGGGAGCGTACTGAGCTATAAGCTCCCAGCTCTAGGTGTTTCTGCTGGATATGGACAAAACCTGATCGATGTCAAGGACCCTGGCGTGTAAAGATCTATGTTTGGTGCAACTGCATCCAGAAGAGTCAGCCAGCCTCATCCCTTATGAGGGAAAGCAACCTTACCCCCTCTTCTCATCTCATCCACTATGCTAACACTTGGTAGTCTTCTCTTTTTCAAGGGCAGCACAAGTAGTAATAATGCAAAAGGAATATAGCACAGCTGGGGCTGGCTCATTGAGGTCAAAGAGATATGTTTTCTGACATGCAGAAGCAGGCTGAGAAACAAACTTCTGTGGGGGAGTCAAATAAACAGAGGGGTTTTGCGGTGTGGGTAGATGGACTAGCAAGCATGGGGCACCATGGCACCTAGACAGGCTGACCCCATGGAGTCTTTGTGTTGTACCTTCATGTGGGAAGAGCTTCAGAGAGGACAGGCAAGTCAGGAGCTTCCCACATGGTTGCTTCAATTACAGCACTGGCTGAAAACAGAGCCCCTTTGTGGCATGAATACAAACAGCAAAAAGCTGTCACTGCTTTGGGAATTTTGTAACTTAATAGAAAAGAATGGGAGAAAGGGAATACTACTGTTTCCATTTTACAGAGAACCACAGCTCTTTGAGATTTTGCCTTCAATTCACAGAGGTATTTATTTAGGTGCCTGATTTTCATGCAAATCATTGAGGATTAAGTACTGTGGATGTGAGCATCAGTGAACTCACCCAGAGACTCACAGGAAGAGAGCATATAGGTCCATACTCTAAACTGCCATCACTGTCTATCAGAAGCAGACAGACTGCTTCCCTTTACTATCTGCCTTCCTGCCTGAGCCGCTCTTTCAAGGCTGTGGTAGCACTGGAGGACTTTCCCAAGACTGTGGCTGTAAACAGAGCTCTTCAGATGTGAGCATTATCTCCTGATCTGATAACTGAGGGGCCAGCTGAAGATGAGGCCATGGGAAGTGTCTGGTCCCCAGCTTCTTGCTGCTTAACAGAATCAAACAAATCCTCACACTACAGAAAAGTCAGTAAAGAATCTGTAGCAGAGGATCTTTAAATCTTGACTTCTGCTGTTTTCTGGGTGTTCAGAGCCCTCCACTGGCTTGCAGCTGTTGTCAGGCTTCAGCTGGCCTACAGAAGGGCAACAACTAACAGGAGGACACCCCCCCTTCCCTCTGACAGCCTCAGGGCTCCTGCCTCTCTGGAGCAAGGGGATTTCAACCTATGGCTTGATTTGCAGCTCACCTGTATGAAAGGCTTGGAAACTGCTAGAAAAGGCACTGAGGAGCAGTTACAGCTTTTGCTGCAAGGGTACACCATGTTTTTTTGACAGGTGATTGGGCATGAGGGACGTGTGCCAGCTGCACAAGGTGCAAAGCCAGGCTGGGGTACCACCAGCCTCTCAGCAACACTGGGCACTGCTTGTGGAGATGGACTTTGTGCTTTACTTTGGTACCAGCCTCAGGTCAGTGGCTAAAGGGCTTGTGCCCTTGCCAAGCAATCAAACAATCTCTGTGGGAGGTTGCACCCTCCTGCAGGCATAAGTAAGAAATTTGGGGTTTCATTCACTTATGAACGTTGGAACTGAAGTTTCGTTGTAATATTGCTGTCTCCAGTTACTGTTGGGTGTTTGCAGGAGGGTGCTGCATAGCTCATCCAAAAATTGGGTATAACTTCAGTGGTGACCTTACTTATTATTTATCACCCCAGCTCAGGTCGCTATAGCAGCTCTGTCAAACCCAAATATCATAGTGAAGAGTCCTGTGCTTCAGTCATGTGATGAACTTAGGAAAAATTACTTTGAAGAAGGGTATTTGAGGCTTTGTGTTTATATTTGTTTTTACAGGTATTTCTTTTTGAAAACCATTTTAGAAACAATTTAGATCCTTTTCATCTGCAACTCTAGAAGCTCGGGGTTTTTTTTAAGGAGGGCACTAAGTATTACAAGGCCTTTTGTCCACTTTCAGTAACCTGCCCACACGCAGAGCGGTGCTTTTCAACTCCTGCCCGAAACGGCTGCTTCAACCTTTGGTTTCTTCTTTTCCTGTGAGTATTTGCATTCTCTCCAGCAGGTGGTAGCAGCCTTCCTTAAGCTGTGCAGCTCTCCCGCCTGCTGCTGCAGAACTGCTGCTCTGTGACTCATGTCCCTGGCTGCCCTTGGCCTCACTTCCACCTCCTCACCCTCCGCTGCATCCCTGAACTCTCCTGTGGAGGAAGATCTGCTGTTTAGGTCCAGAGCGTGCACTGAATTTATCAGCAACGTGAAGCGCAGCAGCAGGAGGTGGCGGCACAACACCATGAGGAAGTGTGAAAAGTCTCACTGTTGTATATGATTTATTACTAACAGTTTCACGGTACTGTTGTGTTCAACTCATTACGCATGGGGTCTCATGGATGGAACAATTCAGCAATATGCTTCCTAAATATATAATTAAAGATCTAAGGCCTTGTCGAGGCAGTAGATTAGCTGAAGCACTGACAAGTCACAGACAGGCTCTATCTTCAAATGAAATGGAGAAACCGTCTGCTTTGTATTTCCACAAGTCCTCTGCTATGCCAGTGTAATATGATAGTTTTGTGGATGCAATTACATTATCCTCTGATATATTGCCTCTCTGCTTGTTAGCAGCTGAGCAAGCTACTTCCCTAACTTACTCGGTAAAAGGCTCTGCTTACGGTGACAAACATCTTGGGTTTAATTATGAATGGTTGAGTGCTACAGTTTTTGTGTCTGTTTTGTTGTTTGTTTTTTCTGTCAATGCGCAGCCATAGATTCATTATGCCTATTTGAAAACGCTGGCCCTATATGTAAAGACCTAGATAAGTTGTCAGTTTCTGGTTTTCAGTATTTGGTATAAGGAAAAGGAATTCGGGGAAGAGCTCTGTTTAAGTGGGCAGATAAGGAAGAACTTAAAGACAAGGCAGAACAATCCCTTGGCATTCCCAGCTATAGCTCGCATACCAGGTATGAAAGGTAAAGCTCTAGATTTATTATAAGCCATCTAAAAATATAGCAATGGGCCAAGAAGTTTGGCTACTGTGTTTTAGTGCATATGTTTGGGTATCTATTCGGGTGTTGCTTGCTTTAAAGCTGTAACAGGGACCTGACTTTTTTTTTTTGTGATGTTTCACACTGTTGGGCCTAGACATGTGAAACAGGTCCTTTACCTGAGAATGTTCCAAGGCACAAAACTTCTGCTTTTCACCATTAACTCCCACACAAAGTTCTTCTGTGCCAGTTGTGTTATGAGCTTTCTCCATCTAGGGCAGGTGACAAGATGACTTACACAATACAGGCAAGGTTAGCTACAAGGTCCGGCTAACTCCTTGTCCCACCTGAGCAGCAGCAGCAGGCACTTTAGGGAAGACACAAGATGTTCTGTGTTGATCATTAGGTAATTAGCTACATGGCTGCAGTTCCCTAGGGTATTCCTAAATACTATCATCTGAGGGTTGGGTCATGGTCTGGAGCTCTGCATACCTTTTGTAGCTGCATCTAGCTTTGCCCTTGCAGTAATACAAAAGCTTTTCATTTGTCTCTGACACCTTCTACATCTAGGAAAAAATTTTCTTCCTTTTTCAGAATTCCTTGATCTTTGCTGCTACTTTGTATTTGCTATTCAATCTAGGAGCTGTTTTGATGCTTGGATGGTGGGAAGGAGTGTTTACAGAAGACTTACAAGCCTTACAGTTAATGCTGTTTCCCTTCTGGAGCACGTCACAGTGCCTAAAGGCTAAACTCTTACTCTTGGAGCTGTGATTTATGGCAAATGTATGAATTAATGCTGTCTTCCTTTCTGTGCTTTGCTTGGTGTACAATGAGGAAGAGACTTTCTGGTATTTAAAACACTTCCAGCTCATTAAGAAGTCTGTTTCTGACTTGTTGATAACAAGAGCTTTCTGTTGAGGAGTGAAGAAGACATAAACCCTTGTATGTAATGACAAAACCCACCAAAGGTAACTCCCATCCACTCTAAGACTGTGTGATGCCACCTTGACTGACAGGTGATAATGGGCCTGACCAGCCTCACCTGGAACCTCCCTCATCCTGCCCATGTGTCTGGGAGCTCCGTTTCAGCTCAGCCCAGGCAGGGGAGCTGTTGGCTGGTGTGTTTGCCCTAACAGTGAGTAACCTGCTAATTTTTCATTACCTTACTGTCAAAAGAGCCTGGGTGTCAAACTGTGTTTCAGGTTGTGAGAACCCCAAGTGGAATGAGCTTACCCCTCAGACTTTAACGTGCTGCTGTGTCTGAGGTGAGCTGCCTCTTGTGCTGGTGAGGTCTGTGGTATGTTTGTGCTGGGATGAAGTTGGAGACTCAGGGGCTGGAGAAATGCCTTCTCATGTCTATGCAGGCACCTCCTTGCATGTCACTCTAAGCAATAGCTGTTCATGTTCAGAATTAATATTACGTTCCTGTTTTTTGAAAAGTGAAGCTGGTGTAAGATCTACCTCCAACATGTCCCTTCAAAGAATGTCAAATTTCAGTCATGAAACAACATAAAGCCAAACTAAACAGCCCTTTGACGAATGGGTTTGACTGCCTGACATGGGTGTGTCAGTAGCTTAATTAAGCATTTAAAGCTATTTACTTAAGCAGTCTCCCATTATTCATGCAGAAGCTCTATCCAGGTGTCGATGGACTAGGAATAGATCAGAGAACACTCTGGTACATTGTGTGAGGACGGTAGGCTGCTCTTCAGAGGTTTGATCCTGATGGTGTAATTGAGGCATAGTGGAGTCTTGCTGGGGAGTGTCATATCACAGTCTAACTGACGTTTCTGCATGCTTTTTGAATCTGCAGAAGTGACTGGGCTACCGTGACAGTGTTATATAGTAAGAGTTTTGGAGACCTGGGCAGAGCTACTGATCCTGCTTGTCCACCAGTGCTCCGTCTTAGCAAATACTGATGAGGCATACCCCAGTGAAGGAAAATTTGCCAGGAGAGCTGCCTACATCCCATGGGCTGAAGCTGGAGAGATGGCCTTTAACATGTCTGCTGAGAGGACTGGTGGTACTCAAAGGTTTGTATTACTTCCTTCAGTGCTGTTCTGCTTCTTCCCTCACCATCAAGGAACATTATGGTCTCGGGTGACACATCCCTTACATTGTCTCACTTTAGGACACCGTTTCAACAGCCCAAGGCAGAGCCGTGCCACCCTACACCATGGATCGCTGCCGCACTGGGTGGAGGCTGTCTCTCCATGCTCTGATCATGACCTTCCCCTGCTCCTCTGTGCTGTCTGATGTTCTTCACACCCATCTGGCAGCCAGTCAAACTTAGGGGTTTTGGAGTTTCAGTGAGTCACATCAGCTTGGAGAAATAGCTGGTGGTTCTGGAGCTAGTGGAAGAGAGACAGGCACAGCATGAGGCTGGTCGAAGGCAGGGAAGGAGACAAGAGGAAGAGCACAACCTTTCTCTTTGGGTGGGTGTGGGCTGTTACATAGGGCTCAGTTGCCCTTGTTGCCTCAGGAACAGAGGCTCTTTCCCTGTCTGGTAGAGACAGGCTAATGCTAAATTAATGTGTTATGTATTGCCTGGAAGAGCCTTGACCCTGCTGGAAGCTGACTCATGTGATCTAGGTCCTCCTATTTGCCAAGAATCCTCCTGAAAAGTGGCTAGCTGTCTCCAAACAAGTGAGAGAAACTGTGCCACTTCTGTATTCCTTTGACCTTGGATGGGGCAATTTATAAACGGGGATTGCACGTGTCTTTGAAATAAGATACCACTGTCGCTTTGCTTTCCAAAGGTAAAGAGGCCAATAAATTTTATGGCTGCTGAGTTATCAACTTGTTAAAATATAAAGGACGAAAAAGAAGAGAATCTCTTTCTTCACAGCCCTAACATCAGACCGACAGCACTCCAGGATTATCAGTTCATAGAGGTGCTTATCATGAAGCTATTGTTAGGCTTGTTGTTCCTTTGGTTGCCCTCCTCAGAAGGTAAGTTTTGAAAGGCTCTTTGAAAATTTATGTTACACAGTATTTAGGAACCTGTATTTTTAGTTGTTGCAACGCGGGTGTATAGCAGGAGTCTTAGAAGCAGGATGAAGAAAATCTGTGAGTACAACTGTGATCCTGCATGTAATTTGGGGTATGTTTGAACATTTTTGATGAAGATAACATACATTGGTTTGCACTGTTGTGGGGATGGACTGCATCTTGGGCAGGCACTAAGGTTTTCTAATAGGAAAAACATCGACAAATGGTTAGACTAACAGTGAGATCTGTCCCAAACTGGTGCAGAAATTCAAGCGAGGGATGGAGGTTTTCTGTGAATTCATATCTATGATCATCATCTTTTCCGTGATGGAAGATTATGTGAATGAGTGAGGCAGCATCCTGGCACTCAGGGCATCGTTGTTCACATTTCTACAAGTTTCAGGGTAGGGAGGAGGCTTTATTCCCTATACTGGATCTGTGAAGTTCACATTTGGGGCCAGATGCCAGTTTTGTAGGTGCTCTAGGACTGAAAATGCTGTGTATGTTTTAGCCTTATTGGCTCTGTGTCTCAGCTCTCTGCCTATAAGAAAGTCATGATAAATAGTAATACTGCTTTACCTTACCAGTAGGCTGTGAGGATAAGTGTCTTCAGAGGATAATGAAGTGCTCTGACAAATAACTGTCAGTAGGTTTTGGTTCCTAAAATAAACAAAAGAAATTATTCTTGTTTGAGCTTTTTAATTTAGGGGAAAGGGTGCATGGTGACTGCAGTTCCTGTGAAAATTTGATTCAGGGAAAAATGTTGATAGCAGCCTGTAAGAATTATTAGCTGAAACAGGTTAACTAAGAGCAAGGGAGGAAGGAGTAGAATCTTTCTCCCAAATTTTGGGACAATTGTCAGAAAAATATTTTACCTTTTTTTGTGATGTTAAGAAAATTAAAAACACAAACTAGAATTATTAAATGGTAGAGTAAGGGAGTAACTATAATATCAGGAGCAGCAGGAATTAAAAAAGTCTTCCTACGGAAAGCATAAATCCAAAGCAAACTAAGAAAACTAAAGAGGTTAAAATTTGATCTGCCAAGCCAAAAATGAATCTGAGGGGAAACAATGAATCATTGTTGAAGGAATAAAAACTAATAAATCCTTTTTCAAATACATCTGAAGCAGGGAGTGTGTAGGGCTGACTGATGTATAAAAGCTGAAGTCTAACAGAAAAACTAAATTAATTTCTCTCTTCTTTGGGGTCCTTTGCACAAGAGCTTAAAAAAGGCCTTGTACTCAGAGACTTTCAGCACTGGGGAGAAGTGGGGGAATGGTCAAATTCCTGAACAAATTGATAACAAATACGTAAACCTGGCAATTCTTTTACTGACATTAATGCAAGGGATTGAGCCAAGCAGAAATATGAACATGTCCATTGCATTAACTGTGGCGCAAACTATTTCTTGAATCAGTATTGGTGTTGGGAATGGAAGATGGCAAATGTGAAACCAGTTTTTATAATGGGCTCCGTTTTAGGATGATCTGGTGAACTGCAGTGGTAGTTGTACAAAAGCAGTAAGGATGTCTTCTGCATGAGGCAAATTGGTGGTAGAAGTGTAAAGAACTAAGTGAACTGACTTTGGGTAAATATGATATAACAGGGGAGCTTCCCTGTGCAATTTATGAAGAAAATCCATGACAATGGGCACATGCCCATGGATTAATTATTCAGCTGGGATGTATTTGAATATCCACAAACCTTGAGCAAGAGCTCCTAAGGAAGTTAACTGTCATGGTATAAGGGTGAAGGCACCTTTGTGGGCTCCTTTTCAAAGCTGGGGACTGAAGAATCAGATTACAAATCTTCGGACTGTGAGAAAAGGGGAGAGTGAACCTGCAGAGGCTTGTATTGATCTGCACTGGGACATGGGCCCTCCATGTATTCGGAAGTGATCTGGATAAGGGGGCACACTAGCTTGCAAAACTGTTTGGGATGCTCAGAATGAAAACTTAAAAGTAATATATACGGCAAAAACTTACTCTAGCTATGTGTGTGTTATGGTGAACTTTAAATTAGATACTGTTTGATCACAGAACATACACGTCTGAAGACATCAGCTCAGTAATAGCAACAGTCAGAAAGACAAACAATTTCAGGGGTCAGGGAGAGAACAGCATAGAAAAAGCATTTCTCCTGCTGCATATAGGTCCATAGTTCACCTGCATCTTGACAGTTGTCTAGACTTTTCATCTCAAAAAAGATGTGGAAAAACCTAGGAGGGGGATAAAGGGTGCTCAGACTTATGAAACAATGTCCACATGAGATCAAATAGACTGACTCTCCAGCTTGGAAGAAGGATGGGTAAGTATATGATAAAGACATACAAACATTTGCAAAATGGTAAATTTTGTGGAAACAGGGGAATGACTACTCTTTACAAAACCAAGAAGGAAACAGATCAAGTTATTAACAAATGAGAAAGTACTTCTTTTCAACACCTAATTAAATGATGAAGCACCTTTGCCACAGGACTTTGGGGGAAGCCAAAAGTGTGAGAGAGAAAAACAAAGAGACAAATACATGGAAGAAAGGTCTCAGGGAGTTCTTCAACATTAAGTAATGGCTTGCTCAGGGAGACCAATAGCACACATAGTTGAGAGGATAGAGCATGAAGTATGACTGTATTTTCCTTATCCTTTCCCTAAGTATCTGCATTTGGGTGTTGTCAGAAGCAGAATCCCAGACTAGGTGGACCTTCAGTCTGACACAGCACAGCCATTCTTAAATCTTTGAAATATTGAGAGATCGTACCCAACCCCCACGACTCCCCTAGTCCTGGAAACTGGGACAGGACCCTCTTTCTCCCTCAATGTAACTTGTGGATCTATTCTCAAATATAGTAGAAATTAGTGTCAACATTCTCAAAGATACTGAGTTTCCGCAACAGATTTGTGTGATGCAGACAAGTCCCTCATCGCACAGGCCTCCAGTAGCTCAAACAGCAGAGCTGGGGTTCTGGTTGCTGTCCTGAGTAAAACATCATCTAAAAACATGGATTGCACAAGCACAAATTTTAAACAAAATGTCACGCAACAGTGAGGTAGCATCTGTCTCAACTTTTTACCAAGTACAGGAAAAATAATATAAATTCATAAATAGCTCATGGCTGAAACCCAAGTAGGAAACCCCTCCATGGCTGAAACGCAAGTAGGACACCCCCTGCCCCACCCCACACCCCCAAATGTATGGAAGCTGCTGACAGTTATTGAACATGGTCATGTAGTGTGGCTCATGAAATAGGCTGAAGTGGCCATGTGGAGCAGTAGTGGCTTTCTGCCACCGTGCTGACCTCTATGCGCACTGGCACCCATGTCCGCAGGGGCTACCCAGAGGCCCCTGCTTGTGCTAGGCAGTCACCTCCTTGCAGTGTGAGCACTGCTGGCTGCCCTACACACAGGTGTATCTTACCTCCAAGGCTGAACTGGCTCTGCATTTACTCCTTGATATGGAAAGACAGATGTACAAGCAGAAGTACTCAGCAAGACTAAATATTCCAGAAGTGGGTCGTGGATGTTAAAGGGCAATTATTCTAAGCACAGCAAGACTAATTATGAGACTTGCTGGATGCTGATGGCTTCAGTATGGCAAACAGGGACAGCTGTGAGTACACTTTGAAGTTCAGCTGAGGATGCAGACCCAGAATTTGTGGCTACCTTTGTGGAGATTTTAGGATATGCTAAAATCTATGTGTATAAATCCAAGTGTATACTCAAAGAAAAAGAATAATGTTTACTGAAATAACTACAGGTGTGACTTCTGGCTCCACAGGCTATTTCATCTGTCAATACTCTCTACTAAGAGAAGAAATTGCAGCTGTTTCTGTATCACTGTGGCAAACTCACAACAAACTCACAATGTTGCGCTTTGACTGTGGAAGACATAGATTAATGTGAATAACTTCTTTCTAAGGAGTTCCACCTTATATATGTTCAAATTACTTTAAATTTGGACAGAATAAGACTACAGCAATATATGAAATGTGCTGAAGAGGAAAACAGGTAGAAAAAGCCTGTGGAGGCTGAGGTTGGTTGAGGAGATCCACATGCAGCCTGTGTGTATGAATTCATTGCATTCCACTGATTTCAACAGATTTCACCTGCTTATAATAACTAAAAGCTTATTCTAGTATAGCAAAACCTAAGAAAATACATTAGGTTGTTGGGATGAACCTCACCTTTGGAAGGCAGGGCAGAGTAGAAAGGCTGCTCCTCTAAGGATTCTGTGGTTTTAGGTATCTTAAGTTTTCTGAAGTGTTTCTCTAAGGTAAAAAAATAGCACAATTCATTCATTTAATGTTTTTAAGGTAATGCAGATCATCTGGAAGAACAAGGGAAACAAAAGGTAAAGTATGAGTACAGCTTTATCTTTTTTTCATCTTTTCAATATCTATCATCAACTCTCTGGCTGTTGAATCCTCCGAAGCAGGCAGAAGGTGGCAAAAATACAGCTTGGTGTTGTAAACTGTTTGATTCTGCAAAGAATAAAGGCAAAGCAAATGACTCAGTAATGCAATATTGCAGCTGTAAGATTACAGTACCTAATCAGGAAATAAAGGTTTCTCCGAGCAACATTTGTTGTTAGGTTGCATATCCTGTACATAGATCAACTGTGGTTAACACTTGTTCCTAGATGCTCTGTTGCTCTTTTAGAAACACAAGATTAAACTCTTCCTTGTGCTAAAATGGTGCAAAGCATGTACACCATTAAAGCCCTTCAACTGGGGACTAGGGGGTGTGTGGGGATTGTGGTGGCCCTTGTTGCAATATAGATTTCCCCTTTACATAACAGTGGTGGTCAGCTAACCAAATGTGGTCACAGGATGAGAGAAGCCCTAGCCAACTCGCTTTGGGGGTGTTGTCTTTCATCTTTCTTTACAGTACTGGAGTTGGGCCATACCTACAGTTAGGATGTAGGAGGGCATTGAATAATATTTCTGGTGGTGCTGAACTGTCTGTTATGTCAAATGAATAACATCACTCACATTCTTGCCCCAAATGCAACTGGATAACTGGATTGTTGTTCCCCATCCCCCCTTTAGTACTTTCTTTGATCACCTGGGAATTTTGCCAGTTGCCAAAGACCCACGATTGGTTCATTCTCCTTTTCCTGTTGCATGTTGGAGATGTAGCTTTTTGTGTAGCTCTTCCAGAATGAGCACTCACTGTTTGCAGCAATGGATGTAACAAGTTGCCTTCAGCACACTTCATTGTTTGCTTAGGCCCAACTCTGTGGCAGTCAGTAAAGAAAACTGTGAAAAAAGTGTCAAGTTTTGGAAGAGTGCATTTGAAAATGCAACTGTCCAGATCTGTGTTCCCATGTATTTCTAGCAGAGGTGTAATTGTTCTTTAAAATTGCTGTTACATGAGTCAGAGCTTGGTACTGTGTGAGAATGGAGCCCATAGGACCCCTCCTTCCACAGATTTCCTCGTTAGACCTAAGCAATCAACCGTATTTATTTGTTTCTGTCAAAGGCTCTAAGAAGCTTCCAGTTTTCCTGTGAGCAGGTGATGTTACCTGAGACCCATTCATCTTCAGGTTTGTGTTTGATATTATCCCTGTGGAGGCTTTCCCTCCCAAAATTATCTGAAAACAGGCTGGGGGAGAAATCAGCTGTTTGAAAGGATGCATATGTGTGGGATTTGACTGAAGTGGAGGTAGGCTCTACAAACTCCTTAGGTTTTTGTTCTAGTCGTAATTACTTTTCTACCTTAGTTTCTTCAACTGCTAATTGAAGATGCTCCTATTACTTCAACGATTCACAGCAGTGTTTTGTGATCTCTTCTTGCTTGATGGTTGAGCATTTTGGTGCGTCTAAGCACCCAAAGTATTTACTGAACACCTGAGTAAAGTTTCTCATCCATTCTGATTTAAAACTGCCAGTCAAAACAATCTGTATGGATTTCTTACATTTTAACCAATGCAGTTATGTTTTAGTATACTGGTGAATGTAATTTTCTTTCCAGGTTACTGGTCTTTCTTAACTTAAAGTCTTTCACTTCTGCAGTTCATGCTCTGAGGCCAGCTGACATTAAAACAGTCACTGCAATAGGAAGTTTGCAAAGAGTAAGTACAAGCGGGAAGTGTGCTGAACGTGACCCGTTTCCTCCGTTGTGATGATGAAGTGAGGTGATGATGTAGTTTGGAGTCTCAGTTGGGGCATTCAGGACTTGAATCTTTCCGCAAGCATCAAAGGTTTCTGGTGAAAAATGACTGGAAATACCTGCTCTTCAGTGTTCCACGTACCCTGAGTGTAAAAATAGCCAGCTGACTTCACACAGGAGGAAATGTGATCACAGTGCTCTTGCAGAGAACCATGATATTTGATGAGAGTGCTTGGATTTTCCTAACAATGAGCATAACAGATCAAATAACTGGAAGAAGCAGCTGGGAAAATTCAAGCTGGAAAAAAGTACATTTTTGGTAATTACCGTTAGAACAAATTATTGAGAAATGCAGTAAATTTTCCATCCTGTTAAAGTGTTTTCCGCAGAGACAGGTTTCCTATCTAGAAGGCAGAAGCTCTAGAAGAATCACAAAGGTATACTTCTGATGTATAAATTGCTGGGTAAAGTTCTTCTGCCCATTCCAGTACAGTCAGGTTTGGATGATCTTAACTGATCTTAATGGTTGGAAGTGAATATCTGAAATAGATTTGAGGCCCAATTAAAAACATTTAACCATAATTGTCAAGCTTTGAGGGTGTGTAGAAATTGGGCAAAAATTCGTAGCCATTGCAGGGGCTACGACTGCAAAGAAATGGGGGAGATTATCCCTTATCACAAAACAACTTTCAAATTGAGATGGTATTCTTCAAGGCATCACACTTTTCCTTGGGATGAAAGCTTTCCATTAGAAAATCAGCACTCCTGAACTCCTTGTAAGTACCTCCTCCTTTGGAAGAAAATAATTGTCCTAAATGCAAAGGGTGCTACATCTGTATCGGGGATGCATGGCCCTTTAGAGCAAATCTTTTATGTGCTGATGTCTCTGTTGCTTGGGGATGGTGCCGCAGGAAAACATAAAAATGTTTGCTTTCCTGGAGCAGACATCTCTGTCACTGTTTCCTCCTCAGACTCTCTGAAATCAATGAAGTTCCTCTGTTTATGTTAAAAGTTTTTTTGACAGACACCGTACTGGCTGAGTGTCATCCGCTTAAGTTATCTAAATGACTTCAGGTCATGTCCCTTGTTGAAAAGGAGTAGATCCAGAGAAATTTGGTGTAGAACAGCATTTCATCTGACTGAATTTGAGTTCAACTAGTCACATTTTATTTTAAGCTATATGTAATAAACTCATTAATAACAGCAGTAACTGAGAAAGGATTATCAGACTATGAAAATATGCTGTAATAAGGAAGCTCTGGAAAATAATTTAAATCTGTGAGTAATTACAATGCAGTGGAGAATAGAATGTAGACACAATGCTATCTATGACAGGAACAGCATATGGTAGGGGAACAGCATATGCAGAACTAGTTTACCCTTTGCTTAATGCTGTTCTTATTGCTTGCTTGTTCACAGACACCAGGATCTGGTGTACCTCATGAGGATTTACTCCGAAGGTAACAATGAATTGTTAGCATTGCTAAGTGTCATCATACTACTGTATACAGTATCATAGTGCAGGAATTAGGTCCAAGCAATTCTTATTGTTTTCTAGAGAGAAGGAGAAAGGCTATGTAAAATATAAAGGACTTTGAGACACTGGGTCCTTCCCAATCCTTAGTTAACAGAAATTACTTGTGCTTATGCAAGATATAGAACTACCTTAGGGTTGCAATAACCTTAATTAAGAATCATTGCCACATGACAAATCCTAGGTAGTAAATATTATCATCCACAAGCTAGAGACCAGAAAGCAGGGATTTATCAAAGCAAAAAAAGAACCCAGGAGTTCTGATACCTTGTCCTCTGCTTGAATGATTTGCAGTGCTTCATGGACAAGCTTTACCCTGTTTTCTTCTTCCATGCCCCCTTAACAGATCTAAATCAGTGAGTGAACATATGGATAAACTTTGTAAATGCAACTCTGTGTACCTTTTTTGAGTTACAGCATGCCAGATGAGGATTTGGCTCTACACAGGCAAACTTTAAAAGACTAATATTTTAAAATGGTTCCACAAACAGCCATGTCCGCTTGATGTGGGTAGACACCAGAGGGGTCCCTGCGTTACTTGTACATATGCATAAGCACAATTATTGCAACACACAGAGTGTACAGAGACACAAAAAATTGAGGTCTAAGACTGTGCTCTTAGCAGTAGCTGATGACACGATGGTTTTGGGGAAAGAAAGGCCCCATTCTTAAAGTCAACAGCTGCCATGAGTATGTACTCTGAGCTGTAGTGCAGCTAATAAGAAATTGTGGCTGTGCTGTAATATGATTTTTCATTGAGAAATGGAATAACTGTAGCTTCCTGTTTTCTCTTCCCTTTCTATAGCACAGGAAAGAGCCTCCTTGAAGTAAGCGTGGAAACTTTAGCAGGTGTGTTTTGCTCTCATGCTGAAACTCAGCAAATTGATTGAAGAGCATGCTGGCAGGAGCTTCAGGGCTTTGCTGGGCTGCAGAGCAGGTGCAGCACAAACACACTGCAGGGATGTAAGGGAAGCCTGAGGGATGGTGTACTTGGGGGACATGAGTACAGCCAGGCTGGGTTACCTGTGCTGGCTTTAAACAGACTGTCTGTGTAGACAAATAGTGGTGAAGAAGGGATGTTATAGATTGCTGCAAGAGTCTTATGCGTCCAACAGGGATTTTTGGGCTGCTACTGCTGCTTGTGCCACAGTCTCTGCTGGTTTGTGCTTGCTGCCCATGCTAGTCCAGTGAAATCTTGTGTGGGTTTGCCTGTCCAGTACTCTTTCCACTGCCATGTGTTCAGGATTTACACTGGGGCTGCCATAGATGCACCACGTAGGTGAATTCATCATCTATCAGCTGGTTCCAGCTGGCTCTGAGGGCAGCCTTGGCTTGATTGAAGGGTGTTGCAAGTAAAACGTTCAGGTCCGCTGAAATGCTGAGTTGAGTAGTAGGTAGCTCCAGGGTCCTCCCCTTTAAATCATCTTCCTAGAATTTTAATGACACCTCCATTTCCCTGTGAAAGGAGTTTAAAACTTGGTTTAAAACTTGGCAACTCCTCAGCCCTTCAGAAGGCTGTCTCTGGGTAGCCCTTCCCAGTAGCTTCATTTCTACAGCTGCCTGTATTTAAATCTGCCTGCATTACTTGGGGCTGACATGAGAGGTGGGGATGGTGGTTTCTGACCTGAGTCCGGAGGCAAACTCAGATGTCAAATCTCCACTTCAGAAGGTGAGGAGCAAAACCAGCAAGAGCAGCTACAGAGGGGCTTGAGCGTACCTCCCATGCCTGCCGAGAGATCCTCAGACTTCATGTTCTCTGGCTCGTTTAGTTCTGTTGTGTTTATAGTGAAAGAGCAGAGTAGCAGTCCCTTGTATGCAGAAATTGCCTAACCTGTGTATGTCATTCAGCTCTCATTAGCAGTTTTAATCCCTCTGTCCTACACCAGTCTCCTCTGCCTGGCACAAAGGGAGTGACATCGGACAGTCAAGCCACGTAAGTCTGAAGGGTTTTTTGCCAGGCAGTTGATTTACAGCTGGCAAGGCTGGAAGTCTCTGATGCTGGAGCACTTCACTGGGCACAGAATATGTTCAGTACTGGCAGAGGCTGCACAGACACTCCAGGGACAGACCCTGCCACTGTGGCTCAGTTGTCACCTCTCAGAAGCAGGAGGAACAAACCCCACTGTGGGCTTTGGGGTCTGGATCACCTGACTTAACATCAGGTCTCCCTCTTTATGGCTGCAAAACACACTTTTTGGCTCAAGTAGAGTTAGAGGTGTGCCTGCCAGGCTGTGTCTGCTGTTTTCATCTACGTGCATGTCTGAAAGTGAGATGCCTGAATAGGAGCTAATCAGCCCAGATGCTCTGTGTAGCACAGACAAGAGTCCAATTTTAACACATTTAGCAGACAAAAGATTAATCCCACCTGAAGTCTCAAATGTCGTTTGGTTTAATGGTAAAAATCAGCCAAAGCTTTACTCTTACTGATGCCTTCACAGTTTCTCTTTTCTGCTTTTCAGAGACCTCTTGCATCAAGCTGAAGAAATAGTGAAGCTCATGAAAGAGAATCAGGTTTGTTTAAAGCACACGACAATTCAGAGAGCTTGGTGTTGAAGCAGAAAAATGGAGAAATGTGGTTGAATACTTTAAACAGCACTAAAAAATATCTTCAAAATAGAAGATGCCATTTCTTGATCTTAACAGACTTGGGTCTTTCTGTTGTAAATAAGAATCAGTTCTGTATCTTTCAAGTACACAGTTTTGTTCTTGAAAGCATCCCACCTGGTTTACATTTGTCAGAGTGGCTGAGAGCTTGGTAGGGAAGCCAGTGTGTTTGTTTGCTGTTGGTTGAGGATGTGAGACCTCTGCTAGCTGCACTTTGTAACTGTGCCAGTGTTTCTGAGAAACCAACCCAAAACAGTAATTCTCGGTATTTGTCTCTTCAGTTTCCTCTTTGTCTTTTAGGATTGTACTTTCAAAAAGGACAGTAAAGACCTAGATAGGCTTTGGCTGATGTCAGTGGTTGACCCTGGTGAGAGCTTGAATTATCACTCATGGCTGAGTGCTCTGTAAATCCCATCCTGGAGTTCTGCATATTCATTTTTCTTTTATTCTTAACCTGAGACATAGTATTTTGTAAAATGGTCTTGGCATAATGAGAAAACGTAATCACCAAGGCGATTCTGCTATTGCCTCCTCACTCTGCAGGGAGCCTATCAGACTCTGCACGTGGATTTAGCACATATTTTTGTGGAACTGAGTGGTTCTAACCAATGCTCTTCAGGATTGGCAAGAACTGCCTAATAAGCATAGCACAGCTAAGCAGGAGTCTAGCGCTTAGATTTTTGTTCCAGTCTTCATTCCACTAGTGTGACCCAATCTCAGCAGTTCAGGAACATTAACCCTGTCAGCAAGCTGCAATGGTGATGAAAGAAGTAGCATCAAGGTCTGTGCTAAGCTGTGCATGCCTATCTTCTCCAATAGACTCTCCAATGGCAGCAGGAATTCCTGGCTCTGTCCTGAGCTTTTTATAGACGTGCGTTCAGCTTTAATTGCAGTGTTTACTGCTTAACCATCCATTTGCTGTCTCCTCTAGGGAAAAGCTGGATGGTTTGTCAAATGGAAGGGATCAGGGTGGTCAGGGCTGGGCCATGAACTACTGTTTGTCTTGCTGATTTAAAGCTATAGCAAACCTTGTGTGAGAAAGGAAAATAGTAAGTAGGTCTCTGATCATCCTAGTCTTTCAATTATTATCTTTTTTTTCTCCCAGATGATGGACTTCCAAAATGACTGGAAACTGATCACAGTTTTTTTTGGTGCTGAAAACCCATGTTCTTTCTGTGACTCCACACAACTGGTAAGCTTTTGATGGGGTGGTTTAAATGTCAAGGCAGGTGTTTAAGATGCTTTCCCAAACTCTGCTCTCTGCAATAGTGAACCAAAGGAGCAGCTAGTTCTGGGCTGGAATGATACTATCCAGTGATGTAAGTTCCTGGCATACAATGTGTTTCGTATTTATGTGATCCCAAGTCTGATATGCCCATGCCCTAGTAGAACAACCCTTTTCTACCTTCAAGTCTAAAGATACTTTTCTTCCCTGTCGCTGTCTTTTGTTTTTCTGTTTGTATGTTAAGTTGCCTAATTATAGGCAGTTAAATTACAAGACTAGTTCCATGGTTTTTTTCTTGATGCTGGCTAAGGCTGAATCCAGAATAATGTGGTTGTCAGTAACCCTTCAGTACGCAGCTCAACACACAGGATTTTTGACTTTTGCCAAATTGGTAACTTTGTTTTTTCTACTAGTTTTGATGGCATCTCTCATCTCATTTACAGAAGAACTGCATATTGGACAACCTGGAAAAGCTTAAAGCTGTCTTGGATTTTTTGTATGAAAAGGTAAGATTTATTTATCAACCTTGAATACCAAATCTTTCACTGATTTTTCCAGTCTTCCTTACTGGACTAGGGCTTGTACCACTGCAGGTGACTTAGAACACCAATCTCACTCCAGTCCGCTGGCTCCGTTCATTGTCACTAAGTGTTTTATTCCTGCTTTAAAAAAGCTGATGCACGCAAACAGAAAGAACTGACAGGTAACTGCTTTGTTTTGGAACACTAGCTGATGTGCCACTCAGTCTTTGGTTTTTTAGGTGATTTTTATGAAAAATGGTGTACATCTGCCTACATGTGAAAGTCATTCATGTTTAACAGGGCTGTTCTTGAAAATAACTGTTATCTAGTAACAGGATGTGTGGAGCTCCCTAGACAGTGTACAGGCTGCTAACTGCCTGGTGATGACCTTTACAGACCAGGGAAAATGCCCATTAAAAATATATATAATGGATCTTTTTTCCTATTATATGTTCATTTTAAGATCTCAGCATTTCTCAAGGTTTTTGAGCTGGCTGAGCTAAGAATTATCTACTTATCTAGAATGGTGTATGGTAAATGCTCTGCACTGTGTCTTAGTCTACTAATGAATAGTAGACTAGATGTGGTTATATCACTACTAAAGCAGGCTATTAACTGTTTATGTGAAGTATTTCAATGGCATCTTCCAAGAATTTTGTTTTCTGGACTGAAAGCCTAAAGGGTATTCTGAACCTGCTACACTTCAATTGCATCAGGTCACAACCACTCATTTTTCTCAGACCAACTTCAGCAAATGTTGCGTATGGGTGAAGTTCCACCCACACATTCTCTTTGGAATCTCTCAATTATTATTTGCAGAATCTGTTTATGTGCACTTGTAAAAGTGAAATATCATTATGAAAATGGAAAGCTGCTTTCTGCTTGAGGGAGTGGTGAGGCGGGATGCACTAGTGCTTGTGCTATTACACAGGACGTTTCATCCCCAGCTTTGCATTGGTATGTTGCCACAAAAATGGTAGTTCCTAGTTCATTTGAGTTCAGTTTAGCTGGCTGGTAGCCACTTCGGTTATGTAAAATAAATTGCTAGGTCTCGGTCAAGAAATCATCATCACAAGTACTTCGTGAATGATGATCAACGTTATTCTAGGTCACAGGCATAGGAGTAGGGTTCAAGGCAGAATTGGCAAAGACTTAGATCATTGATTTTATGCAGGCAGAATGCCAGGTCAGAGGTAACACATGTGAAGCTGTAGACATAATTTACCATTATTGCTGTTTGCTGATCTGTAATTGCAAATGTAATGTGATTAATTTTAAGTTTATTACTGCAGGTTCCCAAGGCCTTCGTAAATCTGGTGGATTCTACTGAGCTCTCAGCTTTGTCTCTTGCATGCCAAGATTACAACATTAGGTAACAGAGGTTTCTTTAAATTCTTGACACAGTTTCCCACTAGCGTTGAGACACATAGCTATGTATACGTATTGAGTTTGTAACAGAGGTAGAGTCTTCTGAACAATTTTTCTGTGCTTAGTACAAAACTATGTCAAAGATTTTTAGGTATCCACTTTGTTTCTGATAAACTCTCTTTGCTAGGCATATTTTTACCAGGAAGAATAGGTGCTTTTAATCCTGTCAAGTTGGTTAGCATATGTTTAAATATTGGGTCAGAGTTGGGGAAAAAGAAAGCTTCAGCGCTGTACAAGAACTGTTCAGTTACAGTCAAAGCATTGGTGTGTTATCAACAGTTTTAGCCACAAATCCAAAACACAGCTATGAAGAAAGTGAACTCCATCCCAGCCAGACCCAGTACTCTGATTCTTGTCACGAGATTGCGCAGTCTACCAGCCCCAGTTCTTTAGTCAGTGCTGCTTCTGCCCTGCAACTCTCAACTCAAAAACTCTGAAGGCCCTTTGAAAGTTTAAGTTTCTAGGTATTGATGTTCACAAAAGGAATAACTGGTCTTAAAGCACATTGTTAGGCTATGTGAAAGCTACTACTTGGGCTTAGGGTATGGTAGGATGGAGAATATCCAACTTGTCAGTTCCTTATGGTAACTGCATGCCTAGTTGCTTTCATCCATCTCCCTTTCTCGGTACCTTGTAACAAAAGTGTGAGTAGCTTATGTCCCAATTTAGTATGGAGTAGGAGTGTGCACATGGACAGTTATGATGGAGTAGTTTACAGCTGATGAGATTAAACTCCATCTTACTCCACAGTAAATTTTTTTCCTGTGCTCGTGGCATAAGACACCATATGTACTAATATGGTCATCCTGGAGGGTTTCACAAGCTTTGCATGTATACAACCCAGGAGATGTTCCATCAGTCAAGGACAGGGTCTGGCTGCAGCATAACCATGTGCTTAACAACAAGCATAGGCAGAAGAGAAGCTTTCCTTGTTGAAAGCAACTGCATGAAACATTCTAGCTTATTTCTCCTGCACAGGCACTAAGGGGAAAAATGTGGGACAGGTAGATAAGCAATCGAAAAGATGAATTTAGGAATATGGGCCTTGCCGTATATCGAAGGCCTTAAAAATAAATACATCTAATTTTTTTTTCCTCTGAGGAATTTTTGTATTTCTTTTTCAACTTAAGGCAATTTGCTTTCTTGTTGTTAGCATGCCTTTGTAGCTGTGCTTGTGTGGTTGAACAGTTCCACCAGTTCGCAAGCATTGTACTTTACTGTTTGGTAAATTCCTGGGTCCACCTTGGCCTCAGGCCCAGATCATCTCCCAGATAAGGCCCTTGGCATTTGGCTACAAAGTCCTTGTATGAACTGTCCTTTGGGAGAAAAGCACAAGCCCAGACCAAAAGATGAAATTTCAAGAGTCTAAGAGGAGAATAGTGGCTGACACTCCCAGTCCCATGTCAGTACATAACTCTTGAAGTTTGCGACATCATAGGGATTTGAAGTTCCTTCCTTTATTAGTTTCTTACAAATTGAAAGCATTGTCTGCACTAAAAGTAATGTGTGAACCCCATTTTTAGGCATGTAACTCTCCTCATGAATTTTATGAGGTTCTTCTGTCAGGCTTGGGTAAGATTCTGGCCCTGAGTTCATATTTCTTTCACTCAACAGCAGTGATAAAAGCACTTTAATGGAAAACTCCCATTTTATAAGTTTAGCTACAGTTCTGTGAAAAGGGGAAAGCCTGATCCTGACAGGTACTTACTGCTTACATCTGCAAACCCCTCAAAAAGGTTTCTCAGATTGCAGTCCATCCAGGCATTTTCAAATGAGTATATCTTTGCTGGAACCAGACTAATCTTAAATGTATCTTATATTGTTTCTGCCTACAGCCTTGGGAGGTCTGATTTCTCCAACTAGATGCATAAATATGCAGTGTGCACATCTCACTTCGCAGGTCAGAAATTTGGCCGAGATTGGTTAGCTGCCTGACAGTGCCTGGCCACCCTTTAGTATATATAAGCGTTTGCATCCTTGAGCTTCCATCCACATTTCTAGATGCAGGTCTTGTTGACAAATACTAAGACAAAAGTTCCTGTGGAAGTATTTTGAGTGTGTTCAATCATCCTATGTGACTATAGAGAGGGAAATGTTTGAAAACTAGTGTAGCTGCTATTTTAAGCCTTAGCATGCTGCTAGCTTGTGAGACCCTGTGCTAATCAAATCTGGCATATTTGTCATCTGAATAGGCTTTCAAATCAAGAAGCAACCCAAAGCTCTGGACATGGAAATATATATCATTCTATGTTTATATCAAAAATTAGGATGTTCCATGTAGCTTTCTCAATATATCCAGCAATTTAGTCTTCAATATATGCTTGTCAGTGGCTTAGAAGAGTTCATGCTATCTGTCTTGTTTATCACAAGTTCATAATGTCTTTCATGTTTTTTATTCTTTTCTGCAGCAATCCAGGCAGGAATTGGTGCAATTGTGTTGGTGAACACTCCACATTAGACAATAACATATTGAGATGGTCTTATCAGGTATGGCATCTTCTGTGTTGTTTGGCTCTCATATTGCTGCACATATCTATTCGTTTTCCAGATGGACTCAAGTGAGGAGTTAAGGGAGGAATAGCAGTGAGGAAGTTGAGTAACAGCCTTTTTGTCACATGTCCATAGCAATCCCAACCCCATTTCTTACATCAGGAACATTGGAGATAAGTTCTCTTTATACCTGAGTGGTCTCAGTATCTCCTGAAGTTTCTAAAGACTATACAGCTTTCGTTAACCTAGGATTTGTCATATTCCATCAGAAAAATGATCTATCTTGTCTAGTAACCTGCCACATGATTTACAAGAGGGAAACTTACTGTTAAGACAAAACCAGTTGTGCTGGAATTCCCTTTTAAAATGACAGGGAGGCAATAAGTGTGACATTTCATTGCATTGCTAAGCTTCCTGCTTTTTCAAATAAAATTATGGTAAATCAGTGTAGGTTTCTCATAGCTACAAGGAGTTTCCAATTATTGTGTAAGAATATTTCATTAAATTACAGACTTTGTTTTGGATTACAGAATTTTATTATTGTAGTTTATTAGGGATGGGGATAATCTTAGTTCACTTTAAGCCTTGACAAATTGCACATATATTACATTCTCTACCTGATAATACTCATCTGATTAAATGGTTTTCTGTTCAGGATGCTTGGGAAAAACTGCTGGAGTCTGAGAGGTTTGATCAAAAGGATGACTTCACTGTTGTTGTTCAGCCTTTTCTCCAAGAAAGAAATCTGCTGCTCAGACCAGTGAGTAAACTAGAGTTGCTCCATTCTTTCTGGATTGTATCTGCTGAGCTTGAGTGCAATATTCAGCTGGCTCTTTCCTGTCTAGGCTGTGTGTAATGCTAGAAGACAAGGGTAGTTGGGCACATACAAAACACGCCTCAGGATCAGATGCAGAGGTCCCGAGAGTGGAGCTTGCTTCAAACAGCATCAGTCAGAGATCCTGTGTTTTTTGAATGCTATGTTCCAGGAGAAATCAAGTCATGGCAGCTCTGTAGATTAAGGCATGGTTGTCTGGAAATTATAGTGCTGCTGATTTTTCCATATCTTTGTAGTCATCAGCATATTCATCCCTGATTATGCTCATGTGTGTTTGGCAACAAAGGCAAAAAGTGGGTAACAAGAAGTATTTAAAAATGGGTAGGGGAAAAAACCAGGTTTTGTAAACTGTGCTGGAAAGTAGTTACCTCCCTGCAATGAGATTAATGCAGCCTGGGAATGAATTTTGTCCAGGTTTTTATCTGTTATAGCCAGCAGGGAATGAATGTAGGTAGGGTTGCCTGGCATGTCAGAAATTATTTTGCCATAACTGATTTTTAAAGGGAAGTTCAAAGGTTAAGGTTGTCTGAGACCTAGCAATGAAGAGGGTAAATATTACTTCCTAGGTAATGGTTTACTCGGATGCAAGGTATCAAAATCCAACACATAACATTGGATGGTTATTTGTAAACCAGGTTGGTGGTGAGTCATGGTCTGGTTCCTGGGTATCATAACAGCTCGTTGAATTTGTGGTAATTCCATTGTTACCCTCCGCTCAGTATCAGAATGAAGTAAACTGGGAGAAGAAACTTGTCTTCCAGGAAGGTTGGGGTCTGTTATGTTGCAAAATCTTCTTTTGCTGCTGGGTTGTCTTGTGCCAGGCTTGTTTTGTTGATGGCTGATCCATATGTAAATGACAGATTTTTCACTTTCATGGCATTACTTTTTCTCTTAGTAAATTGCTCTGTTATTGTCTTAAATGCCACCTTACGTCACAGGTAGATTCTTTATTTCTTCTGATTTGTGGTATACCTGCAGGCCACCATGTGTAATCTTCCAAACACAACAGTTACTGTCTTTTAAAAATAAGTCTAACCTCTTAAGACGAATTCTGTATGCTTCCACTTTTAAATGCATGTAAGTGTTAGCTAGAGGAAGTGTTGTTTATTCCACATCATTCATGTGATCACATCTGTGTGTGTCTCTGATCTCCTGTATGTCACTGCTGTGATTGTTCTTTGTTGTTGCTCTGGTCATCTTGTTCTGTTGATGTGCGGTCCCTTCACTGCTGCCTTACAGCAATCGCTTACAGGAACTGCATCTGTTCTGCCTTGACACGCCAGCAGTAACTGAGATCAGCAATAAGTGGCTTAATGAGAGTGACAGCGATGGATATGAATATCATTTTCTAGATTGGGACCTTTTGTGGCTGAATATTTCATCTTTCCATACTTTTCAGTGTTCTGTCGTGCTTAAAATGCTTTCTCTTTCAGGGCAGGGATGGTTTCATTACCACATCAAAGACACAAGTGGAAACTCTGGAAGAAGATTATACTTTCATGGCTGTGGGCCTCTGGAACAACATGGTGAGCAGTGCCGGGCGGTGTTGCTTACTGGACTTAGTACAGATGCCGTGTTGCAACTCCACACTCGCCAGGCTTTGAGTAGCAAGGAGGCAGGGGAAGGAAGAATATACAAAGAAACATACCATGACTGCTATCCTCAGCGGTGCAGGGAGACTGCTCTTGAACACTGCTAAATATCTACACTCCCCAGACAAATCTCTTGCTGTTCTGTGGCTGCTACTTACCACCAATATCTATTTAGAAAGATTTCCATAGTAGCCCTTTGGGAAGTCTCAGGGAGTAAATGAGCTGTGACAGACCCTTCTTTCGCTAATCTTACCTCTGTGACAGCATGGCACAGTGACAACTGAGGCTCATCCTAACCTGAGGTTGTAGTGATTATACTCTTCTGTCCTCTCTGTCCTGTATCCATACCCCAGCCTTTTTACTAATGAGTCTCATGATGATGTCTCCTCCTTAAGCATCATCCTTCTGCTGCTGTTGCTTATAGTAAAAAGGTGCTGGACAGCCTTGAAGAGCTCCTGTTACCTCCTCAAGAGTTAGATGTCCTGCCCAACTGAGGAAAGCCAACAAATGGTGCCTTCTAATGGGTGGGAGAGGGTGACTGAAAGAAACATGGGTTCCCCAACCTACTCAACCTTCAACGCAATGATCAGTTCTGTAGGGGACTGTTTCCTTCTGCAGCCTTGAGCTGCTGACAGCATTTGTGTGTGTGACTGAGTGGATGCATGTAGAGCTGGAGGGGACTGCAGTTTAAAATTGATGGTGGGGGCAAGCGAAGAAAAGGGAGTTGCTTTTCAGTATGAGACAAAAATGCTGGCATGTGGTTTTGGACTCACCAGAGTAAAGTAGGATGTTACTGCTTAGTGCATATTATATTTGGATATGCCCTGATATCAGTGGTTTTGGGTAAGTTGTTGATTTTACTATTCTTTCTGACATAGAAACTTCCAAAATTTTCTGCTTTTTTTTCTAATAACCTTCTTATAACACATACAATATTCTTTTTTAATTAAAAAGAATCTGCAATGGCCAATTAAGTTAGATTAAAGATAAAAGACTTTTTTTGCTTCTTTTGCAGTCCACGTGTTAATTAGATTTTCGGTTGAGGGCACCTACTATTCCTGTGTTGGTCCAA
The DNA here is from genome assembly GCA_035590275.1 of Ibycter americanus. Classification (NCBI taxonomy): domain Eukaryota; kingdom Metazoa; phylum Chordata; class Aves; order Falconiformes; family Falconidae; genus Ibycter; species Ibycter americanus. The sequence goes on from JAVJGI010000035.1 coordinate 16,766,573, forward strand.
ATTATCCTAAGTATGAAGGAAAAAAAATTCTATACTGCAACCACCTTTTAGTAAACCACTTTTAAAAAATAAATCCATGCAGATTGGCATGTTCTTGTTTCCTTTTATGTTAATTCTGGCAGTAGTAATGCTGTTGTAGCCCTGATCACTGAAAGAAGCAGGATTTGCAGGATGAGGCTTTTATTCAACCAGATGATATAGCTAGAAAAATAGTACAGTCACTTCAATAAAAGATGTTATCTTTTAGTTAAATTTAGTAGGACTTTAGTTAGTTAGTAGGAACCAAAGAGTTAAAAATTGATCAGCTGTTGAAGCTCTAACCTTGGAACAACTATGCTGCATCCAGTTATCTCCTTTGCTGTTATCTGTGACATTCCCCATGATGATGGCAAAGTTCCTACCTCAGTTCTTCTATCGCAAAATAGATTCCGTGATAAGATGCATATTGACTTCTTTATCATTATTTTGCCTTAGTCCCACTAGGCAACTAGTTTCACTACTCAAATGAGCAAAGAAAGCAAACACTGAAAAACAGGTTTCTGAAGCGTGAATTAAACAGTCTCTCTGTTTCTGGCAATTCTCTGTCAAGAACCTGAGTTTCTTTACTCACCCATGTCTCAGTGTCCCCATCAGTGTTGGAGATATTTACCTAGATCACACAATCACCATCACGTAAAATGATCCATAAGACACTAGAAAGCACAGGCATATTCTCCTCAGATGCTAACCATTACAAAGATTGAAGCTAGTTGGGAGCAAGCCACACAAAGTGTGTGGTTTTTTGCTGTGAAAAGTGGCCTTTACACCTGCTTAGAACAGTTTTTCCAACAGAAAATTTTTGAAATTAAATGATGAATATAATTCCAGCTAGTGCAGAAAATGAATGCTTCCAACTGGAGAGGGACCATAGCGCCACCAGTTTGTCAGCCCATTTTGTGCCTCTCCAGCAGGAATTGTTTGGAGGCAACTGAACCAAACTCATCAGATCCTGAGATCCACCTAACTGTGGCAATAGATCAGCCTCAGCTAAGAAGTTTTCTAGGGCTTTTCATTGGGAAACTGACCTCCGGCTTTGAGTACTGTCCTTTTCTTTTATCGGACTCTGCATTTAGCAGAATTCACATGCTTCTGATTGATAGGCTTTGCTTTCATTTTTTTTCCAAGTCTAGACTATAGCTCCTTTTTTTTTTCTTTTCTTTCTTTTTTTTTTCTTTTTTCTTTTATTCTATGGCCTCTTACTATCAGACCTTTTAGATTTCCATTTATGCAGAAGCCAGTATCAGGCATCTTGGATATTCTTTACAACGAGTTGTGACATTATTATCCCCAGTCTGAAACAGGTATATTGCCTCTTCCAAATCCTGTATAGGAGCGGAGAGGGATAGGATTTATCTTCTGGAGTTTTATAACTTACGCAGACATACTCAGTCAGCTCAGCACTGATTTCTCTTTCCTGCCCTCTCAAATTCTTATACTTGTCTTGCAACAAATTCCTTCTGTCCCTTCAGATGATACTTTATTTGCAGCTTCTGCCAGCAGAAAACCCTCTCTCTTTCGCTCTGCTTCTTTTTTCTGTCCCTAACCCTTTTCTGCACAGACTTTATTTGGCCTCCTGAGCTCTGTCCTTGAGCATCTCGTTCTTTGGTGTGTTACGCTAATCTTGTCACTTTAACTGCTAGGAGCATTTTGTTGAAACAGCAGAAGTGAAAAACTAAGCAAAACGAAGTGAGTGGTACTTTTAAGGATGGCTGCATTAGGGCCAGTTGCCCAGACTCAGGCAGTGAGCATGCTGGGGAGCCACCAGAACCAGAGAATTGTCATAAAGGACACAAATACCAATGTTGCTTTATTTCAGTGTTTTTCCTCAGTGTGAGGTGGTTCCTCTAGTAAGGGGACAGTCCAGGTGATCTGGAGGAAGAGCAAAATGTGGCAAAACCACACCTTGCTACTGGTTTGAAGGGAGATTACAGGAAGGGTAGTATACCCTTCACAACTCCTCTTCCTCTCTGTTTTCCTGCCTCCTCTTTTATTTAGTGGAATTTTCTTACTACAACTGGCAATCATCAGAAAGGCACCTCTCTGGGTAGGTTCCATGTCTGCCTGTGATGGTATTCTGCCATGACGTAAAAGCAGATTATATGAAAGATGCTTTCAACGTAAAAAACACTGGCAGGTGTTCTCACCTAGTAAAGGTTACTCTAGTTTTACTGGGAAGTCCAGCTAATGGTTTATGCAGACTGCTTGAAAAACAGAACAACCCACAATTCAGTATCAGGAACTGACAAGAAATCAAGATCATGGCATGCGGAGTAGCAAACACAACAGAATGAGGAGGTGCCTGAGAACCGCTTTCAGAGAGCTGCTTCTTCCTGCTGCCTGCCAGGCTGTTCTTACCTTGTGTTGAGGCTTGGTACCAGCCTCTTTTATTGGAATGATTACCTGCTTATTGGCCAAAGGGCAAATCCTTGAAAATCTAGTGGCAGTTGGCAATGGGACTGCACTTCAGTCTGGCTGAGAAGAAACTGAGCTAGTAGGTACTAAGGACTTGTCCTAGGCATGGCTAGATATCTTGCCAAAACATTTCTAGCTGTCTAGGAGCAACACAATTCATATGCTAAACACATCAGAAAACAGCCAACTAAATGACACTGGGTAGCTACGAAAAGCTGAGAGAGGTTGGTTGTTTACTTGGACAACTTTGATGTTTACCACAGGGAGCCTGATTGACTGATTTTGGCAAATGCATACAATTTTACCTCTGGAAATGTATCTGGGGGCAAAGCTCCTTTGATGTGTGTAAAGAACTTAGACAAGAAGCTCTGGCTTTTGTGTTTGGTGTCTTTTTGTGTAACAGAAAAGACCACAAAAAAACCCCTACCCTGCAACCAATAGAGAAACTGAAACCAGTCAAGGACCTGAACAGGAACAGCACCACAGGAGGCTGCCTGTGCCTCTCTTCTGTGTTCAGGGGTGTACACTGACTTTGAAACTGCTGCAGTACCAGAGCAGACCTGCCCGCTAACCAGCCTGCACAACAGATGTCCTGGAATTCAGGGGGTGTTTTGGCTGACCACAACGCAGCCTTGGTGCCCAATTTCCTGACCAGGACCTTGCAGTTCTGCTGCATGGGAGCTGTCACACTTTGCTGGAAGAACTGTATCTCTGAGCCATCTGGAATGAATTGCCTCCTGGAGAAATTAACTTTCATTACTCAACTCCCAACAAGATACAAATGTCTAACACTTGTTTGAAATTCATTCCTAGCCAAGAAATACCACCGTTATCCCATGTTCTGTGGGGTGATTCTGTCCTGGAACAAGAGTATTTTCTTTCAAGGATGTCATTAAATAGCTACTTTGTTTTGTCCTAGGGAAAGTACCAGCTCCCAATGTATCTTTCCTCTGAGCTTCATTAATTTGCATGTTTCAGGGACATTCTTTGTATTTCTATCTCTCTCTCAAAAAAGCACAGACTCTGTTTCTTCAAAGGATATCAGCTCTGCAAACCTCTTCTCTATTTCTCTGGATTATCCCATTATTTTTATTGATGGAACAACCAAAATAGAATAATAACATTCCTGCCCAGCACGTATCAGTGATGCCAAGCTTGTTGTATTTTTCAGTCCCTTCAGCCCTGTTTCTTATGTAGTCTGCTGCTTCTGGCAGCAGCAGCTGTCAGAATCTAAATCAGCAGCCAACTACTTTGGGTATGATTGCAATTTAATTAGCACCCAGCAAGGTGCCTGAACAGGTGAAGTGATTGTTTGTGGTATTTACCACATTGTGCTGTCAGTATTGAGTTTTGAATCATTCCATAATATTTCATTAACAACAACCCCGTCTCCATCTTGTTAGAAGACGACCAACAGATATAAATATTATCAAACCTCTGTGCAGCGTTGGAGTGCACCTTTTGGTCGTTTTCTAACATGTATGAAAATGTAGATGAGGAAACAGTTCTGGAAGGTGGGATAAATTAGCAAGCTTCTAGTTGCATGGGCTACAGCCACCAAAGGATTAGTGTGTGACCATAATGTGTTATATTCCACGTTTCTGACTTTGCTGCAAAATCAATTTGCAGCAGAGGGAGTACATAAAGATAGCATTCGTAAAACAGAAGGAAAGAAGTTAATGCAACATGAATGCATCACCAAATGGAAGATTTTTAGTTTTCCATTTATATTAGGGATTTTATACTTTCTGCTTCTGAGGTAAAGTGATGTGGACTTACCTGAGTCTTCAGTGTATAATCTGAGTCAAAACTGCATTTTCCAAGGAGTTTCAGTAATACCATTTTTACTTAAAGTTTCAATCTACTCAAAGTTGCTTTTCCTCCCACACAAAAGCCTGTATCGTTATACTTCTATATGAAAACTATAAACTGTGAACTCCCAAGCGTGCCTTTCTCAAGTGTTCATGAACATGGTTTCACAGCCTGGAAGAAGACAAAAAATGTGGTGGATGAAGCCTGGGAGGATGGATAGACTGCTGCAAGGGGTTGTTACCCAGCAGCTGAGCTGTGGTAACCCACCCTTTGCTTTCTCATACCCAGCCCAGCTGAGAAGTACAACTGGCTTGCAAATTGCAGTAAAGTTTAAACTGCATCATAAACTAATCACAAGGATGGTTTGAGCTATGATCTTCTAGAGCATGTCTACAGTTACTGTGGTTGAGCTGATAAATAGCAACTTGATTGTGAACAGCTGAATAACTGTGGTACAGATCCGTTGCCTTGGGGGGAAAAACACTTACAGTGGCATTCCCAAGAACAGAGTTAATGTGTGGATGGTTGTTTTAATGGTGATGGGATGACAGACTGATCATGTGAGAGGTCTTGTTTTCAGTTCCTTGCTTTTGTAGGTATACACGTGGTATGTTATACATAGATAAATATTTACCATAGCAAATCAAGTTTTTAAATGTGTGTGTATACATACACATATATGGACCTGACGGAAAACTCCAGGCACTAGAGCCTTTGAGCTGCTGCTGTTTCCCCTTCCCTCCCACACACAGCATGGGTACAATTCCTCTATTCTCTCCCTTTCCAGATGGAGCCAGTTGGGCAGAAGCAGCCTTATGGTGTCACAAAAACGCTTCAGGTCCAGTGTCCATCTCAGGTAAAAGAGTTGCCTTAATTTGGGAGTAAGTCCTAGTGTGAGATTTTATATACTCTTCACAGAATTTCCAAGTTTTCAAATGCTGTTGTCATTTTCTGAAGTTCTGGGGAATGTGTACTTGCCCAAGATACTACACTGTTACAAATGTAGCATTCTTAAAGTTCATCGACACATGCTCTTTATTTTATAAAGGTGAAACTCTGAAAACAACAACTTTTGATAAAATCTAGTTAAACTCTCGTACTGCGTCAGATATTTTTTATTCAAAATATAACTAGCTAATCTGAATTTATTAATTGCAGATATCAGAGGTGCATTATCAGTGTTAAAATCTTTTTCAGCAATAAAATGGGATCCATGTATTTTATATAATTAAGCTTTTCTGTGATTTGACTGCGTCTGCTGTCAGATTTAACTGTTTTAGTCTCTGGAATTGTCAATAGCCCAGTAGTATCTTTAGGGCCTGAGCATCTCAGGTTCAAAGAACAGTTCTTGAATGTTTTTGCATTTAAGTTCTGACTTCAATAATTTGATAGTGATAAAATATTACTGGCACCCAAAAGCTTCACTGAACAGCAATTAAAACATCAAAGAAATTGAATTACGTGTTTTGTTTGATGTTAGGTTCAAGGCAAGAGGTGGTGCTGTGCCTAGAGCATACCAGAGCTTAATTTTCAGGTCTAACCTGGTTTACTTCAGTAGTGCAATGTTCATTCAAAAATTAATACTGTAAAGAATTTTTTCTCTTGGAAAATCTAGCCAGAAGACTTTAACATCAGCTGACTATGTTTCCATTAGCATTGGTAAACACACTCTCTTCACTCTGCAGGAAAATCCATATTTGTTCACATATAGAAATAGTAACTACTCATCTTCCCCAGAGACATCAAACACCAAAGAAACGCCTCAGGTATAGTAGGACTATTTGCATCTTATGGACTGAATGTATTCCAGGGAGTGGGGCAGGTGGGTGAGAGTGTGTTGTAGCCTAATTAAACAACACTACCTGGGAAAACTAAATACAAAGCTCCAGCTCCTTATTTCCATGCCTGAATAGTCAGATGCTAAATTTTCTCCTTTGTGGGTTTTGTAGAGTATGATTTAAGGTAGGTGTGTTCAGCCAGCCTAAAGTCTTGCCTTCACTGTTAAGAACCTTTCTTAAGCATCTAGATAACAATGTTAATTTCCCTGAAATAAGAAGATAGTGAAAATGGGGCCATTTAGTCCTACCATGGAGGAAACCAGAGCAGATCAGCATGACACGACTGTGTGGGTCTGACTTCGTCTTGTTTACACCATAGTAAAACTGAAGAACAATGGGTTTTTCATGTTTCTTTTTTTGTGAGGTAGTTGCAGATTAGAATTTTGGAGGTAAACAGCCATGCTTGGGGTTTTTTTGGTTGGTTTTTGGGGGTTTTTTTGGCATGGTACTCTGTTTCTGAGCACAACTTGGTGCTCCGAAGCACCTACAGAGGTACAGAGGGAGGTGATAATGTTCATTTTCATGCCCCAGAACACAGTGTCTAGACCACATCTGCACTCAAAATGCCTGTACATCATTGGAATAATAATACACATTTCTCCTCTTACTTTAACATAATGCCACCTGTTTTGTTAGTTACTCAGGGTGTATAGTCCTCTGCATGGGGCAATGGTACCTACCACTCTTATTTTTGGTAGCTATGGCATAGGAGGCAAGAAGCAACACTGTGTTATATTTGTGGCTTTGTTTTGTTTTGTGGGGTGTTTTTTTAATAATACAAATTTTTTTTAATAATAATAATAAAAAAAACACCCAACAAAATGAAGCAATGGGACAAGACACAAAAGTATCTTTTCCTTAGGCAAGGTAGCCTACTTAAGGAGTTCTGTAGAGAGATTTAAAGCAAACACATGTCCTTGAGTCTTCTGTGATGGTCTGCTCTGGTATACTGACAGTCAGCCTTCACTAACAGTAGACCTTGGGGGTGTTCCCATTGGTAGGCTGTAACCCAAAAGAGCCAGGAGGGCAAATCCCTGGCCTGCACATAGAGGGCTGCATGTGGAGAAGACACGCTCATGGCCTGCCAACAGAGCTATGGCTTCGTGCTGGGATATTCCAGGAATGTTCAATCAGTTTCTCACAAGAAGGTGTGAGCTCACCTAGCTTGGAGTATGGGCACATAAAATGTTGCATAGCTGAACACAGCAGGGCACAGTCTGAGATAACTGGTAGGCAAGAAGCTGTGCAGCACTAATATGGCCACGCGGCTTCTGAGCAGACGGAGTTTGTGTCTGCCTTCAAAGGGCAGTTGTAGGCATGGCCTGAGGACAGGCTGAGCTCGGTAGATGTATGCAAAGTATGTGGGAAATTCATTAATCTAATGCTTTGAGACATACATCATTTACCACAACCAGAGTCCCATGTGAAGTCTTGCCCCGTCTGTCTTTGCAGGAGAGGAGTTACGGAACAAATATTCCCTGTTTTGACCGGGGTCCCTCTGATACCATTCCGGTTTCAGGTACCGTCCTATGTAATTCCATTGTAGAGCTACTTCATTTGATGATAGAAGGGGAACAGGAACCAGGTTTGGTCAGGAAAGGTACACTTGTCTTCGAAGCAGTGGACGCTACTGACTGCAGCTCTTAAGGTCCTTCTTGGAACAACACAAGTAGTTACACAGCAAGATGCAAGTTCTCTCTCAAGGATGGTGAAAGCTTATGCAACTGCACCTTTCGTGTACAAAGAAAGAAGTGACTGTGGAAAAGACAAGAGATAGGTCTTTCAGTTGCAGGGGTGGGAAAACTGTGTATGTATGGAGTAGTGGGTTTTGTCAGTGCAGTCTGGGGTGCAAAGAGCCATGTGGAGTTCTGTCCCCGGGTGGGTTTTGTCTTGCCTCGGAAGCTGTGATTGTCCCCAGATTTCCACCCTGTGCTAGCACCAAAGCTGTGCCTGCTTTTCAATTGCTTCCACTGGTTAAAAGGAATTGGAGTAAGAACAGATGCAAGACTGAAATATTACTGCCTCCCTTCTTGCTGTAGCTAATGCCCAGCTATAGGCCAAGGATAACATCTGATTTGATGCCTGTCAGTGTCTGTCATTCCGAACTGGTGCTGTCATGAATATTAAAATACTGTCTTTGCAATGCTTTGTGCTTATTCTGAGGAAAAGTGCTGATAACCATCACAATTTGAAGTTTTCTTTCTTTCCTTTTTTCCCTTAAACTACCTTTATTTTTTATTTATTAGTTCATAATTTGAAACCGGCAGATATTCGGGTGATTGCTGCTCTGGGAGATTCACTCACAGTAAGTAAAGATGACTGGACAACCATCATTAAAGCAAGTAATGAAAAAGCATTTCTCAATTTTTAACCCGAGAAATAAATAAGTACAGTTATGCCCTATGGAGCCAAGCACATTTTTCACATATTCTTTTCCATATTCTACCTTGACTGACTGGTAATCTGAGTGCATAGATCCCAGATAAAGTCCACGAAAGTGCCACACAAGGAAGAGCTGCTAGATTAAATTACACAGCAGCAAAACCAGACTGCTAGAGTAGACTTGCAACAATTGCTTTTCCTTAATGATTCTATGCAGCTCCCAAGGTATTGGCCTTCAAAGCTATTAGTAAGCAGCATAAATAGTAAAAATTCTGCAGCTAGTTGTGTGTATATGTATGTTATGATAAATATATATATGATAATACCAAAACCTATAAAGCCATGTCCATTTATACTAACAAAATATTTGAGTAAAATTGCAGTAGGTCATCAGGTGTGTCAAGTGTGATTTATCTTAAGAATATCTTTTGACACTATTCCTGGAACTACATAAACTTGTTACCCCTAGACTGGCTGTGATTCTCCAGTTGGTGATGGCTACTTCACTGCTTATATCATAATTCATGTTTCTTACATGTTCTGTGCTAATTACCACATTAAATCCTTGTAGTCTCCTTTCTTGGGGAAACTGGAGAAGACATAAAATCTCCATACTACTTTTTAATGTGAGGAACATTATAATAAATTATTCATTCCGGATCATTGCTATCTTATTTATTGCTTATGTAAATTTAGAATTATATGAATATTTTTAACATTCTCAACCAATTTTTTCCCCACTTGATCTAATCAAGAAGTTGATAGAAGAGGGTAATTCACTGGAGCAGAATTAAAATACCCTCAGCCCTTGATCCTCCTGAGAACTGTTATATTTTGGGAAGATGACATAGCTTGCTTCATTAATATACACTTTAATTATTTTCACCAGAGTCAGTCAGAGGACTAGTTACTCTAGCAGTTCTTATTTTCTGAAGGTGAATTCTTCTTCGCTTCTTCTTCCAGGCAGGTAATGGGGCAGCATCCAAACCCCATGATGTTCTGGATGTCATAACTCAATACCGAGGTGTTTCTTGGAGGTGAGTTCCAGGAATTTCCCCCTCAGTGGGAGGGAATCCATCTTCTTGGATTTTGATATGTATAGTTGTTTTTGTAGCAAATGGAGGCTAGTGAATTTGACTTCATGTTTTGCATGGAGGTATGTGGTTGTGCTATTACTCATGATAAATAAAATATTCAGACTAGTGGCTATCTAGAGTACAATGTAGCATGGCTGGCGTAGGCCTGGATACATGAATGAAATGGGGTCTCTTCTCTCATGGCTGTAGCTATTGCAAAGGGGACTTCTAGATCCCAGCACCATTGCACCACTTGCACGTTCTGCATTTCTGTCCCTGCTCTTTCTATACCCTGTCTGCTCCTCCCTGCTGTGGCCCATGTTAGCCATTTGTCTCACTTAAAATCAGCAGTCCACAAAAAGTCAAAATGGGATGGTTTTTGCTGCTGCTGTTTCATGCACAGTATCTATTTCCTTGACTCTTTCCCAGTATTGCTTACATCATGCAGAACAGTTTATCAGTTATGAGTCAGTACAGATTTTTATGTATGCAGCATTTCATGAGACAGGTCAAACAGCCACTCTGAAGAAAAGCAATCATGTTCACCTGTTATTCTGCGACTGTATGGTGTAACACCAAACCTGTCAGGTTGATTTTTCTGTTCATCATTTCTTACCTATCTGAGCCACTGCAGCTCTATAAGTTTAAATAGGTACTAGAGCACTTCAAAATATTCTATTCCAAATTAAAGGGATACTATAGAGATGTTATAAGTCCAACTTTTTTATATTTTGATCCTTAATAATAATCCACTGACATTTTGGGGTGGAAAGTATACTAGCATTTTCTACAGCATGAAGGAGAGTAAAGAGCACACACACATATGGTGAATCTTACTGGTCTAGTAGTATTCTTCCAGATGAGTGAAATGGGGGTTGAAAGGCGTTGAGTATACTTATCACTCTGAAATATATGCTTTTAGAACTTGTTGTTATGGATACAAAGGATTTGTTAACTAAAAATGGAAGTAATAAATATTTTAAGAGGGACAACAATAGCAAAGAAGGCAGCTTTTAAAAATTATCACCTTTCAACTAGGTTTGAACATATGCCAAAACACGCGAGAGAATTGAAAGGGCAGATGGTATACAGGGCTTTTAATATGATTATTATGATTATGACAGAGTCTCTGACTTCGTGACCTCATTGATGTACACACACAAAGAGCTTGCTTTGGCTCAGTAGAAGCACCGGAGAATGTCCTGTGTACATGTGTAGAAAGTCCATAAGGGGGAGCTCTCTCACCTAGTCCACTGCCTTACCAAGTCCATCGTATCTTGCGAGTTTTGGTTTTTTTAACCTTGTTCTTACTTTTTAACAGTGTTGGGGGAAATGAAAGCATAATGACAGTCACGACACTAGCAAGTAAGTGCCTTTTTCTGTAAACCTGAGAAATATCTGGAGCTATTAAACCATCTGTTGTAACAAAAGAAGACATGAAGAAAGATTTACAATTTGTAGCATGACAGAACCAATGCTTTTGTATTCAATGTCCAGTGCTGAGTAAAAGTTGCATAACAACCAGGCTGTAATTTGCTATGCATGACTTAACTATGTATTTTGTAATTCCAAGGGGATTGGTTGTTGTTTCAGTATTCTTCTGTCGGTTGTAGTTCTGTCCAAAATGTGTTGGGAATAGATGAATCAAAGTTCTTAGATCATAGCCTAAAGAAACTATTTTGACTGTATGGGAAAGTTGTTTTAGGCAGGAGCAGAATCACGTTACAAGATCAGATTTTACATGCTTTTTAGAGGTCAGGGCATTTTAGATCTGGGTGTTTGTAAAGGTGGTTTGTAACCTAAGATCTAGAAAGGAATCTTGGGTCTTTGGGGTTAATACATCTGGGGACATCAGGCTAAAGGATTTGATTCCATCTGATTATCTGCAGTTAGAGTATGAGACCATGAGAGTCTCCTGCGTGAACATAGGGTTACTCATTGTCACTTGTCAGGCAAAATGGCATTGCTAGCCAAGATGATTGTGTTAGACCCTGAGATATCAGAGGTCATGAAACTCAGAAATCTTGAAGACAAGGAAATAGTTGTATGGGGTTGAATCTCCACTTTTATTATACTTACAGGTTAATTTTTTTATAGGGATATCTTAAAGCTTTTTAATGGTCTTTTATTAAAGTCTAATCTTTATAACCTCATTTTCTACCTGCTGCAGTAAGCAACATTTCAGGGTGCTGTCTTTTTCTGCAGACATTCTTCGTGAGTTCAACCCATCCCTGACAGGGTATTCCATTGGCACTGGAAAGCAGACTACAACTAATGCTGCACTAAACCAAGCTGTGGCAGGGGATCGTGCAGAGTAAGAGGCAAATTCTTTTAATTTTAATAAAAAGTTGATTTTTCTTTAAAACTCAGTTCTAACTAAAAAAGATCCAAACCATGGACTTTGGCAAGAGTGCAATAAGATTGACAGGCAAACCTAAGTATATTTTGTTAGTCCATCTCCAGCATGAAGGCCAGGAAATGTGACAGGGACTTTGCAATGTTTCTAATCTATGTCAAATAAATTAGCAGCAAAAGCAATGCTTTCTTTAGTATTTCCAACCAAGAAGCTCAAAGCACTTTACAAGCACTACTCAGAAAGCTTCACATCCCTATTGTGAGGCAGAGAAAATATATCCCTGTTTTATAGGAGGTGTATTCAAACCCTGTTGTCAGCAGGACCAAGAGTTCGTGTAGAGACACTAAAAGGAAGTTATGGAATGCTTATGGTCAGTCTGGGACAGAATTGGGAATTAACTAGAGAAATCCGTATCATAACTTCTTCTCATGGGAACACTTCTCATAAGACATGCCTCAGTGGCTTGAGACCGTGTAATAATATTGATACATATACAGGTGCTTCAGTGATACATGTATCAATAGTATCTGTCTGATGTTGGGAAGGAGCGAAGTGCTCTGATTTTGTGGTAGCACAGTATTTTCTATATAGCTTGTAAAACTGTAACTATGTAGCATTTGCAAAGTGGTCAAGTACCTGTCAGATGCTAAGTGTTTTCTCATTTTTTCCATCACTGTCTCAAAATATAGCCTTTTTGGGGTATCATACCTTTCATTCAATGAAAATTGGACTTTCCCAGGTATTTTTAGCCATTATGTGAGGGACATCCATTCAAGAGCTTGCTTCTTTGCTTTGCTCTCTATGCAGGATTCCTTTTTTAAAAAAAATTATTATTTTATTTTGATGATTTTATTTTTCTTTTATTTTTAGGGATGTTCCTGCACAGGTTAGAAGATTGGTGGACCTCATGAAGAATGATAGTGTGAGTTTAACATGTCATTAATATCTTTAGAATGAAGTTATATGGCATCACTTAGTTTCTAACAGACCAACAGCAGATGCCAACAGTGGGAGCCCAACATTAAAACTATGGGTACAGCAATGTGCAGTGTAATATTCCCCAGTGCAGTGTGAGTCAGTAAAAAATAATCTATAGCTTTGTCTTAAATGGATTTGTACCAGCATGTGATAGGTACTATCAATCCCAGATAATTGTTATCTTCTTATCATTTTTACCACAAGGGCCTGGTATATTCAATGTTGTTGCTTCCCCTTCCAACCTACTTCGCCCTGTAAGATGACAGAACTTTTTCTCTGCTAGGATTTTGCTGTGATAATATTATCTTTTAAGCACATGTTTTTTCCAGCAATAATGATACGTGCTAGGATGGTGAATGCAAGATTTTCGAGTGGAAAGGAAAGGACTTGTTTTCTTTAAAAACCATTTGGTCACTTCTTTCCCTTAGTCATCATCTGATTTTTGACTTACACATTGTTGTTAGGAATTATTTGATTAATGGTCTGTAAAACACACATTAGTCTGAGGATTGCTTGCATATTTTTCACCTCAACTGGTGCTTTGAATGTTTGCTATTTGTAATTTGACAAATGTGCTATGCAATCAGTGACCTAAGTTACACGATATTATTTTGGCTTTCCAATTGTGCATTTGGAAAGCAGCCAGAAAGACTTCAAGATAACTGTGTGTGCATGTCTAGTATAAATACTCTGGTGAGTACATATTGGCAAAAATATTTGCAGTACCTTCTTTTTTGGTTCACTTTCTCGTAAACAAGATTTCACTCTGATGTCTGTATCTGAAATGACATTAAAAGGGATAGCAACTGACAATGAAGTGGTTGGATGGTTTTCATTCAAACTATTCAAGGCTTCCAAGTGCTGGTCTGTTGTATTTATCGGCTTGGAAACATCACACAACAGAAATGAATGCAAATACTTTTTATTTAACTAATAAACTTTTTTACCTAGCTAATAAACTTCTGACTAGAAAGTGTGTTCGTATTAGAGGTCATATATCTTTGATTTGAGAGTGCCTTTTATTTTTTTATTTTTAAACATTTGTTTAGTGCAGGAGGAAAATTTTTGCGTCTTTTAATTTGGATAAATATGTTTTGAGGCCAAATTACTGAATAGCGTGTTTACTAGCTGCGATGTGTTGCCTTCTGTCTTTGAAGATAGATGTTTTTAAACCACTTGAGGGTGATGTACTATTGCTGCTTTTCTTAGTGGTGTTTTGCACTGAAATTGAAGAGTTAAGATATTGAGTACAACATCCACTACATGGTACTAAGCATATCTGAATCTTTTCCTCATAACAAAGAAGGTGTGTGTTTACTGTAGCACAATCACCTTGCATTAGCTATGCCTTTGCAAAATCTTTCCAGAGGAAAAGTACTATGATTTTTACCAGTACTTTTAGATAGAGTTAATATTGCCCCTCTATTCTTTGCCATTTGCTTCACAACAAGACTGAAATGTATTGCTCTCCAGGGTTTTCCAGCAGGATATCTGCATTATTTATGACACAGTAAAACATAGACCATCATTTTTGCAATGAAGATACATTCCTAGAACTACAGGAGTCTTCACTCAGTGTATACACAAGATATTACTAAGAAAAGCATACAAATAGATTTTGAGCAATAGTTTTCTGAAGCAAATAATTTTGCACAGTGCTACTGATATTGTAAACCTTATTTAGATCATAGTACTTTCTACATCTTCAATCATGATTACAAATTCATTTTTGTTGTGGATGCTTAGAGAATTATAGCCAGGTACCCTGAGAAATTTGTGTTTAGTATGTTGCCTGCCCCTCCTCCCGCACTTTTTTTTTTTTTTTTTTAATTAATACGTTTCATTCTATCTCCTTCTGTGTGCAGAAAATAAATTTTCAGACTGACTGGAAGCTCATAACACTCTTCATAGGTGGAAATGACCTATGTAAATTCTGCGATGATCCAGTAAGTCCCCTGCTGCCTGCAGCATGAACTGGGCCAGCCTGGGCTTAGAGTCTCTAAGCATTGCAGTGGGTAAGAGGGAAGAACTCGGTGGATGAGACCAAAATAACATAGGTCTTATTTGTGCAGCTCTGGAATGTAACTACTGAGACCTTCAGGTTGTTCAACCCAATGTTATGATAAATTAAGTGATATCTTTAGAATGCCTATAAATCAGATAGCTGTGGCTACTTTGATTTGCTGTTAACTAAGATAACTTTCCATTATCTAGCCAGTTTACCACCTGTAGATAAAAGGTCAAGGGTTTTTGCTCCTCTCTGCCTTGTGCACAATCACACTCCTAAGTCTTATTCGGTGCTCTTACTAGTTTCAGTGCTATGGGAATGGTTCTACCCACAGCTCATGCTGATGCAATTATATATAATATAGTATGTATTGTAAATGCATATAATATATACATGCATACTGTATGTAGCCTTTGGAATGTGCGAGTATATAGGAGGTGAAAGGCTGTAGCAGACTCCTCAGTGATGAGTCTTACCTACTTACAAGCAGCAGAGCACATACTTTTCATTCTGCGCAATTAATTTCAGATCAGGAAAAACAGTAAAGTAGAACAGTAAGACGATTATAAAACAAGGAAGGAGCAAATTAACCATTCCTACCTTCTACTCCTGATCCAGTCACAAAATGGCACTCACACATGAGTGTGGATGGCAAAGAGATAGCATGTCTGCTTATTATCACAATGATACTTTTTTTACATTGCACAGCTACAAACAGTGCCCACCATCTTGCTCTTCATGAGCTGTGATTTAGGAAATGAATTAAGCGAACCAAGCTGTCTAGTTTTGTAGAGTAGGCCAGGGGGGCTTTCAATGAACTTCTGCTTGAAATTAAATCAAAGAGAATTAAGGCTGAAAATAAGACAGGCATTTCTCGTAGGAAAGTCTATTTGACTGTTGAATAGTTCCACAAGCGAAGAAATAAAAGTTGGATTACTTGAGACAATTAAATTAGAGGGTTTAAACCACTCAAATGGAACAGGGAAATTTCACCACTGAGAGGCAAGTACATAAAGTGATTTCATTCCCAGATAAACGCCTCAGCTTTGTCAGTTATTATTTGTGGCAGCTAAGGAGCATGTGGGAGGCATGTTGCTAATATTTGATACAGCAGAAACAAACTTGCTTTTACAAAAACTGATCTCTCCCAAAGATGGTCCCTGTTAGTGAGTTGTTAGCCATGCTTTTAAGACCGACCCAAGCAAGCATGGGGATGGAGGATCTTGTGATGTTGGATAATGCATTGGAACAGGCTGCCCAGGGAGGTGGTGGAATCACCATCCATGGATGTGTTTAAAAAACACGTAGATGTGGTGTTTAGGGGCATGGTTTAGTGATGGACTTGGGTTAATGGTTGGACTTGGTGATCTCAAAGGTCTTTTCCAACCTAAATGATTCTATGATTCTATTCTATAATGCCCTCTGAATTTTGCTCCCTCACTGGTATCCAGTGTCTGCTAAATTTTTTTTGGTTTTTTTTTGTTTTGTTTTGTGGGGGTTTTTTTGTTTTTGTTTTTGTTTTTTTTTTGCAAGTGAGACAGCTGTGATGGGAAACAAGAAAGGCAGAGACAGGACAGTTTTGCCTAAGACTCTGTCACTCTTGACCCAAGAGTTAGAAACATGAACGCTGATGTGAAAGACTCTCACTAGTCACTGTTGTGCCTGCTTGAGTAAACTGATAATAAAATTCAACCCTCTTGTTTCAACAGATACACTATTCTCCTGAAAACTACACCTACAATCTACAAATAGCTTTGGACATGCTTCACAGAGAGGTAAAACAAACTTTCCTAGTATGTGGGAGTGGGGATCATGTTCTGTTTGTAAAGCAGTCACGGATTATTGATTGAGAATTTACTTTCTTACTTTCATCTGTGGAGCACTGCTGTACGCAGAGATGCTTGCTTGCAGGAGAATCTTTGTGAAAGGCAGGAAGGGCTTGAGAAGTATTTTATCAAAGGAAAAAGGATGTGCTCTGTTGTAACTGATGTGCTCCAGACAAATAATGTGTAAAGTATCATAACAAATTTGAACAAACGCGGTATTCAATGGCTAGAAAATGCTTTGCTCATTCATTGTACTGCAAATAAGTACATTTCTTTGTGGTCATTAAGAGAGAGATTCTGATATTCCAGATGAGGGTGAGGATTGTGAAAGTACTTAGGAGCTATCAGGTGTCTGACCCATGCTGAGACATGTAACAACTTGTTTGGACCTTTTTGAAGTTGTCATTTGCAAGTGACCAGCCATCAGCATTTAAAATAGAACTAGGCACTGCAGGCAGGAGTTGTAATCTAGTATTGTATGTGGGGGGGACTAATTATTGAAAAAGTGCTTTGAACACCTCCATTATAAATAATGCAAGCTACCTGAATCAGCAGGCTGCTGCCCGAGGTCTGCTGTGGCTGTGTAGCGGCAAAGATGGTACTCTGTGCTCCGGGCATTGGTTATGGGTTTGCTTATTCTCTTGACAGGTTCCACGAGCATTTGTGAATCTGGTGACAGTGCTTTCCATAGCAAGCCTCCGGGAGCTGCATGCATCAGAAAACCATACCTGCCCAAAGCTGCTTATGAGGTTTGAAGATGATTTATATTACAGCTCTTACTGTTGCTCACAGAAGGCTGCAAGGTCTTCTTGGGAAACTCTTTTTCTTAAAGGGAAAACATCTAGTATTTCAGACCACCAAACACCTTCCTCTGTGTATACACATGTACCTACATGTTGATTTCAACACAACATTTAGAAATACTTGTCTGTCTGTCACTGTCTCTTTATCTCAGCCCTGCTGTTACCCCTTTTTGTGGAGGTGCCATTTTAATGACTCATCACTTATGCTGCAAGGGAGTTCAAGCCAGAGCAGAAAGAGCTCAGCTGTGCACTCTGGACAAAGACAGAGAAAAGATTAAGACACAGGGTGTTTTTAGTTGATCACTTTAAACTAGTTTTATTTACAGATTTACCTTTCTGCAGTCTTAAAACTCTCCCTCTTGCTTCTGTAGTTTCTGATCTCTGTAATCTCATTAGTTTTGTTGTTAACTAGTATCTCAGGTAGATGTCTGGGATCATTAATTGCACTACCTGTTGCCTCATGGCTCAACAATCCTTCCAGGTCAGCGTGAGTCTGCCACTGAGGTGGCAGATCTGTGCCTCAGTGAGCTTCTGGTGACTCAGGTAGGGTCCAGCATGTCCCCCTAGACTTGCTTCTGACAGGACTTGCTTAGTTTCAGAAAAGGAAATCTCTGCTTTTCTGGACAGACCTGCAGAATAACCTTGTCCTGTGAATGTAGGCAGCCCCTGAAGGTGGTTTTTACAGAAGGAACATAGACATGACCCTCTTGCTCTGATTTAAAGGGTCTCTGGTAAATGTCAGTGGAAAATTAGCTTTTAAATTCAAATGTTCAATTTTAAATTCATGCTTCCGATAACCAGTTGTAGTTTTTCTCTTTAACAAAGGTTACTAGCTAGAGCACACATGTATCCCAAGACTTTAATCATCAGACAAGGATAGTTAGCGGAGCCTTTAAGATTGGTTTATATCAAGGTACCTTGTAACCTTTCCCATCATTTCAGGTGCCATGTTGAATTTAAAATTTGCCTGTCTGGCAGCAAGCCAAGTTACTAAGCATACCCTGTGTAGGCTATTAAATGCCATGCTACTGAACTGAAGAAAGATCTGAAGGAGGCTTTTGATCGTATAAGCTTGTCTGTTTGGTTGGTTTTTTCTCTTTCTCTGAGAGTAGTAAATAACCTAAAAAGAGTTTACGTCTCCTGTCTTCACTAATGTTGCCTTGCTTATGTTACTGAAACACTTCTGAAAACACAATCTAGGTTTGTATTCCTTTTCATATAGATGTACTGTAGAAATAAAATATTTGTTTGTTAGTTGTGCTCCATTAAGACAAGTGTGGAGGTAGCAGAGATCTTTGTATACTTTGTACGTATCAGCTACAACTCTCTAGGAGGTATTTCTCTAAGAGCTCTCTCCAGGGATGCTTTACTGTGATCATATGACAGCATTTTTTAAGAGAGTCCTTTTGTTCATTTGGATCTATCAAGTAATAATGAGGCATGCCCAGGAAGATGGAGCATCAGAAGAAAAAAATCACATGCTAGAAGGATCAAAATGTCAGGAAGGGATAAAGGTGACCAACATGAGTTCACAGAAACTCAAAATGCCTCAGGTTGGAAAGGCTCCCTAAGGATGGAGATTCTAGCATCACTTGGGGAACTTAACTGAATTTATTGCTCACTAGCATAAATATTTAATTACTGATTCAGGTATTGGGCAACAAACAAACAAAAAAATGAAAGGGTTAAAGCACCTCTCCTTGCTCAGGCCCAGGCTCAGCTTCACTCCAGGTGCCTCTCCCTGCCCCCTTGTTACCGCTGCAGGGTACCCTCAGACCCTTCAGTGAGGCACGGCTGTGCAGGGGGTGGGGGGCTGGACGTCGCCATGTCTCTCTGCTGCTCCTTCCTTCTCACCCTTGCCCCATGCTCCAGCAGGAGCCCTTCAGACGTGCCTGCTCTGGTGCGGGCTCACCCCCAGGCTGCGGCCCCTTCAGGGGAGTGCCTGCTCTGCCATGGAGTGCCTCCTCCTCATTCCCACTGCTGTTCTCTCCTCCTCTCCCTCTCTGGTGTTTTCTGTCCTTTCTTACACGGGTTTTCACAGGGATACCGCCGCCCTGGCCAGGGGGCTGGCTTGTGGAAGCCGGCTGGAAGCAGCTGTGTCCAGCACAGGCAGGCCTGGCTCTCCTCACAGAGGTCACTCCTGCTGCCCAAACCTTGCCATGGGCACCCAGTCGGCTCTTGCCTGCACGGAGCCTTTTCCTCACTTTACATTCATTAATTTATCCCTAATAAATGTGTTTCTGCTCAAGAACCAGGGCTGTGCAGAAACTCTGAGGTGAGAGCTAATGCTCCCATTGAGTTGCCTTTCAGAGAAATCTCTCTCAGAGGAGCTTTTAACCTTGTAGCTTGTCAGCTCAGGAATGGGGGACAAAAGAGGAGCAGATCTCAACACCATGCTCTTGTCCCACAGGTTCCTGTGTCCTTGTGTTGTAAACCCCAAAGACAATTCTAATGAGCTCAAGAAGTTGGTCTACTTTAACAGAAGGTACCAGGTAAGGCACGTGGCATTTGTTACAGGTTTAATGTCATCCTCCTGTTGATCAAGGGACCACAGAGGGGCTAATATTTGGAGGGGGGGAGGACAGTTTCCACCTATTTTAACAATATATTTGTAGTTGTGATTAAAAAAAAAAAAAAAAGGTGAGGAGGAGATGGGAGTATCAAGATCTTTACAACACTTCCACTAAAACATCAAAACAGATGAGAAGAAAAATTGTTAAAGAGCCATAGAAAGTAGAATGTCAGAAAGCCAGCAGTCTTGGGGTTTTTTTAGTTGGTTTTTTTTTATCACTTATCTCATTAGAGATCAGATTAAGTCAAAGAACGAGATAACTCGGGAACAAACTTTGAGCATGGGATGTCAGCCAAACCAAAAATGCTTCAGTGGTTCTGGAAGAACATCTTGACAGAAGATCTAATTACTGAGCAGGTTGCCTGTCTGTGTCAGTCAGGCAGCCATCCGCAAGCTGCCCCTCTGCAAAGAAGCCTGGGATGCCTGTCTCAGAGATGGCTGCGTTGGTTGCCTGGCACAAGCTGGAAACTACGGCCACATCTGGGTTTCTGCACTAAGAAGGGGGAACCCCTGGGCGAGATGTAAATGGATAGAGGGACTCAATGAGCTGAGTGTAAAAGAAGGAATGGTGGCAACTTTTCTTTGACTCTAGGAGAGAACCCGCCAGTTAGTGGAGAGTGGAAGGTATGACACTAAAGATGATTTCACAGTGGTTATGCAGCCGTTTCTGATGAATGTGAACATGCCAAAAACACAGGTAAAAACATCAACCCCCCCCGACCCCTACATTAAATCCTGGTGCAACTCCACTGACTTCTCAAAATTTTCTTGGCTGCAAATGTGATCAGCAGTTTTCTGCCCTAATAATTATTATATTCAGTTGAGTTAACATCCAAAATTGCAGCAAACGCTTATGGAATAACTTGGGGATAATGGGCAACAGGAATACAGACTTTGAAGACACTATTTCAGGCACCGAGTCCACTTCACTGCAGTCAGACAACCATGCACTAGATATTAGTTCAAAGTCTTTATCAGGGAGCACTTGCCGTTTATTCTCCATACATCACACAGTCCCTTCCAGTACTTTGACAAATGACTTTTAGTATGAAAGCCCATGTGGTTCAAAAGACTAAAATGTGTGAATCTCAGGGGAAATAAAGAATGCAATCCATATCTGTGCCCAGGTATTCAGTACCCAGAGTCATAGTGGTCTGTACTCCTTATTACTTTGGAAATTCTATATTAAAAAGCTTTAAAAGGCTTCTTAGTTCTGAGTTACTAGCCTTCTCTGGCCCAGTTTAATTCTATTGGCCTCAGAGGCCTTTGCAGCTACTTCAGTTTGAAGTCAGTTGGGATCCCTCTCTGGAAAAGAGAGGGGATAATGTGCAACCTGTTGTGTGTTTACTGCCTCTATGACAGCACCCATCTTGTTCTCTAGGAGGGGTGGCCGGACAGTTCGTATTTTGCCCCAGACTGTTTCCACTTCAGCCAGAAGTCTCATTCCCAGGCTGCACGTGCTTTGTGGAACAACATGGTAAGATTTTTAAAGGTTGTGTTGCTCACTCCTTGTCCACTCCATTCTGCCCTTGGCAGCAAAAAAAAAAATCCACCAAAACCCAAGGAGCTACTAGGTAGCTAGCCCTATCTCTTCTGAACCCTTAATTGTACTTACAAAGGAGAAGAGTGATCATGTGAAGAAAAGTCACCTGAACTGTTAAACCAGCAATATCAAACCAGTAAATTTCAGGATATGTTAAGACTGGGGGTGTTGACACTTCTCCCAGGGAGATGATGCCCGCCTGGCATGTTGATCATCAGGCCATGTTCATGGTGTATAGGAATTAGTTTCTTCAGCACACGAAGAAGCAGCCACCAGCACAGGTGCAGTGCACTGCAGTCGTCTTGCTGTGCTGCAGAGGTGGTTTCCAGTGGCTGGTAGCACAGTTACCCATTGCTCTCTGATACTCATTCACTTTTCTTCTGTTCACCCCCCTTTTTTCCCACAGCTGGAACCCTTAGGGGAGAAGACGGATAGTCAGCAAATAGAAGATGAGATTGTTCTCAAATGTCCAAGTGAGGTAAGTTACAAGGGTGTCTGTATTTACATGGAGGTGCTAGGGGTGGCTGGGAGTCTGTGTGAGCCTTTACCAGTTGCCTGGAGTGCTGTATCTGTGAGGGAGGTCTGACTTTTCCCCACATGGTTTGTGTCACTGCCACCGGTAGCACTATGAGATGGAGGGCAAGCTTATCCTAGGAGCAAGCTTCCTCACAGTCATGTGTCACAGTTGGCTGAAACACAAGGGAAGGGTGTTTGGCCTACCTAGTCAAGGTCATCAAGTATCCACACTGAATGACAGAGCTTCAGTGGGGAAACAAGGCAACGATGGCATCAGTCACACAGCTCTACAGAGGTCAGTGGGACTACCTTGCAGTGGAACTACAAGGTTGTTGTTAATCACACACAGCAGGGTCCTGAGCATATTACGTAAGTTCTGGCTGCAGAAAAATATTGCCCCAGGCTTATACTGTTGTTGTATGGATTTTTAAAATGCCATTTCTTCTTTTTTTTTTTTTTAATCTCTGGGATTCATTTGCATCAGGCTGCTAATCATCTACAGACATCTCAGAACTGAAGGCTGGGGAATGGAAATCTCCACGTATTTTTCTAATGCTTTGCATTGACTCAGATTGCCTTGTTTTGTAGGCTGAGCCATTCCTGAGGACATATAAGAACAGCAATTACACATACCCTAACCAAACTCCAGTAAGTGTCAACATCACCATTCCACTGTTACTTTGCTGCATCTGTTCCTGTATGGTAACCAGATGAGTCATGCCCTGCACCACAGGTGAAATCAGTCTTTGGCCAAAGGGGTTTGGGAGGCTGAGTGCATGGCATGGAACAGGAAAGCACTCCCGGAGTTAGGCAAAATGCTTCCAGAAACACCTGTAAGAACACATGCTCAGACAGCACAGTTATCAGTACAGAATGCTACTCTAATCTGAGCAATACTGAATTTATTAAATTGAGCAACCAAGATGTGTCTGGTTGACTACATGCTAAACAGGCTATGGTTTACCCACCTGGCCTCTGCTAGGAAGATCTTAGTTACTGTATTTGCTATACAAATGCTGTTCAACTTTCTTCTTTTCATTAGAATTATGGAAGCCAGCTGCTATGCGAGGACAGGTCTCCATCCTCCCCTCCTGCAATTTCAGGTAGTCTTGCCTGTTTTATGTTAAGAAGCTGAATTACCTTCAACTGTCCTTCAAGATGAGTTTTTATTTTTGCTGAAATGACTGCTGGACTGTGAAAAATACTGCTCAGAAAACATGTCGTACTTTTCAGCAGCTGCTTAATAGATACAATGCCATACTGTCACACAAGGTAACATTCTGACCGAGTAGCTCCGATAACTCACTGCCAGTGGAGAAATTCAAAATATTGCAAGATAAAATCCAAATTTGTGTGCTGACATAGTCTATAAGTGATAGCACCTAAATCTTGGGGAAGGAAACTGGAAATCCAGCTTCATGCAAGTTAGTCTAGGACATAGCAGTATTCAATTTTTCAAATAACTTTATATTGTCGTCTTAGTCCTCTCTGCCTTACAGCTTTAACATGCCATTCCTGCCTTGTCTAATACTACATTGGTTTACCTTTCTTGGTGCTGGATATGGTTTACAGCTTATTGTTACTTGCTCCTTGCTCTTCTGTCTTTTCAGTAGCAATGTTAACCAATGCTGAACAATATGAATATGCTGCTGCTTACAACCACATGAGATGAGCTGGAGAGAGCTCCTGTTTTATTACCTGGGTATTGCAAAAACATGCCTGAGCATCAGAATGCACAATGGCATGTTTCACATATACAGTGGTGAAAAAGAATAGCTATTTCCTATCCAGGTTCAGCTGCATCCCTTTCCTTTGCAGTGCATTCCCTAAAGCCAGCTGATGTGAAAATTATAGCAGCCCTTGGGGATTCTTTGACGGTAAGAAGATAGTGTTTTTACTGTTCTCTTGGTAAAACTACAAACATGTGCCTGCTCCAGTGGAGAGGAAATAGCTGTTGTACCTAGAAGCAAAGATCCATTCATTCATGGCTGATAATAGATCTGGCAGCTAGAACAAGAAAGAAGGCGTCTGTTCCCCAGTATTCTGTTCCCCCCACGCACATATTCACATACTTTTGAACTTGGGCAGGCAAATCCTTTAAAAAGGTGTTTAAATAGTTTGCTGAATTTGAGACAAAAGAGATCAGATGCTGTTGAAACTAATAGGACATAGCACAAGCCTTAGGTTACTGTGTTTTTTCAAAGTTTTTCTGAATAGGAATGGACTGGTGAAGCTGTTCTTTTGCCTCAGTTCTTTCAGGAACAGAGTGTGACTAAAGGATGTTGGATAATAGCATTTTATTCATTTTAGCAGTAATGAGATACGGATGTATGGGGGTGAGCGCCCTCTGACTTTATCCATTTCAGAAGGTCTTTTTATTGTGCCTGTTTTAACTCATAGCTAATTTCTTTATCAAGATGTTGTTCTCGCTGATGATTGTCATCTTTGGTAGCCTAGAAGGAATATGTCTCAAGATCCAGACATCCTATATTCCAGTTACGTCTTTCTGCCTAATGTTTTTGTACTGGTCAAAGACTGAAACTCTACAGCCATCTCAAAGGGAACATTGGGCAAAAAGATGTAATTGGGACCTAGGTTTCTCTGAATCTGAGCCTTAACAACAAAGACATTGTGTGTACAAACCATGAAGCCTTTACAACTCTCTGGCAGGCACATTGCATAAACGCCTACACACAGGAGGCTACTGAAATAAATAGAAGCATTTGAATGCAAACCTGCAATAATGACAAATGAAAGACATTCTGTATATAGCTGTGGTTGCCATATGAAACACCCATGAAACTATAGTATCACAGCTGGCAGGCACTCTGCTTCTGAATTCTGGTGATGTTTTAGGAGGGATGTAGTTGCTAGCTTGCTGCTTCAGTGTAAGTGTAGAAAGTAGTACTACTGTACTAGTTGTAGTACTACTGTAAGTCTCTCCATTTAGCACAATACTTTTCAAATCAGTGTAAAGGTATTATGGTGCTTCTTTCTGAGATACGTTTGTTTTCCCTGTTGAGTTCATATAGTGTTTCTTATCATTAGCCAGTAAGTTTATTGTTTGAGATGTTTTCATCATTCTTGAGTAATGCAATGATAAATGAGTCATTCAGCTTATCTAGGTCCATGAGAATAAAGCCGTTGTTCCACAGCTGCATCATACATTTTGTGTGTCATGTACAATATGACACTTGTAAATAATTATGAAAGTTATTGATAAATTCTTCAGGAGGAAGGTTGGGGAAAGGCCAGATGCCTTCTAAAGCTTTTGAAGAGATGCATTCAAAAGTAAATAAAATGACTATGTATGAATTACTATTGCATTAGTAATTGTGCTTTAATTTCATTTGGTTAACGAAAAATAATGTTCAGGCTGGTACAGGAATTGCCTCAGATAATCTTCTGGATATGCACACTGAATACCGGGGACTGTCTTGGAGGTAAGTCTTCATCCAAGGTGATGAGGAGATTTGTATTCTCTCCTGTAAAGAATATTATTTTCTTCCACATGTTTTGGGTCTTTCAGCTGTCAGACAGTTGAAAAAAAAGTTTCTTCTCAGGCTAGCATTTCCTGTGAAGATGTATCAAGATCCAGGATTTGTTGTATGGGTGTCTGCACAGAAAATGTTTTCAGCAATGGGTTTTAAGTCACCTTTTGATTTCTCTCGTGCTTTCATCTTTAGCTGCTTGTGACATTTTGTATTTGTATGGTGGGATGGCAAGTTGGAAATTTACAAAACTGGAGAAAAATCACTGAACCAAACAAGTCAGAACTGGTTGCTTTTGGGGCTTCTTCTCAAAATTTGCTATTTCTGAACCTTTTGTGGCACCATGGAAAACAGTTTGTTTAACTGGAGAACTTTTACCATATGCAGTGCACAGCTGTAAAAGACTAAATTTTTTTGGTGTGATGATGTAGCTCAGTTGACATTGACTGAAGCAGTTCTGTGCTGTCCTAACACCTCTCCATAAGCTGGAGTGTGTCCCACCGATTGAAAAGCTGGAGAGAACATACCCGTGTGCAGGAAGCAGGAGAAGCAAATAGAGAACTGCTACTGCAGCTCTCATCACCCAGGGGCTGGTTGTTTGGTGCTGCCTTAGAGTGACTTCATGAAGCTGGAACTGGCCTCAAAGTTGACCTTCTAATCTGCAGTACTTTAGGGCTCAGTCATTTGTGTATGTAGCTGTCTCGGGCATTTTTCTGCTATTTCATAATGATTGATTATACCCCTGTACAGCTGCAAGATCATTAAATCCTTCTGACAAGCATCTTTACCACTGAAACCTCATTCGTTCTCCCCAATAGCACTTCCACTGCTGTTCTCTCCACGTAGGTGATAGTTACCAAATTAATCACCCTTTGCATTTTTTCATGATGTGTGGTAGGTTTTCACTTCACTTATTGTCTGTGTCCAGCTAAGAGATGAATGACTGGGATTTCTCTTTCTCATTTTAGTATTGGAGGAGATGAGTCATTAGAGAACAGGACAACTCTACCTAGTAAGTAAACGCTTTGTTAGATCTAATTGGCAAGATCGAAGAGAGGAAATGGGCTGATTTCTGATATGCTTACAGAGTGCTCTGAAGTATCTCAAAGCTGTTTTACAGCAATTAACAAGAACTATCTTTCAAAGAAACAATATCCTAGGACTAATGAATAAAAAGTTGGTTTTATCAGTGAAGCTGTGAAGCAGCTAGAAATTCTCTTACTTTCTTTTTCCTCTCCCTTCTCAACTGCTTGGTGAGTGTTACTTGAATTTCTAAATAAGCTTGCTATGTCCATGCTTGTGATGCAATTAACATTTGCTTTTAATAAATATTCCACCACAGCTTTTTCCAAAAAGAGATGTTTGCATAGAGTAGACCTCTTTGGTAAAAAAAGCTGACTGCTCATACATATAACCTGAAGAGAATAATTTTAACTTTCTCTTCACTGAAACATGCAACTTCTCATAGTTCAGTCTAATGTGAAGCCACTCGAGTTCCAGTTTGGACCAGCTGTAATAATAAGCTTCCATTTGAAGAGGGCCAGTAAACTGTCCTTCCGTGTGTTGCCCATTACTAGAAGCAGAATGTAACAAGAATATAATTAGAACAAGCAATTAATTGATGCAATGGATGCTATTACATTTGACAAAGCCTTCATTAAAATGTGGTTATATTCGGTCTTTGAGATTAAGGTAGCTTTTATAGTTTACAATGGGACCATTTTCACTCTCAGCTACAAATTACTCTGTCAACTTCCTTTTGGAAACTTCTATGGCGGTAGTGGAGAACATGGCGGGATTTCATCAGAACCATGCATCTGAGGCTTTATTCTTCGTATTTGTCAGTAGTATGAGCTTTTGCACAGCCATGAAGCAAACCCAGATCCCCTAGGTGAAAACGAGCTCCTGCTGGGCTGAAGCCCCCTTCAGGCTCGCTTCACAAAGTCACCACCATATGGCTGAGGATTTTATTTTAGGCTTTAACCACTGCAATGTGAGAGAGAACTGCACACAGTAGTCCTCAGTTCTGCTCCTCTTATCCACCAGCAACAGCACAGGACATAGCAAGCATGCTGCTGTCTGAGTCACTGCCAGCTGGTGATCCCTCTCACCACTGCTCGATGGGTGCCTCTAGTTGACTGCAGGCTGCAGCAGCTGTGCTGTCAAGGAGCAAAACTGTGGTGATACTGGTGTGTGCTAGTGCCTGTAGGCAGGCAGCAGATGTAGTAATTTTCCCTTCATTGCCATTTTTCTTTTTCAGACATCTTTCGAGAGTTCAATGCTGCGCTCGTGGGCTATTCGACTGGCACTGGGAGTGAGAGTGATTCAAACGCATTCCTTAACCAGGCAGTTCCTGGAGCCCAGGCTGAGTATGTAGCTTTTTGTTTTGCATTTGCAGGTGATGGATGCTTCATCTAATTGCCTTTCATCTGCCTCCTCTGCTGTCACAACTTGCTCTGAAGAGCAAGTAAAACCAGTATAGTTAGAGTTGAAATTTGGCTCAAAACCTGTTAAATGTATGGGCTTGTTTCATAGCTGAACTTTCAAATGAAGCCAACAGTCCTGGTTATGAAATCCATAAACAAGAAACCGGCAGAAACTGTTTGGTGATGGTGGTTTCTACACTTCCTCTTCAACATCTATCCATTTATCTATGTATCTGTCAATAAATCTCTGAGAACATGGATGTTTTCAGAAAATGAGCATATAGTGAATTAGTGAAGAGATACTAGGAGAAAAACAAGATTAAATCTTCCATAATTCTGGCCTCAGGCTTCTGGATAAGTAAGCAAGGGTGGACAACAAAGAGGAAAGCAAAAATGTAACAGCCACAGTCTGAAATCTGAAGAAAGGAGAATTGCTGATGGTCATATATGGGTTTTGGTGCATTGCAGACCTGGTGCAGTTGTAGCCAGTTCTGCCAATAGAATAGGGATTGTAGTGTCTTGCAGTCATCTGAATTTGGCTCTTTGCTTTCAGTCACACCTGGGAGGCTGCATGAGTTGAGCTTTGCTATACTGCTTATTCTAGAAATCCCTGGCTTCTGACTGAAAGAGTCAGTGCTCTTTAATTAACAAAACAGATGGCTGCTGGAATTCAGTCATAGTTTGGGCACAGGTTCTGGCAGACCATGCCTGGATTTGACATTGTTAGTTGATATTACCCAGACCTTTGTTTGTTTGTTTAAAGAAAAATTCCTCTTATTTCCCAAAGAGGTCTTGGAAATGAAGTTCAGAAGCCAAATGAGGTATTTGAGTTTGCTGTATCTAAGCAAAGATTGTTAGGATTTACCAGGCATATTTATTGCTCTCCTGTAGGCCTTGAGTAACTTACTGAGATTGCTAGTATGAGTCAGAGATGCTTGGATTTCCTGACAGAAATAGTCTGCTAGGTGCCCTGATACATCCTGCAGCCCCCCATACCTGACAGAAGGCATTTTGTTTCCTGGTGATGACGGAATGTATCTGTGTATGTTAGTGAAATATATGCAAGGATTATGGCTCTGATTCAGCCATTAATGAGAATTTATTAACATGCTTCTATATGTAGCATATATCCAGATTAGCTTCAGCTTTTGCTTGTTATAGGAAAATATGAGATGGGTGACTGTCTTGTATTTTGTATTAGTTAAATTCTAGGCAGGCTTTTTGGAGTGGTGGAAGGACTTTCAACAGGTTACACAACATCTTAAATCACCAATATGACTTAAAGAAGCTTGTATCAGTAGCAACCAAGGCATTGTTACTAAATAGTTATTTGTTAGCTGTATGAAATGAGTTGGTGGATGTTGTATCCGAAACAGTATGACCAGCAGGACAAGGGCAGTGATCATCCCCCTGTACTCATCACTGGTGAGGTTGTGCCTCGAACCCTGGGTTCAGTTTTGGGCCCCTCACTTCAAGAGGAATGTTGAGGTGCTGGAGTGTGTCCAGAGACGGGCAACGGGGCTGGGGAAGGGTCTGGAGAACAAGTCCTGTGAGAGGCAGCTGAGGGAACTGGGCTTGTTTAGCCTGGAGAAGAGGACACTCAGGGGGTCCTTATTGCTCTCTACAACTCCCTGAAAAGAGGTCGCAGTCAGGTGGGAGTTGTTATCTTCTCCCAGATAACAAGGGACAGGACAAAAGGAAATGGCCTCAAGTTGCACCAGGGGAGATTTAGGTGGGATATTAGGAAATATTTCTTCACTGAAAGGGTGGTGAAGCATTGGAACACGCTGTCCAGGGAGATGGTAGAATCACCATCCCTGGTGGTGTTTGAAAAAATTCATAGATGCAGTGCTTAGGGACATGATTTAGTGATGGGCTTGGCAGTGCTGCATTAACAGTTGGACTTGATGATCTCAAAGGTCTTTTCCAACCTAAATGATTCTATGTTAGTCTAATGAAAAATTGTCTATTTCATCTATATCAATTAGTCTTCTCTCTTCCTATGCAAGGAACTGGACTGGATAAACATGATGAAGTGGAGCTATCTATGTTCTGCAACCATGTTTTGTAAATATTCAGCAAGGAGATGCAGAAAATAATTCTTCCAGGTTTCTTCTAGTCTTCTGTTGTTTCTCTGTCTTGTAACTCTTTTGGGAAGATTTGCAAAAGTAAAGTCCTGTAAACTACTACACTAATACCCCTGAACTTTGAGGTGCTTCTTTTGGGGTTCTGTTCTGTCATGTTGTGGCTCTTGATGCATCTGAGAAGATGAATGAATGTTGAAATGTATTGAGATGTAAGGAAATGTTTCTTCTGCTTTAGGTATTTTGCCCTGGGATGATGATGCAATCCAGCATTTATTCTTCAGCAGCCAAAAATACGCATTTTCCTATGATTCAGAGGGCAGAAAGAGTCCACCAGCTAATGCTGGTATTTCAGAATTGTTACCTGTCCTGCCTTGCTTCTGGGTGCTACTCTGGAAACTCCTTTCCAGAGGTGCTGGGACCTTTCTGAAATCAGGTAGTTCTGCACCCTTACCAGCCTTTAGAAATCAGGTGTAAGGGTTTCTTAAAATGAAATCAGTGGCTGCTTTGAAAAGCTCTTTAGTGAACTTGATGGCAATGCAGCAATGCAGGTCTCATTCAGCAAAATGTTCTTGAGCCTACCTGCATTCATTGCCAAAGTACTTACGTACACGCTGGAGTTAAGGATAAATCTGAAGCATGTTGCTGAAGCAGATCCTGGCTCAGATCTCTGATTTCATGTGAAAAAAAGAAGGTTAAGGATTTAAGACTGAGAGGAGAGAACAGGTGACAGGAACTGTGAATGTCTGTATTTCCCATTAACAAACTTTCTGTTGATCAAGACATAAATTTGGTGGAAACTGCAACTCAAGGATGGGTGATTGCTGGCACTGCTTCATTGAAGATATTAGATCTTACTGACTGTGTTGGCTCAGGATGCATCAGCACTTCAGTGACTGCATAAGAAATTGAAGGTGTTGCGGACTGTGTGGTGGTTTGACCTTGGCTGTACGCCAGGTGCCCACCAAGCCGCTCTATCACTCCCCTCCTCAGCAGAATGGAGGGGGAATAACATAAAAAAACCTTATGTGTCAAGATAAAGGCAATTTAATGAAGCAATTAACAAAGGCTGCACGTGGGGAAGCGAAGGAAAACAAAAGATGTTATTCTCTACTTCCCAGGCGCTGTTCAGCCACTTCCCGGGAAGCAGGGCTTCAATATGGGTAGCAGTTGCTCTGGAAGACAAACGTCTTAAATAATTAATGCCCCCGCACCC
>JAVJGI010000035.1:16798050-16904279 GCA_035590275.1 Ibycter americanus
CCTCCCCGGAGGGGCAGGAGCGGCAGGGACCCCGTGTGAGGGGCTGAGCCGGCCCCATTCCCCGGCCCCTGCGCCGCTGGCGGGGAGGAGGGAGGGAGAAATGAGAGTATTTGGTTTTATTTCTCATTACCCTTCTCTGATTTGATAGGTAATAAATTAATTTCCCCAAGTCTGTTCTGCCCGCGACAGTCACTGCTGAGGGATCTCTCCCTGCCCTTACCTCACCCACGGGCCTTTCCTTGTGTTTTCTCTGCCCGTGCAGCTGAGGAGGGGAGCGACAGGGCGGCTTTGGGGGGCACCCGGCACCCAGCCAGGGTCAGCCCACCACATAATTTTCTCAGGTTTCTCCAGCAAGTGCATCTGTTATACTGTAACAGGGGAATATTAAAAGCAGACTACATAAAATGCCGCTGCATGAACTGATGTTGTTTAGATGTTGGTACAGCTGCATATCCCTTGTCTTTGTAAAAGCAAGCTCAGAAAAAAAGGTTTAATACTGTATCCAGTTCAGCTATACTGAATATAATATATATTCAGTAGGATACATCCCTGCGGGAGCTCTCGTTCTCACTGCTCTCACCCAAATAACTGTTTTCACCTCCAAGAAAGAGCCATTCTCTCCACTCGGTAAGGACAGTCATTAATGAGTTGCTGGTAATTAATACGGTTGTGTATCCTGCTTGCCCTCCTGCTACAGAGCTGACCTGCACACAGCAGGTTTCATAATAAGCACCCAGATGTATTCAAGACCAGGGGATCATATTGTCCGTACACCATGCAAGACTCAGATGTCCTTAATATCTGGGATAGGCCCACCCACTGGGACCATGGGGCTTGCAGAGAGCCACGGAGAAGGGTCAGAAAGTGGCGCTTGTTTAGCTTAATCTTTGGCATTTATTTAAGAGAAGGTAAATTCTTTTACAAACAGAACTAGGGGAAAGAGAGAAAGGACCCATGTTGCTGTGCAAAACATACTAGGAAATATAACAGCTGCCTTTTCAGCTGTTTCCTTTAAGCTGTCAAGGATGCTACCATAAAGTGGTATTAGCGCCTTCAGAAAGTTACCTGCATTTCCAGTGGGGTGTGGATCTCTTTCATTTTGCATTAAAGCAAGAAAATAGAATGAAAAAGACTGAAGTCATCTTGCTTTGGGATTAATTTACAAGTTATTATTTATCCCTCCTCCATGGCACTGCCTGCAGCTTCCTCTTCTGGTTCAGCAAGAGAAGCAGGAACTGTGGAGAGAACAGGAACTTTATTATGGAAGGTAAAGCAGTGTAAAAGCAGCAGATCCTGAGCACTCGTCATGGCTCACACTACGCTCTGCAACCGGGGGGGAGTGGGGGGTGGGTGGGGGTTGGGTGAAGCTTAAAAAGACTTGGAACAGCACAAGGAAAGGAGCTGATCTGGCTTGATGCAAGTGCTTGCCTGTGTGATAGACCACCATGTTGTGGGGAACAATGCAGCTAGTGATGGACATCACAGTCGTGCCAAAAGCCCCAAGCTCTGAGCATCCTACCATACTCCCAGAAAGAATTAGTTCCCTCCCAGAGCACCTAACACCACCTAAGCCAACTGGAAGCAAAGGTGCACAGATGCAGGTTTGTGGAGGGCTTGGAAAGACAGCAGAAACATCCAGCTCCAGTAATCACCCGCTGGACACCACTGCTACCCAAAAACTCTACAGAAGGTCACATTTGCATGGAAACCCTCCGTTTAACCATATCAGCCTGAGACAGATAATGACACAGTTTGGCCCCTCTGGTGTGGACATGGTGTGGAAAAAACCACGAAAAAGATGTTGAGAGCAGTTCAGAAACTGTGTGCAGAACAACAAGGGAATGAGCACGACAGACAATTTTTTCTAAGAGGTGATCTGTCTGACCAGGGAAAGGGCCCATCAGGCCCTCCCAGCAGGGAGGAGGTAGTTTAACTGCTATTGCTCATACTGTGGAGAATGGGGCTATTTTTCGAAAATTTTCATGCTGTTGCCTTCCGTCCTGGAAATCTTTCTGAGATTGTCTTAAGCATTGGGTTTCTTAGAGGTGAAGGGGAATACTGAGGGAAGGAATGGTGTCTGAAGAAATTTTGCTGAGGTCCATTGAGCAAAGCAGCACTAGGAAAAAGCGGCAACAAACCCCCTCTGCCTTCTAGCTTCTCACTTAATGATTCTTACATATATTTATAGTGGGGAGAAAACAGCAGTCCAAGGAAGATTAAACTGAATTCTAATTGTAGAATAGGTAAGGGTTTTTATTTTATTTTTCCCTAAAGGAAAGATGCGACTGGGTGATTAAAAAATACACAAAAACAACCAAAAAGCTGAATTTACTTTGGTCTGAAGAAGAGAGAAGTGCCACTGCAAACTTGAGAAGGAGGATATTATCTGGGGCACTGTAATAAAAACAGGCAACATAATTAAAGCATTGCATGGACCACTACAGGTATCCATGCCTGCAGCTTGCCACCCAAATTGCAACATGCATCTGAATGTACCGGCCTCAAAGGGTTATTCAGCAATTCTTCCTCACTTCTCCTTTCAGTTCTAATTTCCATGCCCCTCAGTTTTACTTTGAGGGGCTTTAATTTCTCTCTCCATTGTTACGTGCTGTGTTCTGCTTCAGAGGTTGTGAAAGGGCACCTGGATTTGCCATCGCCCTTGGCAGGCAGGCAGAAAGTGTTGTACTACTGGTGCATCTGAATTAGCTTGTTTCCCGCGGTGGTTTCACTCCTCTTCCTTTGCACACCCCCAGCGCGCCCTGGTCCTGCTGTTTTCAGACAGTCCCCAGAAATGCACCCCATACCATGGTGCCACACCTCAAGTGCTCATAGTCCCTGGCGAGAGCTGAGACGTCTTCTCTGAGTAAGTCA
The DNA here is from genome assembly GCA_035590275.1 of Ibycter americanus. Classification (NCBI taxonomy): domain Eukaryota; kingdom Metazoa; phylum Chordata; class Aves; order Falconiformes; family Falconidae; genus Ibycter; species Ibycter americanus. The sequence goes on from JAVJGI010000035.1 coordinate 16,800,922, forward strand.
CAGGGGCATCATGCTGGGCTCTGCTCCTTTTAGGTACCCATGCAGTCCAGGTCAAGCCAAATACATACAGTCTACAGCAATGTAAACCTACTCTTCATTACTTACCAGCTACAGGATGCTCTGCCTGGTGCTCCCTGTGCTTCAGTAGCACATAGAGTTTGCTAGCCCCTGACATGTATGTCATTGATCACTGGCTTCCTGGGGGAGAGCACTGCTGGATCACTGTATTTGCTTTTCTGTCCTAGGCTGAGTTGTTAATTTTTTAATAGGAATGACCTACGCAGACCATTTGAATTCTGAACCTTGACAAGCATATACATGGGCTTCTTTTCCTAGTGATTGAAACGCAGGTGTTTATTCCACTTTGCAGGTGTCAGCAAAGTCTTATAACTTGTGCTCAGACAACACAAGGCAATGGCCTTCATTTTTTTCTTTCTTTGTTGTTAATGAGATAGTTTCCTCTCTGAGTATTGTGAGTGGCAGGAGGCAGAGACCTGCCAATCAAAATGTTAAAAGGACATTGTCAATGTCACACTTCATTCTCAGCTCTCCATCAGTTTGAACACAGAAACAATGTTCAAATTACAGTCCTGCTATTTGCAAGGTGAGAACACAAGGTCTGCCCCTTGCACACAGAAGCCTGAAAAAACTCAAGCTGCTGTTTTCATCCGAAAACATCAGAGAATACAAACTATTTAAGGTTTTCTCATGGCAGTTTATCTTTGTAAAAGTACCATCTTGAGCACCCTCAGCCAACAGCAAGCCACATCCTACTCCCAGTTGAATCAGTGTTCAACTTCTCATCCACTTCTTCAGTGGAAACTTTTGCTAGTGGTATACAACACCTTCTGAAGTTGTAAATATTTATTCTTAGGGAAAGAGCGGGGTAATCCCCATCACTACACATGCAGTTCAACAGTCTTTGAGGCTTCTTACGCATTCTAGATTAATGGCTAAATGGGTCATTTCCATCACAGCCTGTTGTGCAGTGAGGGCATCCACATCCATTTTCACAGCTTCATAGGCTTGGACACATGGAGAGGAAAATGGCTCTTATGTGACAGGCTCTGACTCTGGAGCAACCAACACACTCCAAGATTTGTATTTCCTCCCAGGGCAGAGACTCATATTAGGGCTATGACATTACTTGTTACCCCACTCCCTCAAGGAGGTACCATTGGGAAAAGAAAAGAACAGAGTGCAGCAAATGAAACTCAGGTCCAAAACCAATGTACATGCATTCTCCAAAACCAACAGCACCTGATCACGTGCAGCCTTTTATAAGCATATTCAGAAGCAGCATCCATCTTTCCCTCTTGGTAGCAATTGCTGTCATTGCTACAAGACTGTGGCGATAGGACTAGTGAGTCTCTGATGGTTCCCAAGCAACCTGCCAGTTTAGATATAGCTCCCCAGAAGGAAAGCTTGGGAGTCCTGATTTAAGCACAGCTGAGGAGAGCACCACTTTCTGTGCAGTTTTTGTGCAGTAAGGTAGAAAAAGTACAGCTCAGCCATTACGTGCTCTGGCTCAGTCATACAGACATCCCCCTATATACATATATATGTGTATATATATATATACAGTCATATAACATCCCATCAGGCTATGCTGAACAGTTGCTTCTGTGTTAGCATTCAGGAAATAAAATTGCCCTTTTAATGAGTCCTGGCTTTGCAAAATTGTGATGTTGCCATGTTTTCAGTATTCAGTTTATATCCCAGAGTGGGTTTTGCAGCCAGTACTGCTATCCCCAGTAGCTTCCAACCCAGCTGCCAGCAAGCCCCACTCCTTTTTTGGGGACATGCAGAATTTCTCAACTGCCAGCCCAAGTTATTGCATGCTATAGTACAGCTGTGAGTACCCTGAGATGGTTGAAATGACCTTTGAGGTAGCAGCTTTAGGATATGAAACATTACTTAAAATAATTATATTTTTTTTAGCATCTACATTGTTCAGACCCTGTGAGTCTCGGAGAGATGTAATCATGACCTTCACATCTAAGTCAGGTCTTGTACGGCTCTTGAGACCACATTGTGATTCCCAGCACAAACGTGGTCTTTTCCATCCTGCTGCTGTACACCCAAGCCTGCACAGCTAATGCTCCCCAGGGGCATGGGCAGGATCCTGTCAGAATCACCCTTGTTCCTGTGGGATTTAGTTTGATAGTTTGTTCTTGAAGAAGAGGCACCGCCTTTTTTTTAATCTTTTTTTTTTTTTTTTTTTAGTGCTCCCTCTTTAAAAAAGTGACTCAGCGTGTAACCGTCCTGCAGGCATGACTCGGTAAACTGTTCATCTCTGCTTTGGCTCTGGGAAGCTCTTCAGACCATTTTTCATTTTTCTCCCTGATCCTTATCTTACCCTAAAGGGATTTTAGGCCACTGTCTGTCCTCTTGTCAGCCAAAGGTGCTGCACAATGTGGTGCAGTTTACTGTCAAGCAATTTCTTCCCTCTGTTTGATCAGGCCCACGTCTCTTGTCTGTACGAGCTTTTACGATTTTTTGTCTTCAGCAAATCACTAGCTCAAAGCATAGGCATCATTGTAAGTGAAAACTGGAAAGAATTTGAAGAAGTCATTTGGGTTGCAGCAAAGAACACAGACCTGGAAAACAAGCATCTGACCAAACATCTAGGGATCTTAACTGCTTGGCATGCTGCTTTGTGTCAGAACCCAGTTATACTTCCTTAAAAACAAAAAGGTGAACTACAAAAATACAGCACCCTGACTTTCTGCAATGACAAACAGAACAAATGGCATTAGCAATTAAGTTAAATTGATCTCTAGGTCAAGGACTCTCATTTCCTGTGTAAATCATATGTCATTCAGCTGCAGAACAATGCTCCTCTGAAGTCTACCATGTTGTTATTATTACTGATATTAAAACTGTAGTTACTGATCAACCTCAGAGAATTTTCACTGCACCCAATTCCTCTACAAGAAACGTTCCATTAGGGAAAAAGCATGTTAGAAGGATTGCACCATCAAAGCAAACACTGCCATCTTATTTCCTGACATCTTCGTAGTTTTAGGTAACAACTGCTAGCTTTTACAGTATCCTGATTGGTATGGCACAATTGTCCTTTCACTCACGCTGCAAATGAGCTCTAGTGGAGTTCGGACGGAGCACACCCAGCCTGACCACTGAGCTAGCTGGTGATTCCTGCCCCCCACTGCCCAGAGAGCATTTCACAGAGGAAATAAAGCAGCAGCGATGAGGGAAATGCAACGGTTGGCTAGGCTGGATATATCTGAGATGGAGAGAACCAGAATGTTCTGAGTTTCAATTAAACTGCAATGGAGAGGGACTTCCAGCAATATTTCTTCAATGAAGTCACTAGTCACTCACTGCTGGGGGCTGAGAACATTAAGTGCAAAAATGTACCATCTCACCTCCCCTGGTCCTGTATCTGTCACCTTCCTCGATTCTCAAAGACAGAGACAAACACCTCTTCTTCTCATGCTTGCTATTTCCATCTCTGAGCACCTCATGCTATCATGTATTCCTCCTCAGTTCATGGGAAAGGACAATGAACAGTACCCACTTCACCAAAAGGCAACCGAGGCACGGAGAGTAGGACTACTTCCTTTAGACATCTACAGGTTAAACAAGGTAGATACTTACACGTGATCCAGACATCCCCTCATCTTTTCTGGAAAAAAAGCCCCACAAGTACTTTTTGGGCATTGTAGATCTCTAAAAGCTCTAAAGTTCAAGTGATTTTCCCAATTCTATCAAATGGTCTAGAACAAGATATTAACTTCTTCCTATAAATCCTGCCTCATCATGTGGGTATTTGATAGAAGGTGTTTACCAGGTAAGACAGGGGTCCAGCATGGAGCAGACAAACATTGCCCCTGGTGTTTTTCCAGTGGCACCAAATGGCCTTCAAGAGGCCTGGGAATAAGCCAGTTCCTCCTGGTTTCCACAACAGCTGTAGCACAACCACAGAAACAAGCAGGACCTTACACTTCTTCTACACTTTCTGGGGTTAATTCTACATTGCTTGGCATCAGAGCGGGTCTCTTACAGCAATACAAAGTGATACAGCCCCATGTACGCTGTGACTGAGGTTCTGAGAGAAAGAAAATCTTGCCCTGACTTATAAAGGAATCAGGTTGAGCCTAGAGAAAATCAAGTGTGAAAACACACAATATGGAATTTAGAGTGGAGTTTGATGGAACCATGTTCCTGCTCATTTTATACACTAAGAAAGAAAACACAGAACGACTTTGTGCTTGCCTCATACATTGATCAGAACATCATGAGTAACCACTGCGCACGATGATAAATCTTTTTGTCTCCACTCTGACCAGTCACTTGTAAAGCTGTGACTTATTGTGAAAGAACCGTTAGATCAAGCTGCTAAAATGTGAGACAGTTTATGGGCAATTCAGAGTCTATTTAGACAATGAATATTCATGATCTATCTAGACAATTTCACATTCATGCTTAGATAATGCAGATTTATGCTCACACACAACAATGATTTGTGACTATTTATAGGCAAACACCTGGACAGTATTCGACACAGCTGTGAATATTCATGATTACATCTGAAAGAGAAAGGCTCTACCTGAAGTTTGAACTACAGACACAAGAAGCTAACCCTCAATATCTGTTGTGCCTTAATGACAATATGTAACAGCCAAAAATAGCATAAAGGAAAGAATTAGAGGTAGGGAACTGATCACTCAAAGGATCAGTAAAAAGCGAGGAAGCTTCTCTGAGCTGCCAAAAAAATTCCCATTGGATTAGTCTTCTAACAGAAATTACATTTCTGGTGCAACACCTTTTCTATATGAAAAATATCCGTGTTTTTTTTGTTTGGGTTTGGGTTTTTTTGTTGGGTCGGTAGGGGGGTTGCCTAAGAAACATTGGTTTTTTCCAGACAAAAACACTAAAATATTTATTGTGAGAACACACATGTATGTGAATGGACGTGTGTTCCTACACATGTGTGCCCATGTTTAAAAGGTCTTCGTGCCAAGCTAACCGGTGCCTTCAGGGTTCGTTTAAGTCCATGAGGCTCCAATTCAGATGCATGGTGCTTGGTCCTCATGGAAAGGTTCTCAAGGCCAGCTGAGATGAGACCACATCATTGCCTGAGGCACGTGTGAGTCCTAAGAGCCTTGGTGTAGCTTGAGACAGGAGAGTCACAGAATAAGGATCAGTTTTTGTGACAAGGGGATTTTAAGGCAGAGATACAGATCGGGACTCCAGGAAGGAAGAGGTGCTAGCAGCAGGACTCAAGTCAGGGGAAAGACAGATGCCAGATTCACCTGTGCTTATTCACATGAATTGTCCTCTTAGGAAGCCAGAGGAACGTGACATTGGAGCTCCCTCTAAGGGAAGGAAGAGCCCATAGCTGAGGATTTACCTAGGCAGGAGGAAGACAGGGATCTGATCATCTAGCAGGTGTGACAGCAACCAGCGACTCTGCCTTTGCTGACAAGCCTCTTGTGTAACTTCCCAGTCTTAATGCCAATTTCTAAATACCTCTATATCCAAGCTCTAAAACTAGTCGTGATCTCCCCATCCATAACATCACCAGATTCTTCCTCTCTATGTTATTTCCACTGCTGTTTGGCTCCTTCTGTGATAGCTCATTAATGCAGGAGGAATTAAACTCTTTCTGCCCCTATTCACCGGGAGCACACAAAGCAGTGATGGCCCATTTCAGAGGCTCGCTAGCAGCCAGAGCACAGAGCCTGGGCTGTGTCCAGTCATTTGGCCACGCTTTGTCACATGTCATCCTGCCTTTCAGAGGGACTGCACACGAGATGTGGGGCAGCAGAAATACAATAAGTGCCATTACCCTTACTTTGATGCTACCCAGCAAGTATTTTCTACAGCCTGATATTGTCTGGACTAAGCTGTATAGCAGACCTTTTGACCTAAATTCATTGAGACAGCTGAAAATTATAGCAGCTGAAACTAAAAGCATCTCCAGGCCAGTAAATAGCCCACTTCTTCCCATTTCTTCAAATTATCTTGGCATCTGGCACTTTTCTGCTGGAACCGCCTCCCTGTGAGAGGAAAATACAACTTCAGCTCTGCTGGGATACTCAAATGGATGGCACACAGCAATCAGATGTCAATGTCAGGTACTCACTTCTGTTCCAGGCAGAGATGAGTTGCCTTGGCTCCCCTCTGCTCCTTCCTCAGGTTTCAACTCCCACGCTCCCTACTCACTCCGGTGTTGCCTCTGCTTGCAATGAAATCAAACAGCCTGAAGGACTACCCCTTACAAGTGCCTGGTCGCAGCTCATGTTGAACAAATAGCCTTTGTGAGATGCACCCTGATGGACCGTATCCCCATGGTGGGCAGTAGCTCGCTCTGAAGGCTAAAAATGGATGGATGAACAGCTCTGCCTTCCTCAGCTCTGAAATTAGTTCCTCTCGGCAACAGCTGGAGATGGAGCAACTGCTGGTGCTCCCCAGCACCGGTGGGGCTGAATCCCTGCCGAGGACATGGCACAGCCATTCCCCAGGCAGGACGCTGATATAGCGGGGGATCCACAGGGAGGCTGGGTTGGCTGCACCAGATTTTTCCCAGAGCACAGGGGGTGAACCCTAAAGGATTAAACAACTGAAAACAATTCAGGTGAACATATATTATTTCAAAGCCTCTTGATTTTTAAAGGCAGTCTTATGGTTACAGGTGGTTGGTCTCACAATTCTGATTAATCAGCATTGGAAATGAAAGACAATGAGATGAACACTACCTTCTCTGGCCCATTTCTTCAGTTTTTGTCTATTTTGTACTTCTATCAACAGAAACAGAAGAATTTCTGTATCAGACAACAGTGCCTTTTGCCCAGTCTCCAGCAACCACCACCTGAGACTTCAGAGGAAAAGTAATGTCCTTCTCCTAATCCCTAATTTCTGAATACTCATTGGATATGTTATTTGCCCATTCTCTTTCAGGAAAGTTTCTTCCCAAGCCCCTTTTTGTTTTTAAAAACAGCACAAACAACAACATCGAAAAGGTGGAACTACGGTGACATTTGGTTACCAATACTGCCATCCCTTCTTTGAATTCATACATAGAGGTTTACTACCTTAGGGTTGGGAGTGACTCTCTGCATGCACCAGTATAGCATCTGCTTCGGTGAAGCTCCAGGTAGGGATGGAGGTTGCTCATTGATAAATGATTAATGAACAGTGGGTGCTACCTCTGACAGAGTTTGACTCTGGCAAATAGGCTATTTTTCACAGATGACTCTACCCATCCTTTGAACCCTATTGCCTATTTATTCCATGGCAGTTAATTCCACAGGTCCGCTACATACTGTGGGATAAAAGTATGTGCTTTTGTTGCTTCAGTAACTGCTGCCCTGTAGTTTTACTGTGCTTTCAGTACTTCCTGCCATGAAGCTTACAATGGGAGTTCTCACATTGCTTTTGTCAAGGCATTTTCTTCAATAAAGCCCTTCACCCGACACCTTGCAAACACTGTCTCCTCGTTATCACTCAGGGTAAAGTCTTCAGCTAGACATGCAAACCAAGACTTGGTGGAAACCAACCCTCTGTTGAGATGCTGCATTTGATTGTGCAGTGCTGTGTGCTAATCATGTGTGAAACACAACAAACAAAGGGCAGCAAGCAGCGTATACTGCTACGCTTAAACGCTAAGAATCTACACATGGTGGCTCTTTTTCTCTTTTTGCTGTTATTCTGTGCATCTGAAATGCAAAGAATTAGTAACAAGATTGCAATAATCACAGTATCTTTAGAAAGAAGTGCAAGGGAGGAGAATGGTGAATTCTCATGCATGAGCTTATTTTTCCAAGCCCACAACGTACAAACCATGAGAATATACAAGCTTGCATTGATCCCTGGGGATTCCTGAGGACCAAAGGAAGAGCCAACCATTGACCAACCATTAACTTCATCTTTAATAGGAAAGCCTGCAGAAATAAGCGTCAACCTGCAACATTATTCTGTTCACAGCAGCTGCCAGCTATCACAGTAGCAGCTGCATTCACCGCTGGCAGATAAAGGCATAGAGAGACAGAGCCACCCCTGCTGAAGGCACGAAGCAAGATCCCATCACAGCCTATAGTCCCCACATCTGCCACCTCCAAAAGCAGCAGCAATTCCAGTGTGTGTTTGACCAAGAGTAGCAGTGACTATCAGCCACTTCCAGCTACTGAGCTCCTGCCTGAATCTCCACAATCACATTTTGTCTCAGTTCCAGGGCAGCCCTGCTGGAATAGTAACCGAGCGCATCACCTGATGTGGGAGAAACTTCAGAGCATTTATCTTCCTGTGACACCTGAAACAAAGCAGGCTCAAAGGCATATATTAATGAATTTGTCCTCACTACAGCTGGTCTGGAAATGTTTCAGCTCAATCAGCTTTTCATTGGGAAACACTGATTTGTCAAAACTACTATTCTTCTTGGGATAGGCTTGAATTCAACAAAGTATTGGACTGGAAACGTTTTTGAAAGCTAGAATTAGAGTGTCTGGGAGGTGAAGAGGAAGAAGGATGGAGAAGGCACAATTATCATCCTATTGACTTCACAAGGCCAAGCTCATTCTGTGGGTAAATGTCTTTGTCCTGGGATGCTGATGGGGTTCGTTAGGGGGACAGCAGCAGCAGTGATGGTGGTATTAGAACATCATGAATAAACAGAATTCAGCCTCCAGCTCTGCCAACACATTCTGTGAGCATTAAATTCATGCGCACACCAGGAGGGAGATAAAGTATCACATTTACTCAAAGACTCTTAATAAAAATGCCATTCAGGGTTTAATTAACATACTTTTTTTACAAAATCACCCCACAGCTGCAGCAAAATCTGGTTTTCTACAGCCTTCTAGGGTGAAATTTTGCAGTAGGTTGTGCCCAGGTGCATCTGCATGGTGGCTCATTCAGACCAAGCCAGTATTTACACCAGCACAAAGCAGAGCAGACTCTGTCCCCTTAAAGTTCATCAGATATGCTTTCCCTCCCATGGTTGGGTTTGGGGTTTTTTTCTAGCTTGTCGGCAGCAGAGTAAAACAATAAAAGTCTCATATTGCTTCAGCCAGATGGCGATTTTCCTTCCTCCCGTCTAGCTGGCTGCGTCGTGAACTGTGCTTGCGCGTGCATGTGTGTGTCTGTGTGTCTGTGTCGCTTCTCCTTTTGCTTCTACCATGCTTCTGCCTGCCCTGCACACTCTAATACAGAGAAATCATTTTGAAAAGGGGTTCTGGAGGCTGCAGGTACACTGGAGCCAAGCCTTTTCCTGGGAGCAGGATCTGCTGAGACCTCAGAAAGACCACAACCAGACATCTTATTTTCAAGTTGTCTCTACTGAGATACCCAGCTGGGGCAGATCTCAGCTTCTTCAGCTCAGAGATCTGCTCTGCCTGGAGAAGCAACAGGAATTCAAGGAGGAGAAAAAGGGATGCTCAGAAGAGGAACCAAGATGCAGGCTGATTGTTTTATCCACATTGTCTGGGTGCCATCAGAATATATTAACTCCTTCATTTATCACAGCACTATCATTAGAAATCTCAATTATTTCTGAATGCCACACTGACAAAATGTTTAATTAGCTACTTTGTTGCGTTAATCACTTCTTGGATACAAGGAAGAACTAGAGGCACCAATGCAGGGCCCCATTATTTTTTACAGAAACGTGTGGAGAGTGAAGGAAGCTGTAATAAATGTCCCCATCGTTACAGAGAGATAAAGGTCAGACATTAACATAGCATTCATATATCTTAAGCCTTTCATGGGGAGCACCAGCTACAGCCTTCTGTACTAGTGACAAGGAGAACAATGTGAGCTGTCTGGAAAGCAACACACAGAAACAGCTCAGGGGTTTCCATCTCGCCTCAGAGGGTGATGCTGGTCCGGCACGCCAGGGGATAAGTAAACCGAGCAGTTAAGCAGTTCAGATATTACCACCAGAATCCTCTTACATCTAGGTTCTCCCAGGCATTTCATTAAATCTGACTGCAACTGCAGGTGCCATTTTACTTTGAATTATAAAATCAATTGCACATGAGTCTGACAATATTAAGTCAGAAGGGCTGGGTTTCCTCTTTGGCTTGAAGTCACCCAATCTACTATTGAAAAGCCAGTAACCATGGAGAAGCCTGACCAACATTCCTGCATGCCCCAAAACAGGCACAGCAAGAACAGTGCATGGATGCCCCACCAGCTCCTGCAAGAGAGGTACAGCACCACTATGGAGACAAGTTTGCTTCAGTGCCCTAATTTCCAGAGCCTTTGCCCTGGTTTCCATCCAGAGGCAGCAGGCATTGCAAACAGCACAGATTTGTCTGTCCATTTTTGTTATATCTGTTTATCAAGAATAAGACACAAGGTCACTCCTTATCATGAAAGGACATGCCTCTGCGTGGAGTGAGGTTATCATTTCATATAAATTACAGCCGTTGCGTGACTTCAGATTATGACAGATTAGCTCAGGGCAAGACCATCCGGCCTACAACCCAGTTTAGGTGGACCCTTGGCATTCAAGGCTCAGAGAACAACACAGACAACATTCCTTCCAACACTTAAAATCGATCAGTATGATCGTTTTGGATCACCAGAGCTCCCTAGTGGCCTAATTGCATGGGTTCCCTGAAATGCCCTGTCCAGGGCTAACAGGTACCAAACACCTGTTTGCATCCCCCAAGGGACCCAGTCCATCAGGTGCCCTCTCCTCCCACCTACGGTTACAGTGGACATCTGCACAAAGCACAACAGTCACTGTGAAAAACAGGGGAAGAGGTAGATGGTGGCAACAATGGCCAAATTTTGGATCAAAGCGTTGTGAGAAAACTCACTCATAGCTCTCCTCACTCAGCCTAAGAGCTGCAAAACCACATCTCCCCCGGGCTCGGGCACTGTCCCTGCCAGGTGTCTCCTCTGCTTTCACGGAGAGGAAAGCCATATCTTGAATTAGATTGTACTTAAGTAGTAATTCTGTATTACTGCATACTAATAATAGTAATAAGAAGTAAAAAGAAGTAATAGAGTGCATCCAGAAAAATATTAATTTGCTTGTAACGAGAAATGGAACTAGAAATTGCTATCCTTTGCTTAGTTAAAGTGATGAACAATGCAGGAGCCCTGAGAAGCAGCCAATAAAGGATCCTTGGGAGGAAAATACGCATTTTTAACCTAATACAGAAAACAATACAAGTAGTAAACAGAACAAATTGCTGGTTCTGTACACACTTCCCAGAAGCCATGGAAAGAGGAGTACCTTTCTAATGTATCTTGGAGAGAATTATGGATAAATACGCTCTCTAATATAAGCCAAGGAATAGAAGAACAGGGATGGGAGCTACCCCTGATCTCCCAGCCCCAGAAGGAACAGGGAAATTAGACTGACATGCCTAGAGCATCTAAGGGAGGTGTATGTACCAAAGTGATAGAGTATATAACATGAGATCCAAAAGAATGATATTACTATTGGCTTTACTGAAATGTGGGAATGGCTGACCTCTTAGGTATCAGATTTAAGTTCATGAATAAAGAAAGTGATACGCATTGTGGTTGTGAGAGTTCTAATATTTGTAAGTATATAGGTATCAATTCAATGTACCTGGGGATGTTGTCTGATCTTGGGTGGACCAATTAATGAAAAGATGAGACTAATATAAGGGAAAAATATAAATGCTTCTCTTATACAGTCTGGAAGGGTGGATTTGATATAAGAATTATTTACTTTAAAAAAGAAAAAGAGAGGAAAAAAATGTAAATATTTATAGTGAAAAACAATAAAAAATTGAAAAGCAGAGAATGTTAGTTAAATCTTTATAAACAGTTAACAAAACATGGCCTTGGGAGAAGAAACAGACACCATAAATATGTCAAGCTGGGGCACAACAAGATAAGCTCAAAGAGAACCAAATGGTTAATGAGATTAAACAGAAAATTACTGAATTTATGTGTGGACTATCCTAATTAGCATGCTAAAAGATCCACCCTGAGCAAAGAGAGCCCCCTACTAACAAAGCCCCCTCCCCATTGAATGTGGGGTGAAAAAAAACAATGCTGTACCTTTAAATGGAGACAGGGCTTGCAAAAATCAATAAGGATTAAGTGTGACTAAACATAATTGTAAAAAATTGTCCAAAGTGTATAAAAAGTTTTTCTAAATGTTAAGAGGTGTGCTAACTTAGTGGATTACCACCTTGCACCCACCTCTGCACAGCCACGCGATGAACAAACACCTCGACTCTGTGCGGGTCGGCCCTCGCGCACCAGGTGAAGAACCCAGATTTGGGATAACAGGCCTAAGGTGATGGCATTACAAATTCAGCAGTGGCTAGTTAAGAGCCCCCTAACTTTTTTTCAAACCCTAGTGACTCACACCCATCTCTGAGGCATTTGTAAGTGACACGCAGTCATGTAGCACCCAAAATCCTTCCTGGTGCCGGCAACCCTCCTTCCACTGAGGCATTAAGGTCTAACAAACAAGGAAAGGATTTCTGGATGGAAATGTTGTGTCCAGCTGAGGATGCTGCTGGGTATCCAACAAGACATCTTCTGCAGTGTGCATCACTGCCAGTCTTCCTGCTTAATTGCTTTTACAAAGCTGTAAAGTGCACAGGCCTGAGTAATAGATTCATTTCAAAGGTGGTCTTCATAACAGTTTGCAGACGGAGAAGAGAGATGAGGTGTTTTAGCTTAGGCCACTCAAAAAATAAGAAGCATCTAACTCAATCATTATTTTAGAAGGACAAAATAATGCAAATGAGAAAGAATATGCGTGGGGGAATTGGGTTAAATTTTGACCTGGTCATTTCTACATTTCTTTCTTTAAAGCACTTTCCCACACACAGCCTCAGAGCAAAGCCATCGAAAGCATCTGATTCCTGCGGCAGACATATTTAATGGAGGGAGATGTTCTGGCTCACAGACTCCAATTAGTTCTAATATTAGGCCTGCCCATAAAACATACAGTCTCCCTTGTTTTCCACAACCACATCGATAAACATTATTGTATGGGGATATAAATATAACTCATTAGTTTGTTGACACTCAGTGGCTTATCTATATACGTAATGCCATCCTGCTATTATTGATGCTTTTTTAATGGCACAGTATCATTAAGCAGTAATGTTTTACTTCTATTAATATCATTTGGGCTGGTTCTTAATAACTATGCCTGAGCGACTGCAGCATCATCTGCAGGACACAGATGAGTGCTTAATATATTTCTCAGCACATCATCCATAATGTTCAGCATCCTCCACGACTAGAAAATCACAAAGTTCTTCCAACTCCAGCCATTTGCTTTAGGAAATGTGGAGATCTTTAGGTAAGTGTCCTTCCCAAAACTCCCCTGTTGGTTTCCTGAAATCCATTATGTGAAAATGTAGTGGCAGATTACCACCGTTCAGTGGCTCGGTGGTCTGCTGTTCCACAGTCAGATGTAGGCAGGAGCTAGCTGACAGGGTGCCACTGTACAGAGGATTTCTCCCTATGGTCTGGGAACAGGGCAGGACTTCAGCACTTCTCCAGGAGTATCCTGACTGCAACATTCTGACTTTCTTGGTGGCCTTTGAAAAGTTTTCCTAATTTCTTCCTGGCTCCTCTTTCGTGTTTGTCTCTTCACTAGTTCACATTCCTTTTGCAAAATCTCTCATTTAGCAAATCGAGGTTTTGCCCATGTTGTTGTGTTTAATGCTAAAGTCAAAAAAAGTGGACAGGCAACACACTTGGCCCCTGTCCTGTCACATCAGATTGCAGAGGACCATCTTTTAAGGGCAAGTCATCTTCCTGTCCTTAAACAGCCCGACCCTGTTTTTTGCTTGGCTCTAACACCATTATTTGCCAGCTCAGTCAGAGGAAATTTGGAGATTGCTCCAAAAGCCTGAGAAAAATATATTTTCTTTTAAGTCCTCCACTAAATGCAGGAACTGAAAGAACCTCCACCTCGGTTTGAACTTCCAGGAGAAAATCTTTGCACCTGGCTGCTGGCAAGGAGCTGGCTGTGCAGGAGCGCTGGTGGGAGCTGGTGGACAGCATGGCCGGGAAGCCCACTCTGCTGCAAGCAGAGCATTCGCTTGAGGACATGTTTCTCAATGTCCAACAGGAAGACAAATTGAAAGGCTGAAAGCAAAAGACAATCTCCCCTGCAATAACACTTCAAATTACGGGAACACAGATTAAATGCAATCGCCTGCTAACCATTAGCTATTTAATTACATGCTCTGGGCAGAGTACAAAGAGGTTGATTGCTGATATCACTTAGCCCACTGAGCCCAGTGAGTCATTCCTGACCTGTACCAGCCTAAATGAAAAGTTTCAGGCTTCTTTTGCCTTCTTCCAGGGGAAATTCAGGCACCAAAAAGAAGCAAGTGCATTTTTGTGTACATGGGATTGATCAGAAAGGGCTCCAGGCAGCCCCTTCTCCCAGTGCCCATCCCGGGCCAAGCAGTGGAGAGAGAAAGCCAAGCACCAGCCACCAGACAGTGTGTGGGTGCCGTGGCGTTAACACCCCAGGCCCTGGCTACAAAGATGACACTTTATGAAATTTGCCTGGGAGCAAATGCTACTTCGTATTGACATTTAAACCCACCAGGTGCAATTTTGTTCTGCGAAATTTAACACATTACTGTAACTAATACAACTAGTAATTACACAGTGTTCTCCAGTAATCCCCTCACAGCAGCTCTGTAGGTGAGCGTGTTTGCTGGTATTGCTACTCAGCAGCTGAAAAAGATGCTGTCCAGTCATTTAGGTCTACCATTTTTCAAGGGGGGAGAGACAGATGATAAAATAGCCTTTGTTTTTAAATAAAACATCATAGCTTTGTACACCATGTTATGTTTCTTTTAAACTGCGTGGGAGACAATAGTCTGCTCATCCTACCAGCTGAAGGAATTGCTCTTCAGCTCAAGCTGTAGAAAGCTGCACTTTGGCATTACAGGTCCCTGCTTTAAAGCCCGTTGCTCTGCAAGGCAGCGTGGGATGGCATTGAATAATTTTCTGTGCCTGAAAGCCAGATATCCAAGCTGATGTAAAGTAAAAGCTACAAGAATTAACTAAAATGACCAAAAAGCAAAGCTGATATTTTCAAAAGTGATGGCTCTTCAAATAGCAAATCATGTTCATAATGGTGACAGGCTGTACACAACTGCAGGCTCGATGAAGTCAGGAGTGAATCAGGAGACCCTGAAACAGCCCAGTCTGGCTGTGGAAAAAGAACACTGCACAAGGCTGGAGGGGATGCTGTCACACCTCTGGCCAGTGAGCCTGCATGGTGTCCCTGTGGGAAGAGGGAACACCTCCTCTGCTGCCAAGGGAGGTTTCTTCTCTAGTACTAAGACAGTCTACTCTTGCTTGCCCCTGTTCCCCTGAAACCTGTCTGAACCCCCACCTCTGCAGGCTGTGGGGAGGTTCCTGACCATGGGAAAAATCAGATACTTGCCTCTTCTGTTTCATCTCTTCAGAGCCTTTTATAGATATTAAACAGGGAAATGAAGTGACCAAGTGATCCAACTAAAAAGAGCAGTCATTACCTTTGCAGTTGTTTGAGGTGGCACAGTCCTGAAACCATTGAATAGTTAACAACAGATCTGGCCTTGCGTGGTTTTATCTCACCAACACAATAACAAAAGGCTTCGTAACACTCAATCAGTCATTTGCATCCTCAGCTGAAGACTTAGGAGCTCCTTTTCCTTCAGCTGCCATTGCAGCCATCTGATTGGCACATCACATCATTTATTTACTTTACTGATAGAACCTAATTGTGTATAATTGCTGAAGCATCTTAAATAATTCTAAATACAGGAATTGATTTGGGGATTAAATGGAATATGATAATCGTGTAATTGAACAAAGTAGCTGGAGTCCTCACCCAGCTAAGTGGATTTTGTGATTGTGGCTGATTGCATCAGAATATAAATCAGCCTGATTTGCATGGCTGACATCAGCTCTGCCTCCTCTCTGGAGCTGGCTTTAAGTAGGTCACATCCAGAAGAGCAGAGAGAGGGAGCAGAGACCTTGGAGAGAAGCCCCTTGGGTTTGGTGCTAGATGATGGAACACTGCGTGGTCTCTGCTCAGCAGGAACCAATGTGCCTCTGGGAGGTGGGTGCTTTTCCCAAGGGTTTTGGATGTCCTGTCACTGGCCAGGAGCTGTTCAAGCCCTACCTGGGCCGGGGGGAATTTATGATGTTGCTTTTTTAATTCTTAACTCTCTCAAATAGTTTGGGCCATGGTTTCCTGGCCTCTCTTCAGATCACTCTGTCAAGGTAACTTTCAGCAGAGGTGACAAAACTTAAGTAATTTTACCCCAAGGGAAGCTGAGCGGTTAATAAAGCACTTCGTGAAAGAGTCTGTCTCTCAGATGTGCTTCCACACGTGATCCACTTTTTGGATAAGTCACCCTTCTTGTTTTGTTGGAGGACTCCAATTTTCCAATGGGAGTTGGCTGAAAAAGCTGGCTGAGGCTGGAGTAGGGCTCTTCAGGAGGATTAGCTTTGTAGCCATATGCCAGTCTAATTAGGAAGGCTCTAAAGTGTGCAGTTCTTACAAGTGGCTCTACATGAGCTGCTGGTGCCCTGTGGATTTTTTTTAAATTCAGGAAAAACACACATAGGTCTAGGATAGGAATTTTACATTGTCAACATCATTTACATTTTGTAAGTAATAACATGTGCACACTAATGTTAACTCCATTTGGAAAAGCAATATCATTCCCAACGCTTTTCTTTTTCATTTTGTCTTTCTGTGTGTGTCTGTGTATGTGTGTGGGTGATTTAGGCTCCAGCTATTGGTTCACTACCTTTTCACAGCAGTTTATATCTATAGCATTCCACATAAATGTTCATAACCACATTGCTGCATGACTGCGCTGGCTGTTAATCGTTTGTTAACGTTATAAAATTAGGTATATCAGTTGTGTAGCTGTATTAGAAAGAACATGAGGAATAGAATGCCACCTCTATGAATAAGTTGTTTCTGATATTAAAAATGGCACTAAATTCTATTAACTTTATTAATTACGTGCATGCATTTCACTTTGCTCTCAGTGAAGCAAGACGACATTTAGAGGAAGATGGAAGTTTCTTCTTTTGGATCAATCAGTCTGAACTTGTCATCACTCATTCCTAAGTCTTTTTGAAGAGAAAACTGCCCTTCTTTTCCCCCCAAACTTGCATATTGATTACTCCAGTACAATGAAGATGTTAATCAAAGGAAATGAGAAGAAGTCTGAGCCTCTGATGTACTCCTGGCTTTCTCTTTGAAACATTTCTGCTCCCCTGGTGTTCATACATGACTGGAGTCCTGCCCGTGCCAAAGCTGCACTAGCAGAAGCAGAACACCCTCCTGGGACCATCAGACCTGGTTTCAAATTATAAGAAGGACCTGTTGTCCTTCATTCTGGGAGCCCTCCTCTCCACAGGGCAGGAAGTTAAGTCCCTAGGCTGTTCCCTGGCATTTGAAGCTGGAAGTCAGCAAAAGTGCAATAATATACTCCTGCAAAACTAATAGATTACAAAATCTCAGCCAGCCTGAAAATAGGGCCATGGGTGTGTGCTTGAATTAGAAAAAAACCCCAAACTTATTTTGGTGCAGCTGATGGCTATTTCACTTTTTCAGGCCACACTGCAGTTTGGACTTTGAAACAAGGTTTTGAAGAAGAGGAAATGATGGCTAATTGGAGATCTCATGGCATGCTGGACTAGAAGGAGGACTGATGTCAGCCGGGATGTTCACCATGTTCACTTTTGGCACAGGCACAGGTAATCTACCTGTAGTTACAGCACACGCATAGAATGAGCTCCATGGTAGTGCACAAAAAGCAGGCTTGAGTGGCTCAGGCTTCATCTTGCACTTTCAGCACCCGCTCACCTGGAGTGGGGGTTTCTGTCAGCAGGGACCAATGTTTTACACTTAATGAAGGCACTGGTCATTTGTTTTCAGCCATCGTTAAGGTTGGAGACCATGTTGAAATCTGGGGAATGTTTTTTTTCCTGCTAGGCAGGCTACCTGTCATTGTTTCTTAACATCTTGGAATATATCTATACATAGGCATGCAATAGCAGGTAATGTCTCTATTGCAAATTTTTAATTACTTGCTGAATTCCACAGCCAATCTTTTTCACTAAAGTTCTTTCAAAACTAGGTTTTTGGAGTACTTGTTGAGGGGAATAAAAGTTTATTTTACTTCTCTCAGTTCAAAATTCATGTCAAGAAGGTCAGTACTTTCACTGAAGGTATCAGCCACCAAGGTATCATTTTTAGGTTTAATTAAGGATGGGGATTTGGAAGGGGAGAGAAAAAGGTAAGTAAACCCCAAAACATAGGTTTGTTGCCAGATTTTCTGTGGTGCCTGCTGTCATCTGTCAAACATGATTAGTTCCACATTTGGTGTATTGTGAGACACTGTAGAGCAGCTAGTATCACCTGTTTCATACTTTCAGCTCATAATGACTCACATAAGAGGATAGAAAAACAAGGTTTGAGGGTTTCCAGATTCCTGTTTGTTAGCCTGTGGTACACATGACCATTGTTAGCAAGAGCTTAAGGATTACTGCATTTCAGCTGACTGTACTGATGCTAGTGTTTTATCCAAGACTGTAGTTAGTGTAGAAACTAAGTCTACAGTTTGAAAATGAAAAGGTAACTAATCTGACTTATCGATGGATCTTCTTGATTCCACTGGACTAGGATGAACACTTGTATCTGAAGGGCCTAAGTGATACTGTGCAATTTTGGTGCAATTTTCTAGGCTAAGGGTTGGAGCTTTGAAAAGTAGAAAATGAGGAATCCAGTTTCATGTTGCATCTTCTTTAGAACATGCACCAAGAATAAGGGATGATGTTTGCAAATGCTAAAAGATTAAGAGGACGTTCATCTCTCCGTTGTTCTCTGCCCTGAAGTAAACCTTAAATCTAATCTCCACCTTCACTTAAAATGTATCAATGGTCAGATATTCAATACGGATAAACTAAAAAAAACATCTGGATGGATGAAATGCCCTAAACTTCAGACTGTTGGACTTGAAGATCCTGCAAGAAACTAACATTTTTTAACCTTTTACTTTTAAAGCCTTAACACTAAGTCAAAAGAGCACATAGCCAAAGTAGCATTAGCAAAACAAGAATTAATTTAAGTCCCTTCCTATCCACTAACATGTTGTTGGTCTTTCTGGAGCACTGATCAGTTCCTATATTGCTCAGATAAAGGCTTTGCTAAGACATCAAATGGTATAGGTCTTACAGAAGCTTTAATGAAAGATGAACTGTTGATACCCGCTTAAATGTCCTAATGATATCATAAAATGGAGTTTAAACACCCAAATCAGGAGACGGGTAGAACACCAACATGCAGGATGATTGGCAGTGCGTACAGAAGGTTGCACTAACTTTTTCGAATAACATAACTTGCTTTGATCACTTTATGGAAAGAGTAAGAAATCATATAGCTTTGTGTTGATCCATGGGATGTAGTTTTGAGCTAACGCCTTAATGCAGGCGTTACCTGTGTTATCATCCATGTGTTACCATCTCAAAAGAGCAAGTGTACTTATATCATGCTAGCTGTCATTATTGAGCTCTGTGAGGCTACAGCATGCATTCAGATTAAGGTTTTAGAGACCTGGCATTAAAAAGTCTTGTTTATGACCACAGGTCAGGTTATCATTGCAATTAGAGTACTGAAAATGAATGACTAAAGACGTATTATTGCTCCGTCTGCAAGGATCCCTGGGCTACTATGAAGGCAGCTGAGAGCTAAACACATCTGAGAAATACATGGCAACTTCTTTCATGCTTGCAGATTTCCAGGTCAGTCCCAGCCACTGTTAGAGCAATTTTTAGTCTCAGACAATGTTGTAATCAATTAATTTACAGACCTGCAAAAATGGGCACAACCTGTTATGCATGAAAGAAGTATAGCAAGTCCTGAGAGCTTGGGCTGGAGGTTTCTAGGCACTGGACTTCACCAGTATCTCCCACACACAACTCCTGTTGAAAAGATAGCTGCATTTTCCAAGTAGAGGCAGACTTCGGAGTTTTAAGAATTACTTTCAGCACCAGGAGCTGTTGAAGCTGAAGACACCACCCCATCCCCTTTAGCGATGACTAAAACCCATGTTATCTGACCACTGCATTTTTGAAGGAATTGCTTAACGATGTGTTTTCTCTGTCCACACAAACACTCAGGTAGACTTGTTCACATGTGAATGAGGCAAACCCTCATTCATGGTGTTGTCTTTTTGCTTGATGGCTTTTATATATTCATTTATATCTTGCCTTAAGGAATATTTGGAGGCAGCTGAACCCAGAATAGATGCCTGCATTTCCCCACTCAGTACAAACATATCTCTAAGCTCCAGCAGGGTCAAGAATTGGAATTACTCAGATTGGCACTGGGGTAGCCAGCAGTAGGAACATGCTCATTCTGCATCGATGTCTGTTTTCATTACAACTCCCCGAACTCTCAGGCTGAAAAGAGCACCTAATGAGAAGAGAACAGGTCTTGAAATTTTGTGACAATTCACTGTCTTGACAAAGACAGCAACAAAAACCAAAAACGACACAGCCTTAACCTCTTCCTCTGACAACTTTAAGGCTGTAATGAGAACAGACAACTGCAGAAGATGTTTGGTTTTGCTTCTGAAACTGGAGCTTTGTGTCCCTGCTATGGAGCAACGATGGTAAGAAGGAAGAAAGACAGTATTAGTACCAAAACCACCACTGGCTTAGGCCCTTCATGAAGAGGCCACTGGGGCTTCTTCATTATGTATATCCTCAAGCCCAGGTTTAGTACTCAGATAGTAAAGCTAGAGTCCCTGCCTTTTGGTGGAGGTTCCCCATTCCCTGTATCTCAGTTAATCCATGAATGTTCTTCTGCCAAGAGCACCTGCCAGCTCAGGAAAGAAGATGTAGCCACAAGGACCTGCATCAGCATAGCTACAATCCAATATTGCTTGCATTATTGTGGCCTGTGAACATAAAATTGACAGAGAAAGAGGTCCACAAAGAGCACACTACAGTAGACAAGTTGATTGTCTACAGCAGACGGTGTGGGACAGGATGATAAGGGCCAAAGAACCTGAAATATTCGTTATAATGTTTGGCAGATAGATAGGCAGGTTCTGTGTGGAAAGAAGTGCAAATCAACAGCCTAACATGGAAGTGTATTTAGCCTTGGAAAGAAGGAGAGGGTTCAAGAGGAAAGATTTGGTCTGGGAGGAGAAGGCTGAAATGACACATTGTGATAGCACATGTACAAAGGGACTCATGGTAACAGAAAGCTTGTCTGAGATTTGTGAGGGACCAGTTTGGCACCAGGCTTTTTTTTGGCACATCTTCAGGATAAGACCATTTACACAACCACACAAGCAAAAGGGACTCTCCATGTATACGCATAGATGAATACTTATGTATGTATTTCAATATATGTACACACACAGTATGTAATAAATAATTCAATACAGTATTCTGAAAGCTTCTTATGTAGACAGCGGATATTTTTCCAAGCTATCCAAGACAGCAAACAATGGGTCAAGCCCAGGTGAGCACAGGAAATAATGGGGTAATACTGGTCAGTGAGGGAGGTGGCAGACCTCTGCAAATCAGGCAGCCTAACCTTTCTGTTAGGCTGCACCAAGGGGAGCTGTAATGAGAGCCCTAGCAAAGGATAATGAGGTATTTGTGCATGTTTACATGAAGTCCTCCCAAAATGCAAGGAATATAACGAAAAAAAGGGCTTGCTGAGTACCTTTACCAGCAGCAGAAGAGGCTGTCTTTGAGGGCTGATCAGAGACAAGATGCAAATTCTCAGCTTGAAAAAGGAGTCAAGCTCATGTTTGATGGAAGAGGGGAGGGGAGTACCACTGCTGCCCTGTGATTCTCTGGTAATTTCCAGTATCTAGACTCCTCTCTTTT
The DNA here is from genome assembly GCA_035590275.1 of Ibycter americanus. Taxonomy (NCBI): domain Eukaryota; kingdom Metazoa; phylum Chordata; class Aves; order Falconiformes; family Falconidae; genus Ibycter; species Ibycter americanus. The sequence continues at coordinate 16,822,783 of JAVJGI010000035.1, forward strand.
CTGTTGTTTCTCACCCATAGCGACACTTTTCCTAGATTTGATCTTTGCCCTTGCTACTCATCACAGCTCTGATCCATGAGCAGGATTTCTTGCAGTTCTGATGATTTAAACTGTTACTGCACATCTCCCCAGGTCAAACTGTTTCAGCCCACATGCATACATGATGCCATGCAGGAGGAAAGCACAGGGAGACATTCCCTCAAGCCTGAAGCTGCTGGGGCAGGGTATGTCTCCCAGCATGCATGAGAATCTAATTCATGTCAGGTCCCAAAATACTGAAGAAAACAGTTTCCCAGTCCCCTCCATTTTTCTCTGCAAACATGTTCAAACAGTCCAGACTGCTGCATCATTTCTTAGTAGTATTTGCTGTCTTCTGACCCGAATCGTTTTGGTGGGAAGCCACATGAATTTGGGTGGATACTGAGTTTCACTTTGAGCTTTGGGGTCTTTTCACAGGAACAGGTAGCAGAAGGATTCATTTGTCCTGAAAGCTCCATCCAAATAGTCTAAGCTGACCTCTTATTTGCCATCAGCTGGAGGACTTCTTCAGATTCACTGTTCTTTGAATAGAGTCACCACTGAAAGATAAACAATCTGCCTAGATCTTCCAGTCTACAATGGAGCAGAATTCACCATATGCCTTTTACATCATTCTGATTTTTGATTACTCTCGTTGTAATAAACCTGCTTAATATTTTCAGTGTAAACCTGACCAGCTTTAATTCCCAGTCCCTGACTCTCTTTGTCTTGTGGACTGAACACCTGACTGAAGGTGGACCAGACCACAGGTCTGCATCTGCTTGAGCCACCTTTATGGTCAAGATGAGAAACAGGCCCTTCTTCAGTGTGGTTCAGCTATGCTCAGAGATAGACACTTGTGCAGACACCTGAACTGCAGAGACTGAAAATTAAATGAATGTCGAGATCAGACTGCTCAAGCCAAACTTTAACCTTCTCTCTTGCAAAACAAAACAGCTTAAGCTCCCAGAGGGGCTGTTTTCCCTGATCACCCCCTTGGCTCTTCTCAGAACCCTTTCTCAACTTTTATCCCTGTGTTATATGAATGCCTTTCTTACAAAACACATTGATCACAGAAAGCACTCTCTCAAATTTTATGCAACCTGGTTCCTTTCCTTCTAGGCAACGTAGATAGCTCACTAAGAGACAGCTTTTAAAGTTAAGGAAAAAAAATATTGCTGTAGCAAAGGCAATTGTGGTGAGAGGTCTTGGCGTGGCTGAAGAAATAACACAAAAGCCAGCAAGGAACCTGAGCCAGGCTCCATGTGCTCTGGGCAACTTATTGTTGTGTTGTACATGGTACATTCTGCATCAACAGATTTTTATTCCATTTAAAAAAAAAAAAAAACCAAACCAAAACAAATCCAACAAACCAGCAATCACTGCTTTTAAGGTTAGAAAGGCATGTGAAGTACCCAGAAATCCCTTATGGCTTTTTGTAACAAGGCAGCTAAGGAGATCATCTCTCCATAAGCCATGCATAATGGGAAAAGCAGGGTTGGGATAGGCACTGGTTCAGCTTTCCTTCCAGCTGCCCCCTCTTCTGTGCTACTTTCAGCCCAGTGGTCTGGCTGCAAATGAAAAAAGCAAGGCAGTGAAGATCAAAGGGAAACAGGCAGACTTCAAACATATAGTTTTGCAGAGATAACAAAATTATTCTTTCATTTTAAAGAATAAAATCTCACTTCCAAGAAAACATCATGTGCATCCCCCCGGGGGCTCCCCATGTGCTTTGTTGGAAGAGCACAGAATCACTTCCCTTACTGGCCTCAGCAGCAGGGGTGGAGGATGGAGCACTAGCCATCTGGAGTGCTGCCCTGGGACTTGGCCTGTGTCAGGTAATTATAAGATGTAGCAGGTTTCCTCTTCAAAGCACTTTACAAATATTCATTAATTAGCCCGCACTGCTCCTGCTTTAGGGACAGAACTGGTGCAGTCTCTGCATGTACAGAGGAGAGGAGAAGATGTAGATCAGATGACTTTCTCAAGACCTGAGGACTCAGTAACAGGGCAGGTTTTTACTGAAGTTTGAAACGTCCCTTCCACCCTACATGTTATAATCCCTATTCTACAATAAAGAGGACAGACAGGCTTTGCTCTGTTGCATCAACAGTACAGAAGATGTTGCAGTAATCCCGGATCTGACTTCAGACTACAAACAGAGCAATGGCAACAAACCTGTGTGTGCAGTAGCATATATACTTCTAGTTAACAGAGCAGCAATAGTGCAGCTCGCTTCACAGAGGAGTAAGAGAAGAGCCTCGTGTCCTGAAGGCATCTGTCAATATCTGCCATAATGTTGTTTCCACACAAAGCAGCACCACGGGCTGGGGTTACCAACAGGCAGCTGGGGGACTTGGCCAGTGTATCAGGGCGGAGCTTTCTGAAGTGCCTTGGTTGGCAGGACGAGTCTCTGTTTAGCTTAAATTCTACTTAGCAGTAACAGAGCGGTGTCATTCACTGGTAAGTATATCTCTGGGGATGGAGCAGGACCTGCAGGAGCCTGGGAACAGGTGACTTTTAATGAAGGGCTTGAAAAGAAAACCCGTTGGTCTGAAGTCTTTGGACTTAATGGCTGGAGACCAGAGTCTCAGGGAAGGTAAATCAGACTGCACCAGCTCATGCTGGCTGACAATTTGTCTGTGCATACATGTAAGAAACCTACATCTGCATCAAAATGTAGCTGCTTTGGCCGGTTTGCACAAACAGCATTACACACTGGTACATTTTGAGAGGAAGGCCTAAGGATAATACCGTTGTTTGAAACTATAGGGGAAATGTTAAGTAAGAAGAGAACATGATTAATCAGCTTGCAGCTTGAAAACAACCTGAGTTATGGACAATATTAATAAAAAGTGAAGTTTGATACTTGGTCAGTCACAGCTTCGTTTTGCTGTTGCACATGTTGGATGGCAGCACCAGTGTCACAGCAGTCTGTAGTCATCTCTTCAGGCACCTTTTCCTCCCCAAGACCACTGCCATCCCTTGCAACCAGCCCTCATCTCCACAGCCCCCCTTGGAGGGCTTTTATTCATGAACTCACCCTGCACCTCCTTCAGTTTGTAGCAGCACTGGCATCAGCGCCCTGATAGCGGTGCAACACGAAGCCGAGGCAGGTGTAATGCCGGCGGTGCCTCAGGAAGGTTCTGCTTCAAGGCAGGAGCACAAACAGGAGTGACAGCCAGCACTGGTAGGACCAGAGGTTCTGGGAGCCTTCCCTTCCTTCCCCTCGCTCCTCTGAGAGGAGCACCATCCCCACAACTCTCTTGTTGCCAAGATTAACTTTAAAAAACCTTTCTCTTGCAAGGCTTGTCCTGTGTATTTGTCACTGCTGCTGCAGCCAGGGATACCTTCTTTTATGGCACCTTAGGTTTTAAGTGAAATGTCACAGGTAATTTGTGGGGTAGAAGAAGCTGCAATATCATCATGATGTTTCCAAAGCCATGCCCATCCTCTCCTTTAACCCCCCCTTGCCATGGATTGTGAGCAATGAAGTCGTACCTCAAAAGAAGAAAAGACATTTCACTGACACACAAGACGGTGCTGTGTGATCAGTTGTCCCTGAAGCACTCAGGCAAAATGACTGAGTGTAATTTTTTTCTGTAATTCAGAAAATTATACTAGCTCAGAGAAGAGTACTGGGCTCATATCTTCCCAAAATACTTTGAACTTACACAGTACTAATCACCTGTGGTAACTAGCAGAAGGATCATCAACTGAACTATCCATCAGATAAATTGGTCAAATTATACAATAAAACCAGATTTATCCCTGCCATCCAGACTCCCATTTCGTTGCACTAGTACTGTTAAGAAGGGAAAAGCAGAATTTCTTTGTCTCCTTTGTTCAGACATAGTTGCAATCTAATAAATATCACTGATAGTCCTTAGATGTAAATAGCATGTGTCTGTGCATGTGTTAAATTTTTTAATTATACTAAGCAGTTTTAAAGTTCATTCAAAATCTCTCCCCACACACCACTTTTTTCTGAGGCACCTGCAAATTTTGTCTTTCAAGAAGCATCCTAAAAGAAATGTCAGGCTCACTCAATTTTTGCATTTGCAAACAAAAACAGCAGTGTTTACCAGTCCAATAATGAAAGACTAACCCATGCATACACTGTGCAGGTCCGTGCTTCTAATCTTAAGAAGAAAACCTCACACTCAGATGTTTCCCCTGAATCTTGAATGACAAGGTCAGATAATAATATCCTATTCTGAAATATCAATGCCACCGCAGAGAACTCCCGACTTGCTCTACAAACACGCTATACACACAAGAGAGTGCAAGGCAACTTCTTAGGCAATAAAGACCAGCAGCCTGCAGATGAGTTGCATGCTGGTATTCCATTCAAATCTGTTGGAAGAAGGGAAGGCAGTGTCATCCCATGCTGGCGTCTCTGAACTGTTTGAACAGCTGAAGTACCACTTTCAATGCAGAGCGGGTCTGCTTCCCCTTTCCCCTACACCACTGTCATGCCCTTGGTATTGAAATCACTGCAACGGTCAGTAAATCAAGATTTACATACCCAAGTTAACGCTTTGCAGCTTGTGGATCTTGGCACGATAGCCCTAAAACACAAACATCCATTGACTGGCAGACCCCACAGTTTAGAGGTTGTTTTCATTTTAAGAGAATGTTTTACTTTTTATTTTACATTTTCCATTCAATTCTCTTTTTACTTCAGCTGACAAGTGTCTTTGCTTAATTTAATAACAAGAATACTAAGTGGCCACTTGATGTTCTCCCCACCCAGGTATCCCCCCACAGAGGAAGTCAGTATTCTCATACCTGTTTCAAAAATCTTTATCCCAATCATACCTATGGTCAGACTCTCTCCACAAAGCCATGGTTGTTTGAAGGCACATCATCAAATAGATGCAAACATATTGGCACAGGTTTCAATGTTAGCCACTAAGTGAAATGGTTTATTTCCAGTAATAAAGAGTCCCAGTAAGGCTTCTGCTAAAGCAAAGGAGCCTTCAGGGAGCTTGCTTTGTGCCATTTTAGCTTTGCACAGTTCATGCCCTCAATAAAATTACTCCTCGTTTACACCTATATAAGCTATAGTGGAATCAAGTGTAAGATGCTTGGATTGATGTTTATTGGGAAATCTTTGAAGTGTAAATCACTTCTACCTGTTTCTTTAGCCTTGACACTACACTCAGATTTCCTGCAATTAACTGCAAATGTTTGCACACAAAGCTGCCACGGTAATACAAGCTTTTGTAAAATCATAGTCAGTGTTTAACCTTGAAGTATGTCACTTTTGAAAATATATAGGTGCTATTACTAGGTGGAAAAGCCAGCTTTCTTGAAATATCAGGTTTAATAACCACTCCTTGTGATGGAATTTCTTTGCTCAGTGTGACGGAGAAGAGTTGGGCTGGCTGCAGTGAGGGCCAAGAGTAGGTTTCTTGGCTGGCACAAATCAAATTATCACTCCTAAGTCTGGTTTGAAGATGAGCTAATTTGTACCACAGGCGTCCTTCTTTTTCTTTTTTTTTTTTTTCTTCTTTTTTTTTCCCCATCCTGTAAACAGGTAGAACTTGCTGCCTTTACAACACAAATATGACCTTCCTAAAACTCCTGGGTGAACAAGTATAAACAGATACCTTGTGGTTAAGACTTGGACTGAGATCTCCCATTTTTTTTTGCATTGCCTAATGTCCTTTTGCACAGGACATCAGCAGCCTAGCTTGGAAGACTACCATGGCCAAACTGTTGAAGAAATCTTGAGGGTGACAGTTTGAGGAACTCAAAAATCATAAATCAAATACCCAAGAATCATGACTGTGAAAACAATGAGACTTACAAATCAGTGCTGTTCTCTTTCTGTCTCCATCCTGAACTGTGAGAATTAACACACGGCTGTGTCAGACTTTCAGGCTTACTGTTACAACCTGAGACTTTCAGACCTTAATGTTTGTTTTGTTTTATTTTTCAGGAAAGCAGAGGCTCTCATGTAATGGCTTGCCTCCAGAAACTGTGGCTTGGAGAGGCACCCTGCTGATCACAAGACTCCCAATAAGCTCACCAGTGATTTAAAAATTAATCCATGGAGTAATTGAGTTCCTGGATGTGGTGGGCTGACCCTGGCTGGATGCCAGGTGCCCACCAAGCCACTCTATCAATACCCTCCTCAGCAGGACAAGGAGGAGAAAATAAAATAAAGGCAGAGGCTGCATGCAGAAGCAAAGGAAAACGAAAGATGTTATTCTCTACTTCCCATCAGCAGGTGATGTCCTGCCACTTCCCGGGAAGCAGGGCATTGGTATGTGTAGCAGTTGCTCCAAAAGACAGATGTCATAATAATTAATGTCCCCCCTTCCTCTTTTTTTCACCTGGATTTTATATCTGAGCAGATTTTGTATGGTATAGAATATCCCTTTGGTCGCTTTGGGTCAGCTGCCCTGGCTACGTCCCCTCCCAAGACCTTGCCCACCGCCAGCCTGGTGGTGCGGAAGGGAACGTTGGAGAGGCAGCCTTGATGCTGTGTGAGCGCTGCTCAGCCGCAGCCAAAACACCGGTGTGTGATCACCACCCTTCTACCTACCAATACACAGCACAGCACCATGAGGGCTGCTGTGGGGCTCAGCCAGACCCAGTACAGACTGTCAGCTCATTAAGTGCTGTTTTCCTCTGGATCAATATTGAAGTTTATATCTTAGCTTAGGGGGTTCCACAGTAAGAACAGAAGGAAATTGTGACCACTTGTGTCTTGTGATAGCTTTGGGATATAAATAAGTGATGACATTGTACAAGGGTAACGGTCAACAGAACGATTACATGCATACAGTGTCTGTATCACAAGTAGATGTATGACAGGGCTCATTCCCCAGTAAATACACTTATGTTAGTGTTAGATCAGTATTCAGTTGGAGGAGGGTGGTGAGAGATCTCTCTTGTTCCTACAGTAAACACGGTGTTGCAAAGGAGAGCTAAGCTCTGCTTGCCGTGCAAAACAAGTGTCATGCCCATTAAAGTCAGCTGATATGCTTCCAGAAATGATAGACAGTCAGTGAAGTGTTTCTAACAAGAGCCTAGAGGGAGATGAAGCTCATCCATACCGCAGAGCTGCCTGGAAGGCTAAAGCTTTCCAGCCACATTCTCTTTTCTATGCATATTTGAGTACCAACGTGTCAGGGCAGTCAAACAAGGCTGAAGTGTTCAGCCTAGGTAACTCCAAAGTTATGGCAGTTTACATACATATGTGTGTATGTATGTGTATACAAAAAAGAGAGAGTGCTCACCTAGTGTTGTGAACCTTTGTCTAGTTCAGGTCAGCTATCTGGGCTCTGCTCCCTCCCAGTTCCTTATGCACCTGCTCACTGGCAGAGCATGGGAAACTGAAAAGTCTTTGATTTAGAGTAAGCATTACTTAGCAACAACTAAAACATCAGCATGTTATCAACATTATTTTCATACTAAATCCAAAACACAGCACTGTACCAGCTACTAAGAAGAAACTTAACTCTGTCCCAGCTGAAACCAGAACACCTAGCTATTGGAAAACAGCAAGTCTGTCATCTTAATTTGTCGGAGTAATCTTGAAAGTTTCTTGGGTTTTTAATTATCCTTGAAAGGTAGTGTGCACAGAACTGTTTCACATAATGGAAAATTAAGTATTGACTCTGGGTGCAGGCTACAGAAATGAGGGAGGTGTGCACAGTGAACTCTGAAATACTTCAGCTTTGCAGGGGGATGAGCTGTGGTTTATGCACAAATGTTGCTCAAGAGGTCAGTTAAATGTTGGGACTTGGGATTCCCTTGTTGATTTAGTCTACTAGGAATAGACTGATAGCAGCCTAGTTCTAAACAGGCAATCTGCTCACAAACACGTTGCTGTGTGTGGCTTTTCAGCTGGTTTAGGTGCTAAGCACTGTAATAGAAGCTAAACTTGTGTTTCCAGATTAATTACTGAACTTGAGTAAAATCAGTATGCAAGTTCAATTTGATGTGGATTTTCCACAAAGATGTGAATGTGTAATTTGGTTTCAGCAACACGAGTGTTGTAGTCTCCTCACTCAAACCTTCTGATATATGACAAGTTGATTTAAGGTGTCTGAAGAGTGTTAATGTTGATCTCTCCATACAGGTGTCTCTTTCACTCACTAGTTGTCCTTCTTTGCAGGCACTTACCAGACCAAGCAAGAAATCTCCTGAGACTAATGAAAACTGATCCTGTAAGTTGTCTGGGACTCCTTTAATCTTACAGCATGAAAAGAAACAGGTGTTGCTTCACATGATAGATCCACCTGCAACCATACCACGGGCATATCACAAAGTCAAAGAAATTCAGGCTCATTATTTTCTTCTTTATTGCACAGAGAATTGACTTCAGTGCTGACTGGAAGCTCATAACAGTGCATATTGGAGGCAACGATCTGTGCAACTATTGCAAAGACCCTGTGAGTAGTAGAACTGGTTCACTTAAAAATGTAGTGGGACTGTGCTGTCACTGTAGAAACACATCAAGGGAAATCCATGGATCCTTAGAACCTTCACAGAGGTAACATGAGCTATGTATGAGCTGCTGTATGTTTTGATGGGGGTTGCTGCTGACAGTGCCCTGATATAAAAACAGTTACCAACAACAGAGTAGGATGGTTTTGTTTTCTCTGGCTTGCTCCAGGGTAAGAACCACTGGTTTTGCTACTGTTTTTGACCATGAGCAAAAAATGGAAGGGAAGAAAAACTTCACTCCTCTGATGTGGTAACTGCTCTACTGGTAGCATGGAATCTTTAGACATCCAAGAAAGATATATACTGCTTTGAACTACCACTAGTCCAATGTTACAATTGTCATCACCCCATAAGTCACAGTGTAGGGAGGTGCTAGGAACAGATGAGGTATGTATTAGGGAAGTTGCTGCAGTGCTCACTACCATTTGAATTTTATGCTTCTCTGGATTGTGGAGAAGCCTTTAAGGCTGCCATAAGGAAATCATGGGAGTTGAGTGGGTAGGTGGCAGGGAGAGGCCACCTTTCTTTGCCAGCTCTTAATCTGTTACCTTTAATATGCTAACTTCTTGTGAGCATTTTCAATTCTCCAGCAACCTTTCATGCTTGTGAAATTTGCTACTTCTGCAGGAGCCTCGCTAGGCATCTTTGCTGCTGGTGCCAAGTTTTATAGCTTTATATTTACAGCTATGACCTTGACTAGCAATGATTTCACCTAATTTTATGAGACCTTATCAGCTGGCTGTGAACATGTCTGTGGCTGCTTGGTTTATGCTATTCAACATGCATTAGGATTGGGTTCCTTCCTGCATCTTTACATGAAAGACCCAGTGGATTTGAGTTAAATAAGCTACTTCTCAGCAAAGTTTATTTTAAATCCAAAATTTCATTGAGTCTTTCTACATTTTAGATTAATTGATATACTTAAAATCCCTGGTCTCTAGAAAGAAGCAAGAACATTCTACTGATCACAGTGTTGTACGGCAGAAAAGGAAGTGAATTAATGTGATTCTCCAGCCTATCAACCAAAATACCTTGCGTCTCCATTTAGCAGTAATTTCTTCTCTTCTGTTTCTGTTAGGATCACTACTCAGCTGTGAATTTCACCAGAAGGATTCAAGAAACCCTTGATATTCTGCACAAGCAGGCAAGTGCTGTGAAATTGTCCTGGCATTCTAGCTTGTACTGGTACCTGGCTGACTAGTACAAGCTCTTCTGTTTGTTTGAATTTGTTTGGTTTTTTTCTGTTTTGATACTAAACATATTGCATTGACTTCTACAAAAGAATTTTCTTTTGTCTTGTCTGAGAGTAGTGAAATGCAGTCTGAAACAACAGACAGTAACACTGGACCATGGTGTTGGAAAAGGATCAAAAGTTGAGTTGGGGGAGTTTGGTAGCAGGGCTTATTGCCTTTTTTCCCCCCTTCTTCCTTCCAACAATGGAGAAAGGGAAGAGGTGTTAAATGGCTGGACTATGGGGTGAAATAGATGCACTGTGGGCTGTGTAACCAGTTCCTTCTAAGCTAAAGTCTGACTTACCTTTCAGGTTCCAAAAGCTCTAGTGAGTCTCGTTGCAGTGATGGACCACCTCCATATGAGACAGTTGTTTCTGGATACTCAAGTTCAGTGCCCCACTTACATGGCAGAGTAAGCTTTGTTTAGCTTTCTTCCTTTTGTACCTAAGCTTACTGTCCATGATGATAAAGCATGTTCTTATTCCATGCTTCTGTCATCATTTGAACTGATGTTCAAAGGTAGCACTACAGTCCTATGGACATCCCATCCCATGCACTGCTGACATCACCCTGCCTGATGACATTGCCTGCTCTTGGCTTTGACCTAAGTGTTATCAGAGGACCTGTGTGTTTTGTCCATGTCTAGAACTGTAAGGTGTCCTGTGATACATAATGTACACCCCACTGAGCTAGGATTAAAGTTACTGATACAGGATTCCTCGAGATGGGATTGAATTCCTCGAGCATTTGGATTTTCAGGCTTTTTGAGGGAATGTGAAGTATTTGCAGAGCTGACAGGTTTCTCCTGTTTCAGAGGCTTTATTGCAATGAGTAATTTGCATTCTTTACTGACCCTCCAGACAGCGATGAATTCTATGTCTTGGGAACACAAAAGGAATTGTTGATTAGAAAAGTATCAGCTCAGAATTAATGCAGCCAGTAAATTTCAAAGATCTTTCTTCTAGTTCCAGAGGGACTGGCATGCACCTCTGTCAGGCTGCAGGGCCTTTGGATGCTGGGGTGTAATGAGTGGGACAAACTACCACAGTACAGTCTACATTATTTTGATATAATTGGGAGTGAAACCAAACTGATTTAGGGTTGTATCATTCAAGTGAGGCAGAAACTAATGCTAGGGGTTCAAATGATGAATGATACCAAGGACAATAAGACATTTTCACAGGAACATGACTGTACAGGTTTTCTGATTACTCCCATGTCATGAGGGCAAGGAGTAGCAAAGGGTGACTTCTGCATTCTCAGATCTGTAACTCTCTATATTCCTGTTTTCTCCTCTAACCTCTTCCACAGTTATCTGTGTAGCTGCGTTTTTACAGGAGAAGAAAACTCACAAAATTTAACAATGGTGAGGGAAGCCACCAGAGCTTACCAGGTATGTTTATCAAGAGTGGTGCAGTTACTTTATTTCCAGTTGAGGTGAGCTCTTGATTACCAAGCAACACATCATAGTAGTATTTTACCCAAGTGGGCCCTATGAGCTAAGCAGGAGGTAATTTGATGCTATCCTAAATACCATATGACAAAAACCAGCAGCAAAGCTTTTCAGAAAAGTTTTGTTTGCTAGTACAGATGGATAGGTGGGAGTTTAGTCACCAAAATCCTGTCCCCCACAGTTGCAGTATTGTGTTCCAGCCTTCTCAGCCACTTTGCAAGGCTCACCTTTTGCCAACATCTGTGGCTATTTCAGTTAACAAGTAAAACATCCTTTTGATTCTCAGGCTCTTAAAAATATTAAAACCAGTTATGATGCAGAGATGTTGATGTATTGGTGGTGGTGGTTTTTTTGTTTCTTGCAGCTTGGCATTCGAAGACTAGTGGAATCTGGCAGATATGACACTCATGAAAATTTCACTGTCATCATCCAGCCTTTCCTCCAAAATATCAAGACTCCTGTCAGTCAGGTATTGGTCTAAATGCATGCAAAGGACTAAGTGTGTGTATCTAACCTATAAAGACTATGCAAAATAGTTTCAGCTGGTTCTGTGCTTTTCTTATTAGAACTTGTTGCTTTTTGGCATACAGTACATCAGATTTCTTCATATAGTTAGCAGTCCTTTGTTTTACATATAGTGCTATGAATTACTGTTTTGGAAAATGAATCAAAACCTGAGTTAAGAGGTTTGTTTGTGTATGTTCTCAAGGATTCATAAATATTTTTCTTTCAGAAAATACAACGTGATTAATAAAAGACAGAGATACTAAGTTATGGTTCTTAAAACAACATAGCTGCATTGCTCACTGAAAACGACAGCATCACCTCCTCTTCATGTCCCTTAACTCATTCTTCTACGTCTGACAGAAAGAGAAGTTTGCATATGATCTGGTGGAAGCAGTACTTTTGTGTAGGGAGCCCTTTTTCCTGTTATTGGCAGTTATATTTCAGTTCCTTAAATGTTAAATCTCAATGAACTATAAATCTAGGAAATGACCCAAACCACCTCTGAGACTGAAAATCCATTTGCTAATTTTCACATGCAACTGCACTTCCTCATCTCACTTGGAACTAAGAGCAGATGGGGCAGAATATTGAGCAGGGGTTGTTCTGGTATAATTGAACCAGATTGATCCTGAAAATGCTGTCAATAGCTAGTGACAAGTTAGAAAAGTTCAGATGCTGATACCGAAAAATTTGGAAAACTGGGTGAAAGTTTCATGGGAAAAGCAAGCTTTGATTTTTTATTTTATTGTATTTTATTTTATTTTTGTATGAAGATGAATTCTCTGAAAAATCATCCGCAGGGGGGCTGGTACTGAGGTAGGGAACACAGAAATAAAACCAGAAGCAGCGAAATATTTTGAAACTTTTTTATAGTCTCAAAAGCATTATTTTAGATTTTAAGAAAGTTCAGGATGTTGCTTTTTCCTCTCATCTCACACAACATTGAGATATTCCTGAACTGAAAACTCTGTCTCTAAACTTGGCAAAAGATCTGATATAGGTGCAAATTTTGGTAGTAGTCGTCTAATAAGCTAGCCCAGACACACTGAGTCAAAACCTGCTCAAATTTTGAGGAAAGACTGCTTTGACCAAAAAATGTTTTTTCAGTCATCTGTGACCTAAGCTCTTTCTCATCTCAGTACTCACATGATAGCCAAGATATTCAGATTTCCAAATTCCATTTCCTTCAGATGCTCCAGTATCTGTATTAAAGTACATCTTTGCTTAGAAAGGAGGCTGTACTGCTGTGCTCGGTCAGCCTGGCTGCTTTCCCTTCAGACGTGCAGAATTGACACAGCTATGAAAAAGCACATGTGCTCTTTACCTTCTCATAAAGTATCCATAACACAGTTGTTACCATGTAAAGGTACTGCAGAGCATAATGGTGCCTGTGATGCGAGTTCTGGTGAAGTGCCAAGGAGAGGAACCCGTCTTTATTTCAGAACCCAAGCAGGGACTAGACACGTAATTGAAAACGGTGGGTTTGCTACTTCTGGGTGGATCTGCCCTTAGAGGCACATAAGCATCTCTGGTTAAATATTTCTGGTAGTTCTTGGACCTGCTGAAGCACACTTTGTGTGACCAGGTAATCGTGAGTCTTTTCGCATTGGAGCAGCAAGAAACAAGTAGCATGAACCTTCCATTATTGGCTCTGGTTTGGCCTCAGCAACTCCAAGTCAGAGCTGTGTGGATTCTTCTACACTCAGATATCCTTTATGCTTCCATTTGTAGGATGGGCATCCAGATTCCTCCTACTTTTCACCTGACTGCTTCCATCCAAGCCAGAAAGGTCATTCTCAGCTTGCCAAGGCTCTCTGGAATGCTATGGTAAGGTGACAGGCTCTGCATATGATGTGGTCTTTACTTAGACCTGACTACCATTAAAATAATCTCTGTAATAAACATTGCAATGCAGGCCTGGATAGCGTTGGACCTTGTGTTTGTTTCTTAACTAGTCAGATACCCTCTTTTTTTTGGCACTGCTGTCAGCCTAGAATCTCTTGCTTCTTTAAGTGTGTGGGAGGGAGAGGGGTGCTGTAAGTGCATGATCAGAGTGATTTGTGATTTCAGCTGAGTGACTTCAAGTCTACTTCGCCCATTGTCACGAAAGGCAGGATAGCATTCAATAAGGATGATGTCTCTATGGGCTGGTGTGGGAAACCATCAAATAGAATTGTAACTGCATGTGTCAATTTAAAATGGATTACTTAGAAGTTTGTTTTAAATCCATGTGTTGTGAATGTCTCATTAGGAATCAAAGTGGCTTTAATTCAGTTTAGTTTTACTACCTTTGGAAATGAGTAAAGCTCAATAAAAATGAGTCGTTAAAGGTTGCTTAAGCTAGGCCCGTTTTACTTAGCAATGCAGTGCAGTTGGAGTACACATGCGGTTGGAGACGGTATCTCAGATGCTGGATGGTAACTTCTGTATAATTTGGGGTAATGCCTTAACAGCTGATGTGATTGCTTACAATCATCAAGCAGTACCTCTAATTAAATTTGGTTTAATCTTCTAAGCATAAATAGCCTTTTGTTGGAGATGCCATCATGCAGCTTAGCTGTAAAAATTGAGGGACTCTTAGCGTCTTGTCTTTTATGCAAGAGAAGAGTTTACGACCTTGTCTTCTGGCGAAGTTCCAAGGTACTTCATGTGCCTGCCAAAATCCTCCAGGAGTTTAAACTGATCCAGTGTAGCTTTCTACTTCCCGTTTTAAGCTTCATTCTAGAGTTGCTTTTTTGTTATGCAGTTGCCATGTTCTTTCTGAGAGGAAGATGCATTTCAGCCTTGGGTAAATCAAGGTCTGTAAATACAGGCAGCTTTGTATAAATTTGAAAGGTATATTTAGATTCTTTTGCATTAGAATTTTTATACAAATGTAATATGAGCTGACATGGTCACAGAATAGTGTGGGATATTTTTTTTTTTTTTCTTTCTAGTTACAGCCTGTAGGCCAGAAAGCTGACTCATTTGATTTCATGGCTGACACCATCCTCGACTGTCCAACTCAGGTAAGTATACCCACATTGTGGAAGCTGGGTATCAGTAGGCTGTGAGCAGGGTTTGTCATGTCTGAAGCAAGTTTACTGAAAACCTTTGTACTCTGGTTACCTCTGAGTGAGCAGGTGGTCTCCTATACCTGCTCTAGTGTCCCTTGGCCTTTTACTGTGCCATGAATACTGATTGACAACATGCTGAATTGTATGTTTGCAGTTGTAGCAGAGGTTGTGTTTTGTTTATGAAGTAAAGAGGCAGCTCAAGCAGCAAACAGCAGAATACACTGCCTTAACTTTCCCATCAGAATCAATGAGGTTTGGGCACCTCAGTGGCTCTGAAAACCCCAGTATCTGTTCTCTCTTGAATTAGTGGCAGATTGGTTGTCCTGACCTGATCCATAACAAGGATACTTCGGGCTCCTTTGGAAGCTGCTTCCACAGTTATAAAACAAACTGCTGAACTTGCAGTACAGTTGCTAGGTATCAGTACGTGGAAATGACCACTGCAGTCAGCAATAATTGGCTCCCTTTCTTCAGCGGTTTCAACAAGGAGGCCAAGGAACGATCAGGGATCTGAGTGGTACTCTCAGGTCTGGAGACAGTCCTTCAAGTCATGCAGGAGTATTTTGTCTACATCATGTTCATCCTGTCAGCAAAGGAAGATCTGTTTCAAAAGTCCTCAGATTCGCTAGAACTGATCCTTCTTCATTTTACCCAATATTCTTTCCAGACTTAGCAACTTCTTCAGTGCCAAATAATGTGTATTTTATACTTCTTTCCTTTCGTCCACTCCTATTCAAAGATGCTGCTTTTCAGAAGTAGGCATAGAAAAGTTTTATATCCCTTGCAAAGAACATAAAACCATTGTTTTCAGAAATGGAAAGCCCACAGTGCTTTGAAAAAGTAATTGGTAGAAGTGCTAGTAGCTTTCCCTGCTCAGAAAGCTCCGAGCTAAAGAATGTGAAATACTGTTACAAAAGAATAAATAGACTGTTTCCAGGGGATTGCACCTTCTGTGTTACTAAAGGGAGTAGTAGATTATTTCAGATTGAGACTGCAAATTCCATTTATTGTTCCCACAGTTTCTCACTACAGTTTTAAAATCCTACTTCAGGCAGTCATGTCCATGAAAATATCAGATTCTACGGGCCCGGCAAGCCAAGAAAAATTATTTGTATTGAGGCAACTTAAAGTAGGATAAAACCCTGCAAATAAAAGAACAGTGAGTCTTCTAATCAACTAAATATGCGTTCTGAATTTAGTGCTTTGTAAGACCTCCCCATGCAGATACTGAAATTGCTCTGAGTTGGCATAAGTGGGCACCCCAGTGAAATTTTTTAGCCTATGCAATGTGCGTGTCTTCCTGAATGCATGTTGCATTAGTAGGGGACAAAAATAACTGCAATTTATACAGCATCTCTTGAAGGGAATAGTGATCCTTTCAGTAACCAATCTTTCACCTCCCCTCTGCTGAGCCAGGAAGATCTCCCCAGATTTCTCTAGACTTTGAAACCGTGTTTTTTGAAAGGACTAAACATCTAATAAAGTCAAAGTATATAATGAAAGGTTAGGAGAGGAAAATGTTAAACCGCAGTTGGGATCTGACATATGTAATTTTTGCCATGAGGTGCTAAACAGAACTCTTACTTCTGAATTTTAAGGAAGGAGCATGGTTTCAAAATCCAGATCCACATTTTGCAGCTTAGGCAATTACTTTCATGGTAATATGTTGTCTTGATGTCACTTGCTATGGTCTCTGCTTATATTGCCTAATTTCTTTTACTTTTGTATTCCTCTTTCTCCAGAACAAACTGTTTCTGGGAACGTACAAGAATAGCAACTACACATATCCACCTGATGAGCCAATAGAGGTAATTCTTGCATCTTTTGCTGCATTTTAGGTGAACTATGCAAAGCTGTATCTGGTGACTGTTCATACATCATCCTGAATTTATAGATGAGATAAACTGTTACCAGTTTTCAGAAAAGGAAGCCTATCTTGCATTGTATATTTTCCTGTGTAAACAAATGTTAAACTCTTACTAGAAGCCAAACAAAACGAATTTTATTAATTGGTGCAATTGCATCAAAATTGTGCCCAACAGTGAGTCACCTGGGATGCATCATTAATTCAGATAGCAAGTTCCTCACAGTAGGGAGAAGATAACTTAGAATTCTGAGCCCTCAAATGATCTGAAGAAGGTTTACGTATTCTTTTCTGGAGCCACTGTACTCCAAGGCACTCAAGCTTAGCCTGTAGAGGGCAGTCACCTTTACATATTGGATATGTGACCAGAAACAAAAATGAAAGGAATCCATTTTCAAAGGGATTCACTTTCCACCATGACTAAGCATCTACCATAAGGTAGATTAAACAAACTGCAGAAACATACTTTGTGTAGGACTTGAAGAAATGGGGCAGTTATTTACTCTTGACAAATTGCTGCAGGTATGCAGACCTAGCGTAGTTGGAGATAGCAGTCAAAATGGACTGGGCTAGTTCAGCATACTGGGAGTCGTCATGCCTAGCCAAATTATGAAGATCTCTGTGTGCCTTGAAGGTTACAAAAAGTGACAGCTGTTATCGTTTCAGCAAGCTATAGTGTGCAATATTGAAAAGAGATTTCTAGCCGTAGAGCTAGAGTTACACTTTTAATGGGTAATTCTTGCATTTACACTGAATCTCAACAGCAATAGTGATAGAGTGAGGAAAGAAACAGTAGAGGGTAAAGGAATAGTTTCCTCTCTGATTTAAGAAGCCTAACTGTCCTTTCTACCCTCTGCAACCAGCCTTTAACTAGATGGCTGATAGTAGAGTCTATTACACCATTTTTTACAATTAATTTGTCTTAATGTTTTTTAACTCCAGCCATGCTTTATGAAGACCACTGGCACATGTAGTTTTTCTTTGAATGGTAGAATTGTGCAATCGTAGAATGATTGGAGTTGGAAGGGACCTCAGGACATTCCTGGTCCAATCTCCCTCTCCAAGCATGGCCGGCTCTTAGATGAGCCTAAACAACTGTCCTTGCTCTTGCAGGGACTGTCCATTACAACAATTACAGTTTTTCCTTCACTGCCTTCTTAGCTAATACTGTTGCTCATTACAAAAAGCGTGGGTGGCACATTCATCAGATGTCTCTGCTGGTGAACCAAAATGTTCTGCCATGTGTGGTTGACTCAATTTCCTCAGCTGGTGGAACAAACATAATAGCTATTTTATAACCTACAAATGTATGGTAAAGTCCAATCATTTAAAGGCTGACAGCTCTCTTTCCTGAAACTTTTGAAGCTTCAAAATTTTTTCAAATTTTATATTCAGTGAAAGCAAGCGCTTTTTGAAAGTTTCTAGGGAAAAAATCGGTTTCTAGTGAGGTACGTGGGGAAATAATAACATAACATAATACATTAATATAATACTATAATTTTGCAGAGGATTTTATTGTTGATTTGTATTTTGTTTGGTTTTGCATCTGATTTGTCTTCAGACAGAGCAGGACTTCAAACCTGGAAAGCCCATCTTCTAGGTCATGGACAAAATCTCTAGGCTGTAGAGGAGGGGAAAAAGATAATCCTCCTTATGGAACTTTGTCATAATATTTCTAGATTAAATGTTTTGCCTTTGGAAAAGTTTTATGCTTTGGCTAGAAAATTTCACCAAAAGTAATTAATGTTTGGACCGTATTCCACAAAGAAGAGGGAAGGACTGTTGGGTTACATGGGCACCAGACTAGGATCTATGTCTTAGCTTGGGTTTGCCCTTCACTGTACAATTACACCATATATGAATTCCGTATTATCTTCTAACCACAAGATGGACCAATTTTGTAACTTGCCATTTCAGAATTGGGGCAGTGACCTGTTGTGTTCTGAACAGGCTCCACCCGGTCATGTCCCAACATCAGGTGAGAAAGAACTTGTAAGTTAAAATCACAAATAGGAAAGATTTCACCTTTTTGGTTTTGAAAACAACAGAATCTTGAAATTGCACAGCCTGGCTGGAAAGCAAACAATAAAAGCTGATATATTTAGCAGCAAGGGAAGAAAGTCTGTTTTGCCATACACAGTAAGTTCTGCATCACAGCAGGTGTTCTCCCTGTGTATAAATGCAATCACACTTGTCATATGTGTATATCATATACAGCAACATGGCAGATTAAAATTGCTTAGGTAGGTTAGTGGCTCAGCATGTTTGACCTACCTGGTGAGCCTACTCTGATAAGCAGCGCAGTAGGAACACTATGTGTAGTTGGAAGACCTTAGGGGGGAGTGCTTGTAGGAAATATTGATCTGTGACCCAAACCTGAAAACCAATTAAAAGAGATTGAATGTATGCATCCCTAAACATACCTAATCTGTTTTCATTTTTTCCCCAAGCTGTTTGAAGTTCCATTTATTTCCATGTTGGTTGAGCACACTATTGAAAGCAAAGGCAAGAAGTTATGCCTTTTGCCTAGCTGATGCATTGGAACTTAAGGGTGATTCTCCCTAAAAGTCTGTAAAAATGCCATCAGATTGGAACCAAAGACTTGTATCTTTATTCTGTTAAACAGTATTTTGTGTCAGTTGTCAATAATCCTACTTTTTCCTCCTACTGTTTTTTAGTACATGAGTTACAACCTGCTAACATCAAAGTCATAGGAGCACTGGGAGATTCCCTGACTGTAAGTACTGCTGCGTTCCCACATTTAGAATGAGAAGAGCAATTGTTGATTTCTACCTAGATGTGATCAGGTCAGGCATCATCAGATAGAAAACAAATTGCTTTGGCTTGGCAAAGCAAAACTCATCTACCTGTGTCCCTTTGCAAAGAAATAGCCTGAAGGGATATGAGTGACACTGGCAATTGTGTAATCCAGTAATGAATAATTCAGGCCAGAACAGAAATGGGATCACATTCTCTATTGCACACAGTTTATTCAAGTGATTCTGAAAAGGGAAATGTCTGCTGTATAGGAATAACCTTCTCTGACACAAAAACAACAGCAAGCAATTTGCATTTTTCATGCAATGAGAGATCTCGATGAAAATTCCTGTGGAAATAATTGATTGCATAACGAAGTGCTTCTTTGAGCACTTTGAGCACTAACTGAGATAATTCTGATACTTCTGTATTTCAGAATTTTGCTTTTAGATGTTGCTTCCTGGTTTAGGCACCTTCCAGTTAAAACTCTGATGTATTTTGTGTACCAAGAAATGCAAACTGAAAAGGAAAGAGTAGGCACAGAAAACAAAGGCCCCAGAAAAGAATAGCAGGGAATACTGCAGATCTGCACCAAAGTTTTCTGAGAAAAAGTTCCAGAATTACACAGCACTACAGAATTGTTCTGGCATGGGATGAAAGCAAACATTCATGTCAACAGTTCCCCTGAATTTTAACTCTGAGCTAAACTGGTGCTCATTCTAGTAGCTTCAACTCCTGTAGAGTTCAGAGGGAGTTGAGGGGACTGAAGCCCTTAAATGATCAGGCTTATCTACAGGCAGGTGTGCATGTCTTTACCTCCTCATTAGCTCTGAAACTGATTTTGCTTGACCTGATGTAATCCTGGCTTCCCCTCAGTCACTGAGCTTTGAGCTTTTATTAGAAGACCTCAGTAATGACCCTGCAAGTCTCCCTCCTATTCATTGGCATAACTCTTAGAATTAATTGCTTGATTTCCTCCCTCACATCTAGTGCTAGATATGTGTGTTAGCACACATCTCTTTTCTTCTTTTTAAAATTCTTTTAGTATGTGAAATATCTCGGTGAGCCCTAGTCATAAGGGCTAGACTCTGCTGCTTGAGGTCCCTGTCTCAAGAGCTGGGCAAGGCAGTTTTTCATACTGCCATTTTTCATGCAGTTTCTACCAGTCGCCATTGCCACAGCAAGGTGTGATTGGGGTTTATAGTAAAGGATTTATTGTGAGAGGGGCAGAAAAAATGACAGAGTATTTCCCACGTGTGTACACATACACACACCCTTCACACACAAAGTGCAGTACAGCCAGTGAGCAGTGCACACTTTGTACTGCCTAACCATCCCTGGCACAGAGGGAACACAGCAAAGATCTATCTTGGTCCACTAAGGAATTCATTTTCCTCCTGGTATTTCCCCCAAGACCCCTTAATGCAATCAGTGTTTATTGCTGAATTGATACCATGGATTTCTGAAGAATACAAAACTAAGTGAAACCACTAAGAAACTATAAAGCTGCAAAAGAACCTGTTTTCACAGTTGCTGTCCTGAATGCGAGTCAGGGTGCTGACCTCGCTAGAGGTCTGTCCCAGTCCTGTGAGCTACTCAAATTCATCACAAACATCTTTGTTCTGATGGCTTCATCTATTTAGATATTGAAGTTCACACTGCAGGAAGGCTGTTCTCAGCATAGATGCGGTTGGAGATTAATGAAACATTGAGCAATTTAGTCATGTCACTGGCTAGAATGCATCTGTCCGACTTCTTAGCACCAATGCACAGTGAAAGCAATAGATATGCCAACGTGCTTATCTGTATTGGCAAAAAAATCCTGCCTATGCCTCATCAAGTCTGTGTGTTAGACTAGCAGACTGGGTCCAGCAGAGGAAAAGTGGATTTTACACCAAAGATTTGTTTCCTTGGCAGATTGAAAAACAGCTCCTCTGCTGATTTATTTACAGCTAAAACTGGCTGGGAATTTTTCATCAGTGTTTGGGTTTTTTTTTCCTGGATTATTAAGTCTCTCAAAATCAGCTTTCTTTGGGAAATGCCAGGATAAAGCATTTTCCATCAGAAAAATCCAAACAAATACAAAGCTGTTGATGTTAATCTGGGTTTGTTCATGTTAATATGGGTCCCATTGGGTTGCTGAAACAATATTAGAGTAGTAGTTCTAAAGCCTTATGTCATTGACCTTACAGTCTGTTGCTGTCTGGCTGGACTGTATCTCCTCTGATGTTGTGGTCTACTATTCAGATGAACTGCTTTTGTGTATGAGGAGAAACTGATGAATCTGAAGCACAGGAGGTGCAAGGCTGCCCAGAGGCCAGTGTGTGGTGGTGAATAAGGACATGGACCACTTACGCTAAAACTAGGATACTGAAAAAGCTTGGCTGGAAGCAGAGTAAAGTTACCAAAATGTTTCAGCACTTTCAAATCACGGTGTCTGTCTTACCTAAATTTGTAGCACTTTTTTCTTCTCATATGTTATAAATTATTCTTTCCATCCTTTCCAGACTGCAGTTGGAGCCAAAGCAACTGACTTACAAACAGACTGGAGGGGACTTTCCTGGAGGTGAAAATGCTTAATTTTCTCTGCTCTACCTTTGTTCACAGACACAGTTAAAAGTGTGGGTCACCTGGCTATGTAGTTACATACTGAAGTATGTAAATGCAGGGGTAGGACACTGAAAATGAGTATTGCTTCGTAAGGATTGGAGTAGTCAAGACTGGAAGGGAAATGGAGAGATTCTGGTGGGGGTTTTTTGTGTTTGTTTTTGTGGACTTTTGGTTGCTTTGCTTTTTTTCTTTTTTTTCTTTTTCTTTTTTTGTTTTAACCAGACTTGATTGCTACAAGCATAGTCCTGTGTGTCTGACAGTACTGGATTATTAATATGAATGAATTCTTTTAGCCTCTTGCTTGTCTCTCTGGAGTTTATTAAAAATATTGCTGTTGCTGTGATTCTCTAGTGCAGTGTCTAATGCTAAACAGTCTGAGTGAGTGCATATTGTCATGAACATGGTGAGAGCACTGCAAGCATGTTCCATAAAGATGTCCCAAACATCTTTGCTATTGCAAAGTGAACAAAGACAACACATGTCAGAGTGGGTGTGAATCTCAATACCATGTCCATGCTAGAGTAGAAGGAAACTGCCCGATTCATATGGGCAGAAGTATGGTTGATAAGCCTGTGCACATGTATACATTCTTTTCTTCAGTCTTTCTTCCCCCCTTTTATGTATCTGCAGGGACAGATATCTTCAGGGGCTGCCAGAAGTGGTATAAGAATGTATTGGCTATGCACACAGACAGGTTTTGAATGGTAGAGACAGAGGCTCTTTTCATAATCAGTGTTGCAGAATTGCAGATAGGTGCTTAATGAGCACTTAATGCAGTGTCTCTTCTATGCATAACTGCACACAAATGTAGCTTCAGCAAGGTCACATGGAGCAACTTTGAGGAAATATGCCTTTCTATGGTAGGCATCTCAGCATGTCCACAAGAAAAATCAATTGTCCCAGTATGATCTATTCTCAGTCTGGAGCCATAGCTTCTATCTTAGCTGATGCCCTGCTTGATTTAATGTGAAATTTCCTTTCAGTACTTTCCCTGAATTCTGTGGTTTAGCTCCTTAGTCTTGTCTGAAGTTAGTCTTTTTTTTTTTTCCCTCCCTTCTTGGACTGCTACAGCAACATATGGTGACAATAAAACAGATGGTTGCAGGATTAACCCTACTTGGTGATTTTGTTCTTTCCCTTTGTAGTATTGGAGGTGATGGGACCCTGGAGACCCAGACTACTTTACCCAGTGAGTATCCTGGAAAATCAGTGTGAGAAAAGCAAAAGGCAAGTATTACTCTGAAAGTAGTCTAAGTGGATGCTAGGAAGCATCTGGAAATGCTCATGCTTTCCTTGCGAACAGTGGGGGATGCCCATCTATTGTGGATATGAGCAGTTCACGTGTCACAGCTGAAACCCAGACTGACCTGACTAGCTGTAAAGTTGATTCAGCCCCTCCACATCACAAGATCTGCATGTGATTGTATCATTCTTTTGACTGAAATGATTAGGAGTAAATGTGCTGAAGGTGACAGAAGTTCCTGGCAGACCGGCTCTTCATTTCATTTTGTGCTTTCCAGCGACTGATTGTGATGGCTGTGGGCAAATCAAGGGTTATGAAACAATTAGTGGTCCGTCTAGCTAGGGTTGTTGACAAGGCTATGGTTCCTCCTGATGATTTCAAGTTGCTACATCGCAGTGAAAAAAAATCTAAAAATACTATAAATTTCTTGTCCTCGTGTTCTGTGTAATTGGTCCCTGTAGTTGCCATGGAAACCATGAAGTGGTCAGTGTGACCATAAATTGGAAGGGACTTGGTTCACAATGGTACATCTATTTGTATGTGATCCGCACTGTGGAGCAGTTTGATAGTACCTGACACTGTTGGTAACAAAACCTGATATGCTTTGTCTTGTACCACGCACGTTGCTGTGTTTAAAGAAAAATAGAAGGCACATTTCATTTATGCATTATAAATGAGACTCTATAAAGAGGGTTCAGACAGCACTACAGACACAGTAACAGTAACGGTTTTCAGACATCATGCTTCCCTGCTGAGGGTTTTGTTGAAATCTAGAAATGTGAATAAAATTCACTTGTCTGCAATAAATATTATCTTGACGGGTAACTGGAGGAGTGGGAGGTAGAGGGCCATATTCGGAGCATCTGCTCCTGGTACATGAAGGAAGGTAACCACAATTACTCTGACACTCAATTTCAAGATTGCTGAGTTGCCTGGGACCTGTGCATCTTCTGGGCTGCCAGGCCCTGACTCCTCAAGGCCACGGAGAGAAATAGTTGCGGTGCTGAAGTTTGGACAGTAACTAAGGTCTCCAAAGCAGGTGTGTCTATAGCTTCTGTAAGGTCACAGTGAATGAGGGGAAAACCCAGGTCCATTTTCTCACCACTCAATTGGCTTGCACTTCTGTGGGAGGAAACACTGCTGGTTGTGCTGTGGATAGTTAACATTGCGGGTTTTCTTTTTAAGATATCTTGAAAAAATTCAGTCCGAACCTCTTTGGCTTCTCCACTGGCAGCTCTAAGGAAACAGCTGGATTCAACATTGCGGAGAGAGGTGCTACAGCACGGTAAGCACAATTGTAACTGAGAAAGGGCAAAGCAGTGAGAACTGGTGGACTGGCAGTTGGATTGTCTTTGAAGTGCATGTGAAGGTCGAGTTGATACTGATGACCTACTTGTATTGAGCATGATTCTGTGATGTGATGTTCTTGATTGGTTTTTAATTTTTTTTTTTTTTTAATTTAGTGTTTGGGGGATTTATTTGTAGCTTTTTCTAAATTAGAGACAAACTTCCTTTCTTTACTTGACTTTGTCTCAGAATTTCTGAGCCAATGTCTTAGTTATGCTTTTAATTCTAACAGTACCTTTTTCTGCCTGGCCTTCAGTACATAGGTCTCTGATCCACTGTCAGGTCATATCTGTAATGAGAAAAAATTCAGGAGTATCTCTAATTTATTTCTTGATTTCTGGGAAATATGCCTCAAACTAACAAATAGAAGCCCACTGCTATCCTAATGGCTTTAAGAACTATCCATGTTTGCAGTGCAAAGAAAAGGAACAGAACAAGCAGCTGGGAGTTAATTTCTTTTTCCTTCTGAAGAAAAATTCTACTAGTCTGTTAAAAGCCAAAATGTGTAAGAGTTTCTATTGCATACATTGTACCTGCTCTATGGATACTTGTGGAATTCATTTCCAGGACTTTCTGTGACACCTTTAGCAGTCATTAATTTTACTGCGAGAGTTTCAGGATAGCTAGCAAAGCCTGTGCAGCTACTAAATACTTTATGGGTGCCCTGAGCAAAGACTCAGGGCCATCAATATGGTTCTGGGAGTTCAAATAATGTAAGCGCATTTGTGTAGGTGCTGGAGAGAGGCAGGGCTTATTACTTCAAGCACAGTCTTATTCTACTATACCAGGAGCATGATTTGTGCTTCAGCCTGTGGATGTTGCATCCTGCCCAGAGCTGGACTAGGACTCTCCAGCCTGGCAGTTATACAGTGTAAGCAGTATCTTCTAGCCATAAGACAAACGTAGGAATTTAAGGTCAGATCAGGAAGGCTGGTTAGGTGCCCAGCTTCTGTGTAAGCACCAAAATCCTCCACTAGATTTTTGAAGGCAATTATGCAACTAAATGTCTCTGTGCATCTGGGCATTAGTGGTTTTCTCCAAACAAAACGCACTTAAGCCAACTCTGAGATGGGAAAAATTCATTCCAGTTGCCTGCCACTTGGCAGCCTTCCTAGCTGAAGTCCTTTTAGATCAGATTATTCACTTGTGCAACTGCTGTTGATCTTGGTCCTTCTATGTTTGCTCATCCTTTTGAGGCATCGCTTTCCTTATACTGATTTCTTCTGATCCTGAGAGTCCCTGAAATGAGGAATGGGAGATCAAGAAGACGATGTGCTTTTAGACCTTGCATCTAAAATGCTTCTATCCTCTCTCTATAGCAATATGTCAGCCCAAGCACGTGAGTTGGTGGAGCTAATGAGAAGCAGCTCGGTAAGTGGAACTTGGGCCAGCCCTCAGTGCTCCCATGGTCTCTGGGAGACTAATTGATGGGATGCTTGAGTAGTGAAGAGTGCTTTACTGATGGAAGTCAGTGTCCTTGTCTCTGATGTGCTTTCCAAGATGAATGTGCCAGGGATCAGCCTTTAGGAGATGATAACTTACCTATACAAATCCATGAAGGTAAGGTGCAAACACGTAAGGCAGAGACTAATGTAGGGTGCAGTGCAGCCAGGAGTTGTAAGGATGGTTGTGGGGAAGAAGAGAGATCTGAAGGCTCTGGGGAGATCACAGGACTGCTTAGCTGAGCAGCAGCATTCAAAGTGGAGGTCATAAAGGCTGAGTGTAAAATCACTGGAGCAGGCACCTGGTGACCAACATGAATCACAATATTCAGTCTTGGGTCTGGGAAATGGCAATATTGGAAATGGGGAAAACTGAAGTCTTCTCAGGAGATTAGGCCCTCTGAAACTCTGGTTCTGAAGAGACAAGTGATTAATCAGTGGCCAGAAACTCCAGGGTTGGGTTAATCCCTGTCATGCCACAAGCTTTTAGGGAATTAGTAGGGGACCTAGCATTGTGGACCAGCCTGCTGTGCCAGCTCCACTGACAGTTACAAAGGGCACCAAAAGGGTGACTCACTTTTCAGTGGCTGCTACTGCAGTTCGGTGTCACGGGAGGAAATCTGGGAGAAAACCAAGGCTGCCCTGATCCAAGTGTTGGCTGAATTTGAGAGGATGACTGTCTGGGTGTGAATTGTTGGTTCAGGGAGAGCACCCTGTAAGGTAATGGGAGTGCCTGGTGCTCCTTGGCTCAGGCTGAATGGGAAAGGAGGGTACTGAATAAGCAGGATTTGTCAAAGCATGTGTGTCTCCATGCCAGCGCTCTTGATGGATGCTGCATGCTCACTCCACTGTCAGTTACTCTGCATTACTGATTACTTGGCAGAGTGAAGGGAGCTCGCATGGCTCGTCAATAAAATAGTATGTGGCTCTAGAGCTTTGTTTTATTCAGTGCTTTCTATGCATCTCTAAAAAAGGGGGGTGGGGGTGGGGCGGGAGTCCCTGCCACACTTTGTCTCTTCTTGAAAGGCTTTCGAAGCAAAGTGTTGGTTAAGGAGGAGAATTCAGACCTGTAGGTGATTCCCAGGCCCTCCCTCTATCTGTGGGGTCCTTTCACAGATGTTTGTTATGTAAATGCACCACACTAAAAATAGTTGCCTTTGATTCCTTTCTTTGTACTGAATGTTACAAAATGTTTTTATGAGATCCAGCTCTCAGCAGCTCCTATTGTTAGCTTGTGGTGACGTGGATGCTGCAGCTGCCCTTATATGAGTTCAGTGAAGTCACCAGCCTCCTGGACTCTTCTATTTTAATCCAGCTGTCTGTTCCCTGGGGCACCCCTTGCCCCTCCTGGCTGTGGGGTAATACTTGCTCAGCTGGCAGGGATCCCCAGCAGCTCCGGTTCCACAGCTCTATGAGTCATTCCAGCATCCACTCCCACACTGTTTCGTCCCCACACTGCCTGCAGTGTTCAGCCATGGCTGGCAAATCTCTCCTGTCCATCCCTGTCCTGAAGCTAACATTCATTTAGGCATGCTTGCTGCCACACATTGCCATGCTTGGCTACCCTGACATATCTTGTCTGCTGAAGGGAATTTTCTTACAAAAGCCAAGGTGAATTGCAGTTAGACTAGCAAACGGTTCGCATCTTCCTGCTGGACAAATGCTTTTCTTTTGCCAGCTTAACTCAGCATGCCGCCTTTCTCTGCTCTGCTGTGCTGCCTGCACTCCGTTTAGCCCCATTTGTGAATGTTACCTCTGCCTGCCTAGGCAAAGGACACTGCAATCTGTTTATTTTGTGCCACTAGAAAATTAACTTCAAGGAAGACTGGAAGCTGATCACTGTCCTTGTTGGAGGCAATGACCTATGCCAGTACTGCTTGGACAAGGTTTGTATCTCTTGAATCAGGCATGCTCATCCAGGCACTTGGCAGGTGCCCATCCCTGGAAATAAAACCTTTCTCTCAGTGAGCCAAAGTTCCTCTTTGTTTAAAAAGCGCTTAGAAGTCCTGTTTGTTTCATCTGTATTGTTCAGAAACAAGTGCACAGCTTTTAATATCGGGGCACTGCAGCTCTGGAGTAATGCATTGTTTAAGAACCAGCAACCTGCCCCATATTGAGCAAAACACCAAGGATAAGCTGAAGAGCTCTTCCAGCTTAACTGGACAAAGCAGTCAAGAAAGTGTGGTGTCTCAGGCAGATTGTTAAGGGGGCACAAGTGAAGCTTTATTCTGGAAAGCATCTCCACGCAATAATTACTAAGGATGCCTGATTCTTGCTTCAGGATGGCACCAAAAAAATTAGCATCAGTTTATAGTGCAAAAAATGTCTTTTATCTAGCTGTCAGTGGTCATCTCCTCTGAAAAGGTTCCCATGGCACAGACTGGGGGTCTAGGCCCCAGCTGGTTAAAATGACTGGGGACTGTTCTCTCAGTTTTGCTTTTTTCCTGGAGCCCTTGCTGCTGCCCCCAGCCCCACTACACCTCTGCAATGGCAGTCACAAAGTCATTTTGCCTGTGGGTTTTGTGGGGCCTGACTGCTACATATCAATTAGCCCAGATTGGCTGTTTAAAAAAAAAGGTATTGCTCTGTTCATAAGGCCAACTGGTCTGGTCTGAGTCCTTTAAAAGACAACATGAAATCCACACCTGTGATTTATGTGGTCACTCATCAGGCAAAGACTCTGCCAAGAACTATTATATACTTCAGGATTTTCTACAGAGATTAAGGGAATATATTAGTGACATAGAAACACAAGCACTACATAGCTTGTGTACATGTGGCAATAAACCTCTTGATCTGAAAATGTATCTGCCAACAAAGGCAAAAAGGAGCATTGAGTGAGTATATCTTCTCATGGACTGCATTGGAACTAAAGAGTCTGGGGACTCCTTTTTTCAGGACAAGCAGTTAAACTTCTTGGTTCCTGAAAGACTGATGCTTTTTTTTTTTTTTCCCCCTCCCAAATTACACAGGAAACCTATTCAGTGCAAAAGTATGTAAAGCACCTTCAGGACACTCTGGATATTTTCTATGAGGAGGTAAGCTTTTAAGATACCTAGCAAGCTATGTTCCTGGCAAGCACACTGATGTTTTTCTCACCTCTGATAGACTGTCAGTGATTATGTTTCATACAAGGTCATCTTCCAAATAGCCGGAGTCAGGCTGCTCCTCAGCACTGCATTGCAACTGTATTAGATAATGCCCTGAGAAAGTGGGCTGCAGTTTCAGGAAAACTGTGTTTCACAGTAATTTTGCTGTGGTCCAAACATAGCACAACCCTACTGCCAACTTTCATGGCTAAACCAACTGTACAAAGTTTCATTTACCCTAGAGAACACGGAAATGCCCCAGGGAGTGAAGCAGCATTTCAGCTAGTTTGTATTAGCTGCTGGGATATTTTTGGCTGACATCCACTGTATATGTCCTTCCCTTTCCCCTATACATCCTCCTCGCACACGCTATTGGTTGCAGTTGGTGCAGTTTGCACTGACTCCCTGACCTACAGATGGCATTTCTTTCTCACTTTGTAGTGGTATCATGTTCTGTGATTTGGTATGTCTGATTATTATAATCCCTGCAGCTCCCAAGAGTCTTTGTCAACGTGGTGGAGATACTAGAGATTTCTGGACTGCGTCAGATCGCAGCAGGCTATTCGGATTGTGCTTTGACAGCAAAGTAAGTGAGAAAAATAGGTCTTTGCCTTTAAACTGCTATTTTTTTGGATCAATTTAAATTGTTTCTACAGTAGGACATCCACACTGAGCTTTCCAAGCTACATTCATTGCAGCCTAGTTCCCATCAACTTCCTATTACTTCTCCCAATACTTCATATAAAAGGCATGCGCCTATAGATAGCAGAGCTGTCACTTTTCTTCTCAGGTCTAAGGCAGCATGTCACAGCCCAAGTCACCATATAATTGGCATACTACTGAACTTCAAAGCCTTTTTTGCCCAGCCATTCACTGGTCAGCAGCACAGGCTGACATCCCTGATGCCTCTCCTTGTATTCAGTGCTGAATACAACCTATGTACCAAAGAACCTATGGTACAGGCTGGGCTGCATACAGTAGAGTGCACAACCAGAACTGCTTTTCACACCTAATGGAGGAGACCAAGATTCTAACTCAAAGAAAGCTGAGGGACTTGTTTTAGAAAAGCAGCAGTGCCTTTACAGGAGTCAGCATGAACATGAGAAGGCTCTTTAGTCTAGCAAAGAAAGGTATAACAAAGACCAGTGTTGGAAGCTGATGCCTAATGAATTCAAATGAAGTTAGGCACAGATTTTTAATAATAGAAGTGATTAACTACTGAAACAAACTAGAAGAGAAAATAATGAATTGATTGTCTTGCTCAATGTCTTCATATTCATTCCAAGCACAATTTTAGAGGATGTATTTCAGTGAAGCACAAGTTATTACCTCTTGATACGTGGCTAACAGAATAAAACACAGCGGTCTAAGGAGTCAGACCACATGAATAATTTGTCTCTTCTACCTTTAAACCCCCGATTTCTGAAAATCTCCTGTAAGCCTGTATGTATATAGGGGTTTCTTTTCTTCTAATGTGTGTGATTTCCTGTTAATATGTAGCATACTAAACACTTCTGTACTTGACTGAGTTGTGGATCCTGCAGCTCTTGCCAGCTCTGAGAGGTGTTCATTTTCAAAACTAAGTCAGTAGGGATTATTTTTTTTCTGAAGTATCCGTCCATTTCTAAGTCAATGAGGTGGCTCTCCTTCTGCATGTGAGTTTTGAGCACCTATCCTGAGCTTCTTGAAGCAGATACAAGTTTGTTGAAGAATTTCATAGGCTATTCCAGATTGGCTTTTAATTCTAGTATTTCTTCCATTGAAGGGATGTTTGTCCATGTTTCTTAAACCCTGAAGAAAATTCTTCTGAACTACAAGAAATTAAAAGAGTTAACAGAGATTTTCAGGTAATACCTTGATTCCGTAACTGAGTATCTTCACTTGTGTCTTTTTTATATTGCTTCCCTCACTGCCCTTCCTGTCATGCATATCCTCAGCAGGACAGAGAGGGATGACTGGAAACCACTTGGCTACAGTCTAACTAAAACCCTACCCAGCTAACCAGTTAGCAGCAGTGCAAGTCTTTCCACACTGCCTTATGATTTGACCTTGGTTCTGAGCTGCAGGAATATAGAGAGTGATTCTGTTTCTAGCTGCTGTTTCAACAGCTGAAAAGGAGTTACTGATGATGGCTGTTTTGTTGATATGTCTTTGTCTGTTATGAATCCAATGAATAGCTCACATGAATTAACATGTCACTTCAAAGGTGACAAATTACCTTGCATCAGCTGTTTTGTGGTAACTCTTAGCAAAAATAATGATCTAAACCAACCCGATATTCCTTTATTTTGCCATAGGCTGAGAGTGTGCACACAGATAGTTTACCATGGGTCAGCTTGCTATCTGAGAGTAACTTTTCATAGCCTGGGGCATAAGATTCACTCAAAATTAACAAACGTAATAAATAGCTATTGGAGCAGAAGGTTTTTACATCATTATTCCTATGAATACAGGAATCACTGTATCAGACCACATTATGCTCTCCTGTCCTCCATTCTGGCTCTGGCAGTGGATGTTGTCCAACGAATCTGACAATGCTCAAAAAATCTGTCTTGAAAAATACTCATATAAACCTACTAAAGGGGACATCTTCCTTAAGTAAGGAAGTGGGATTAGGAATGTTTTGAGATATGACCAGGAGCGTTAGAGTTTCCACCCATAAACTGGCAAGTAACAATGAGATGTCTTTGTTATCTGTACGAATGTCTGTGGCCATAGTTTTCCAAAGTGGCAGGTAATTCTTCAGTGCTTAAGTTTTATTTTACTTCAAGCGCACCTTTCTGAAAAATCAAGTGCAATTCAGCCTTCAGGTTGGCATTCTGAACTCATTTGTGACTTCTAAAAATTTTGGCCTTATTCCTTTTTTTTAATTCTCTGTAAATTTTAATCTCATTGCAATTGTGCAGCGTGGATTTCTGTAAGGTATGAACTACTTTTTTAAATTAAGCAACTTTACATTTCAAATTATCCTAGCTTCTGTGCATTTTCCTCATTAAAATCTCTTCATGAGCCAAATTATTTTCTTAGCAGTTTTCTGGACTGCTTTATACTATTCAGCTGGATTTATACTAATAGTTTATGGCTTCCTACACTGAAAGAAGTATAATATGCATGTTTTTGATAGCTGATGTTATCATAAATGCTAGATGAACCTTGTAAATAACTTTTCTGTTACCAATCATTAAAATTCCTACAGGCTGAAACCTTACAGCTGATTAACAGCGGTCGGTACGAAAAGCGTCAGGACTTTGCAGTTGTCATGCAGCCATTTTTCCGAAACACCTTGTTGCCTCTGGACAGAGTGAGTCCTGTTTTTCTTTTCCATTGTGCAAGGACCAGTATCTTGATTTCTCTAAGTCAGTAAGATCCATGCCACAAGAACTGTTCTCTTTTCTTTGCACAGCCTAGCAGCACAGGGTGGAACCTGCAGTAAGAGTCACAGAAGACAGGAAAGACTCTGCTGCCTGGGAATCAAAATGGCTTTAGGAAACATTCATAGTGTGCACACATTAAACCTAAGCACCCTCTGTCTTCCTCTAAACTGTGTGGTGCTTCCCCTGTTGGGGGCTTGGCTGGCATTTGCCACAATTTTGTACTGATCTACGTTATGGAATATGTTCAGGTTTCCTTCACACAGAGACCAGCACTTGCGTGCCTGGCTCATCTCAGCCTGGAAATAGGAAGCAGCCTTTAAAGCCAAACACTGATTCTCTTTCTTTTGTCCAGCCTTAGCAATTATGTACGCTGTGTAGTTAAGGATACAAATATTCAGGATGAATCCTGGTCAAAACCACCCAGTTTTGCATAATATTGATCCTTTTGACATATCATCCCCATATTTTGTTCTGGCAGCCTTTAAGTCCAAAGAACAGTCACCATACAGGTAGTGATGAGGCAAATTCTCCCTAAGACAGACATTTGCCACAGCTGGGTAAGCCCACAGTTTTAACTTCACCTGAAATTCAGCACAAATTTTAACACTTGAAAGGTTGTAAGTCTGAGTTATGGAAGTTTAACAAGCAAGAATAAGCAGTTTTCTATCAGTTCTGTACAAGGTGGAGTGTGGATCAATGGCAGTGTCCATGTAAGAGCTGTGACTGTTGGTTAATGGTAAGTTTAGGTTTGTTATGAAAATTGCTGTGTGAAGCTGAGCAGGCTGCATTACATAGAAGATCTCAAGATGCAGTAATCAGCCCACAGTTAGGAGCACCTAGGTTCATTTTCAGTGTCAAAATATGAGCATGTTGCCTTTAGGAAGATACCAAAATCGTGAAGTGAGCATGCCAAGTACAGTACGCTATTAGATACGTCAGATCTCAAAGGTCGAAATGTGCTGAGAAATACTTTTTTGCTTTTATTGCAGAACAGCAAGCCAGATCTGAGTTTCTTTGCTGCAGACTGCTTTCATTTCAGTGCAAGAGGCCATGCTGAGATGGCCATGGCTCTCTGGAATAATATGGTAAGAGGCTACAACCTAGATCCCTATGCATCTGTGGTAGCAGTCCCTACAAAAGATCATCAGAAAGGTGTCTGAAACAAAAGAGTTAGCAAGAAATAAAATTGATATCTTAACAAGAGGGGGCTGCTCAACTCTGAGACCCTTCTCAGCCTGCATTGCTTAGGAACACAATCCAAAGTGATTGTCTTGCATAAAACAGTGTAAGTCTTTGCTCATTCAAAATGAGAAATCCTGAGAGTCTTACTGTAATGAAAAATTCCCTTCTGATTTCGCTAAATAACTTGCATTAAAGGAAAAAATCAGCCTAGTTAAACATTCAGTCCTGTAGGTTTCCTGAAAACGTCTGTGGAATGAGCTTGACGTTCTTCAGCGAATTCTGTTAGATTTATTAGGAAAACATTCATGTGATTGAAATTTTGCTGCCATTAATAGTGTGGACATGTTGAACCACCCACTCTAGTATCTGAGGCAATTCTAGTAGAGTCACTGGAACTAATGGGGGGCTGAAATCACACCTATGATGCCTCTGCTTGCAGTTACATTCCTTCTGTCATTTTGGGGGAAATAGTAGCTTTTGAATAGTGCTGGAAGAGTAAGAGGCACATGCTGGACTTGATAGCTCCAGGGTCACAGTCACTTTCAGAACCATGGTGTTTCCCATGTTGGAAAACTGGCATTTCTATGCCACAGCAACATTTCTTCCTCTTGATAAACACCAGTACCCAAACACATTATGCTAGCAGAACTCCTGTATCCTGGGTTGTACAAGAAACAAGCCTAAATGGAGGAGAATTTCTTTTCTGTTTAAGTAAAAGTTTGAGCAAGATAAGAAACTTACAGGATACTCCAGAATGGATTTGAGCACGAGGACTGGGAAATGCGGGGCAGAAATTTGTGTAGTTGCCCAGTATAGCATACGAGCTAGGTTCAGGGTTACAGAAAGCAGTAGACGTACAGTGTGTGCACATGCTCTGAGTAATTGATTTGTGCACGCACAGCAAATCTGCCTGTTTTCTGTCAGGCTTCCCTGTCTGGGACTCCAGATGACAGCAGCCTGATAGGCTTCATTGTGCTCCGTAGCTCGAACAGGGCTAATGGTGGCTCAGAAACCCCAGGCAAGTATAGAAAACATCCAAATTAAGCACGGCTGCAGGTTTCAAGAAGAAAAAAAGACAGTACCTGGACATATGGTAGCCTTAAACTGGGTTTCTGTTGCCACGTGGTGTTCCTATTGGTCATTACTCATTCCTGAATCACCATCAGTCCTTTTTCTATGCCACCAGAGTTTTATTCTGTCCAGGCTGTCACTCATTTCGTATACATGTAAGGATACTGACACAAAGCTTTCTACTGGGGTGGCAGGGATCAGGTTCTGACTGATGCGAAGGGCAGCCATTTACTTCCATAGAGATGTGTCATAGAATCATAGAATCATTTACATTGGAAAAGACCTTTAAGATCATCGAGTCCAACTATTAATCCAACACTGCCAAATCCGCCACTAAACCATGGCCGTAAGCACCACATCCACATGTCTTCCAATGAAGATTTCACTGTTTACTATTTAAATCTACTTCTTGTAACACATCCCTGCTTTTCATTCGCAGTCCATGTACGGTGAGGCTGTGCAAGCTTGCTGTAAGGCCGCATTGTTTCTCTGTTCCCTGAAAAGCTCAGCAGGCTGTAGGCTTATGGCCAAATGACATGGATTCTTGTCAGTACACATAAAGGGGCAGACTGTGGCTGGCCACTGCGTGGGTATGCAGAGATGGGGATTGCTTAAGAAGCCTCTCCCTCACCATAATGTTCTTTACCTTTTTTCTTCATGCGAAGCAAAACATGCTCCCACTCTCTGAAGTCAGAAGACTCTGTAGTCTTAAGGGGTCCCCACTGGTCCTAAATCCACCTCATCAGTCCTGTGGCCTAGGAGAAGAGCACAGAGACAGTGAGTTTAACTTGTGTTCAGCCTCCATGTTTGCTACACACTCTAGAGGAGCTGTGTGTTTCTTCTAGAAGTTGTCCTGTATGCTCATGGACTTGGGGATACTGTCATCTTCAAAGCTCAGAAGCTAATGCTCCTAAGGAACAAATTGCATAGAGATGAAGCAAGCATGGCTGGCTACAGAATTTTGCACATTATCATCCTTTGTCTGGGCTCTGTGCCAGGCTCCTTACCAGGTTCCCTGGCACGGGAAGTATTACAGTTATCTACAGATAACCAGTCGTACTGCGGACAGAATGCTACATGATATGAGCCAGACATCTTACAAATAACCATGTCAGAATTTGAACTGTTCCCTTTAAGATGCAACTAAACTACCAAATTCAGGCTTCACAACGTCGGCTGGCAGGCAGGCCAAGTGATTAGGACTCTTGTATGAGTCCAGCAGGATCTCATGACAATCACCAAAACCTGGCATTCTGTTCTGCTTCTCATCTTCTCTCTACTTGTTAGCTTTCTTCCCTTCCCTAGTAATATTTTGCTGTGGTTCATGTCTCTCTTTTTATTTTTCAGTCTCTACTTCCTTCTTTCATTTTTTATTTTTATTTTTTTAAACTGAACTAGAGAGACAAGTATTCCCAGTGTTTCCATATGGGAATCTTATGAATAGAATTTTTCGCCTCCATGTTTTGTTAGGCTTGTTGTGGTGTTGTTTCTCTCCAGCCTACAGTGAATGCTACAGTGACACTGTAATCACTTGAGGACAGCAAGCGCATGTATGGACAATAGCAGAAGCAAGAGCACTCCTCTGTGCTGTATCTTCACAAGTGCTGGATGACAGCTCTGCGGTTCTCTATGGGCCAATCCTGAAGTCATTACTTCAGGCATGTCCATACACAGTTGTAAACACTTCAGTTAACACGACTGAGCAAGCCTCTACTCGTTAGCTTAACTATGGTAACTGATGGTGCGTGCACTCCTAGCCAACCACAAACACTATGCCATTAGCCTGGGCATATTTTATGTTGAGTTTGAAATGGACTCAGGGTAAGCCTATAGTCAGCTATTGCAACTCAGCTGATGATATAAAAGGCCCTATTTAACTCACTTCTTGCAATCTTGTGAACCTAGCCTCAGCTAAAACTCCCAGGGTATTTCTTGTCTGAGTGAAGGTTGCAAAGTTTGGCAGCATCTCATCCTGTCTCTGTAACTCTACATAATTTCTGAAGCCAGTTCCATCACCGTGACACCTAAGCATTTTTCTTTCAATAATGTGCTAAGTAACATGACTAACATCTGTCATGAGGGGTTTTTTTTCTGTGTAGTTTATACTGTCATTTGAGATGTGTACGTGGGAGAACTGGGTGTATAGTGAACCACTTTGTTTTAGCAGAATATTTAAAGTATGTGGTATTCAGAATTACTTTTCCCTCCACTCAATGCAAAAGGAGAAAGGCTTCTCCTGTTTCCTGCTTCCCAAGGGAGTTTTTCTGCAGACAGTACATCAGATTCTCAATGTCTTCAGTTCATGAGTGTTAAAATGTTTGGAAACTTTCCTGTGATGCACCTTCTACCACATTTCTTCATTGTGGCAAGCACCAGAAGATTGGATAAGAAGTTGTAACCACCCAAGTCAGGAGAGTCTGAGGAGGAAAAAAGTCATCATTATGTTTACTATCGCTTTTCTCTTCTTCAGCTGGAGCCAGTCGGTGAAAAGCAGACTTACAACAACTTTACCCATGACAGATCAAAACTCAAGTGTCCAAATTCGGTAAGTAAAGGCCAAGATGTCCATACTCTTCATTAATGACATTTATTTTTCTCCTTTCTTCTTATTGGTAAAGTTCTTCAAAGCCTTCACAAAGATACTCTTTTAAATAGCTAAAATATACTTCTGTTTTGTTATACAAAGGAAAATCTATTTAAGATTTAGGCATAAAAAAATTATCCTTACTGCAGTGGAAAGCCTCTAATTTAAACCAGTTTTAATGTATTTCTGTGTGTTCCCATTTGGTTCTCTGTAGCAAACAAATTTGGAAATGATGCCATCACTCCTGATTCTGAGATGGCTCCTTTTTTTTTTTCTAGGAACTTTCAGGCAATAGGGCAGGAAAGAGTTTTGGCTAAGGCAGACAGAAGGCAGAAACACCTGATAGTCTAAAGATTGACAGTTCCTGTCTGGGAAGGGATGATGACTTATTGTCTGAATGCTGCCTGTCGAGTGGCCTGTGGTCAGTAAAACGTTTGCTCTGCCTTTGTAGGATAAACCCTTTTTCTCCACGATGAGAAACAGTGGATTCAGAAATTCAAATCTTGACTTGGAGAAAACCGAACCTTCAGTCCCCTACTGGGCTGTCATCGTGGCTGCAGTAGCTGGTGTCCTGGCAGGTTCTTTACTCATCTGGGTCGTGTCACAAAGAAGAGCCAAGAGGTACCAACATGGGACTGGCACAGAAAAGAACATTAAAGTAACATCTCTGTAAAGCAAGTGGAACAAACATCTTTCTCTGCTGAGGCTGCTCTCTGGTGTGACACAGAAAGCAGCAGAATTAAAAAAACTGTTGGATATGAATGAAGCTTCTTGGTTAGCCAGGGATTTTGGGGCCCAATAATCTTGATCAGAAATGTGCTGTGGAGTTAGCTTCTGCAAATCAGTCAAGTGGAGGATGAAGTTCAAGATGTTAAAGCTTCTCCATTCTGGGATGCAATTCTCCATTTCATGAATATTACTCAGGATGTCAATTGCTTGCACAAAATGAGAAAACTTGTTCATGTATCTTGGCACCTTAATTGTGCATCTGCCCTTTTTTGTTATAAAACTGTACATAAAACGTTAGATACAAGTCCATGGTTGTGACCTGGTATTTCCCAATAGCAAGGTAAGTGAGATAAAAAAGAAAAACTGCAATTTCACATTAGATTCCAGCAAGACTATTATGTTGAAGGTGTTAAGGTGGTTCTACACAGGCAAGTGCAATGCCATGGAAACATCTTTAAACCAGCTTCTGAGCAACCTGGACCATCCATGTGGCATCCCTGGTGCACTGCTGGGCAGCACAATAACTGCACTCTTTCCACCGCCTTGGACTCCAGACTCCGTCTGTCCGTCTGGGACTGGACTTGGAGCTGGGCCATGTACATCTCTTCTCCTCCAGGGCTAAAGAGCCTCCTGTTACCACTGCTGTATGGCAGCTGATTCCAGAAAGACTCTGCCTGTGAAGAAGAAATTTCTTCCTAGCATGCAGTAGGGGGTCTAAACAGAAATGAAGTAACTGATTGGCAGATTAGACTGGCTTAACCCTTCTGAGAGGACCATGTTCAAGTCTCCCAGGCTGCAGTCTCCATGGCTGTTCTCCAAGGAAGAATTTGCAATGGTTTTGTTTTTTAAATGAATTCTGATCAGGAGTTCAGAGGAGATCCTTCCTGGAAATTAGACGTTCCTTGTTTTATACTTGCAGGCCAATTCATGCGATCTACTAGTACAGAAGATATTTCACAGGTTCCACATGATCTTGTTTGCCAATATCTTTCTTGTTTCCTACGTCATTACATTATACATTTTTATTTTATTGAAGCCAAAGTGTGGTTTGCACTGGTGTAGGTTTTTTCTGAGGTGTACTGCATTTCCACTCCAGAAACACAAATGAGCAGAAAATTAAAATGTTTCAGAGAAGAAAGTGTTCTGTAGTTCCTAAATCTACTAATTATGCACATAGAAAATACTCTGACTCCTCCTTTTCCCATTTCAGTCCTGTCACTGTCCTTGCTAAGATAAAAAGAGATGGGTAAAATACAAGCTGTATAATCAGGTTTCAGGGGCTGTAGCTCCACTCACCTCTCATTTGATCTGTTCTCAGAGGTTGGGCTACTATTGGTAGGGCTTTTATTTGCCTAAATCTCATCCACAGATGTGTGTCTGCGAGCTCTATATGCAGCCCCAAATGGGGATATCATTTGGAATGCAGAACAGAAGCACTTGCGTCTTGTTTCAGTGCAGCACAGGCTGCTGTTCCTGTCCTTGCCTTCACTGTGGGTTGTTAACTGTCTACCTGATATCCCAGCTACTGATATTTATTTAGCTCAGTAAATGGAAGCAAAGACAGCCTCAAACCTGCAATGCAGTAGACTAGATTTACTGTATTTCAGTCCATTCTAAAGCACCTTCACCTCAAACACATTGAAAAATATAAGCCTCACAAGTGAGAAACCTGAGCAAGTATCTTAGTGGATGAAGGCTACACTCTCCTCTCATCCCTAAATGTCATTCTTGTGAGTCCTCCTTCCTCCTGGAGCTTGGATAGCCACTGCTCATACAGCTCTTGGCTTGGGAAGGAGTAAAAAGATACAGTTCTCTGCAGAACCTTTCATCGGTACTAGGCAGCCAGTTGG
Source organism: Ibycter americanus (assembly GCA_035590275.1). Taxonomy (NCBI): domain Eukaryota; kingdom Metazoa; phylum Chordata; class Aves; order Falconiformes; family Falconidae; genus Ibycter; species Ibycter americanus. The sequence goes on from JAVJGI010000035.1 coordinate 16,862,657, forward strand.
GAAGTGAGGGGAAAGATGGCTCTTAGCTCTTCCACCATCCTGAAGGATTCTAAAGTGGAAATAAATCTTGTGCAGAAGCCTGGGTAACTCTGCTTTGGACTGCAGATCCTCAGTTCCCTGCGGCATTCAGCTCTGTAAGGACTGCTGCCTTTACTGATGCTTTCGGGAACTGAGAAACCATAGAGCTTAAATTATATTGACTCTGTGCTGCTTCTGCAACAGGAGACTTCTCCCCTGGTTTCTGTAGCTGTGGTGTAACTCTAATACACTACTACAGCAGGAGTACATAGGAGCTGGAGCAGGAACTGGCGGGCTGCTTATTTAGTGTATGGAAGTATCTTCCGGCATCTTTCTTGTATAGACTGAAGTATGTGATGAACTGCACCGACATTTAAAAAAAAACACCAAGAGTCATGCAGTTTGCAGCTGCTCCACAAGCAAAATTATTTCCTTGAAGATATTACTGCTGAGCGTTCCCTCTGTGCTCATTAAGCAGAGGTAACGTTCAGCTGGAGTGAATGACAAATTAGTAGGTCTGAATCTTGGTCTGACTGCATTCAGTGTCACATTAACTCAGAAAGTAATCTGCGCATCCTGTCTGTCAGGTGTTCCTTTCCCCTTTTTTCTGTGACAACACACCCTTGGTTTCTAATGCCCTTATGGCATTTTCTATCCGTGGACTGCTGAGTAGGCCAGATTGCCTACTGGTGCACAAAAGAAGAGAGCCTTAGGAGGAGCTTCAAGTCTGTATGGAAAAATGCATGAAACTGATGCCACCTTAGCCCAGGATTTTGCTTTGGCCAATGGTGGTCTCACGCACCACTGAAGAGCACTTCTTCTGTCTGAGCTGATTTCCTAACATCCTGGGACAACAGGCTTGATGAATTCTTCTGGAGAAGAGCTACAGCTCAGCCTGTGTGAGCAGTCACTGTCCAAAGGACCTTTGCTGGTACTGGCCTCGCTGCCCACTCAGGTGGTTGGGAAGGGTGTTGGGAGTCCTACGGTGTTGCCTGGTCTTGAGAAGTAATCTGTTCTTCAAACAGGGAAGTGATGGCGCCTGACTAGTGTTGGCAAATCATTTGCCTACAGCTTCGGCAGTGGCTGAGTTCAAGTTCTGGCCTCCGTTGTTCCTACTGATGGACCTCCCTCTCATCATGGTACAGTGCCTGCGTTTTGCTTTGTAAGGTCCAGCCTTTGTAAAGGCCTTTGTGTGATTCATGTTCTCTAAGGTATTTAAAGAATTCGCTATTGAAGTATCGCAGGTTTGCAATGCTTGCCATTTTTTACCCTTTTTATAGAACGAAGGTATCTGGGATTTTGCAAAAAGTGAGGCAGAAACCTATCCATAAAGTAGTTCACAAATTACTTAAATGAGACAAGTTCTCCGGGTATCATAGATCTCTGAGCACAACATGGAGGGATGCTCCTGAGAACTATTGTGGTAAAACTCTTTCTGTCCCAAGTATGGTTTGCTCACCCAGGCACCTGAGAAGCATTTCTAGCACCAAGAGTCCGTATCCAAAGAAGGGCGTGGTGGAAGAAGAGAAAGAGGCTGGCACATTTTAACTTAGCACATGCTTAGCTGAATATCTTCCATTTAACTGTCAGCAACTGTCCTTGCTGCCACTTAGCTGTTGTGGACACCATTGCATCATCTTTCATCTATTGAATTTCTTTCTGAGTTGAGTAGATTTTCCTTGTGCATTTTGAAACCCAGCACTATCAACACTCACCTGATGGGGGTGGGGCAGGGGATTGTTAATTTGAGCTGCTTTTGATGAACATCCTAGCGCAAAGCAAAAATTGTCTGTGTTTGACCACTGGAAAGACTGGTCACCTAAGGGAAAATACAAAAAGCCCAGAGCTTGAGCAATTTTAGAAAATAAATCCAATGAAACACAGGAGAGCTTATTTAAGTGGTGACTGGAACTACTCACTAGCTAGAAGCTGGAATAAGTTCTCTTACGTCTTTCCATTTCTGACACCTATGTAACAGTCATTCATAACGCGGTCATAACTAGATCAAGTTACGTGGATTTTACTGAAAAAATTTCATTCACTGAACTGTATGGCCACTGAACTAATCGCAGGCCTTCAGCAGGATTTGTAAAAGTCAAGTATGGAAACATGCTCATGTCCTCTGTCGGTTGGAGTATGGGCTCCATGAACATGTTTCAGTGGTTTGGTGCTTGTAGTCTCCAGCCCTTCTGCTTCCTTACAAGCAGGACTTACTGGTGGTCCCTTTGGGCTAGTGGTGGTGCTGCAGGGACGTGGTCCAGTGAGAGGCAGTCAGGAATTTCCGCTGTTGATCTGTGGGCTGACCCTGGAGTGAGTTATTTCAGCTGGAGAAACCAGCTGCTTCCAAACATCTAAGAGGACTTTCTCATTGGCGTAAGATTATTATGGCTGTGAAGAAGGAAAAGTGATGTGATACCTTTACAGTGTCTGAATTGTAACCATCAAGGATTTTAAAAAATTCCTTTCAGCGTTGAAAACTAGCTACAAAGGAAAACCCTTTAGCTACCATTTGTGTTGCTTAGGTGGCTGGAAGCGCCACCTGAGGGCCCCAATGGGTTTGATGGGAGATAATCCCTAAAGTAAAACAGCGGCCAGGGCTGCTCAACAGTGGTTCAATTTAACAACAGCAGGGCAGCCGGGCCTCGGGCATTTCAGAAAAATCTGTCTAACAACTTCACAGTGGGTGGATGAGGCGGAAAGTACTTTCTATGCTCTTGCACCAACTCGGCTTTGCAGTTGGTACCTCCTGCTAAAGTCACAGGAACTGGCCAGTTCAGCAGCTCCTCACCCACCAGGGATTCACCTGCACTTGCCATGTTGCCCACAGGTACCCTCTGAATCAGCTTTCAGATCAAAGTAGAACACAAGGGTTAAGAATAAGTAGATAGGACACTGCCAGGATAAATTAGACAACAGAAATCAAGGCTGCATCTTGTGAAAGTTTCTAAGACTTGCTCTCTGCTTAGCTCTGTCAGCAACCATCTTGTATTGCTTCAGTGCAGATGCTGGGACCCTTGGAAAGCTCACCTGTCTGCAAATGCAGCCTTCAGGGCCTGGAGTGCAGCAGCTCCTCAACATCCCACAGCAAACTGAAGTGATTATATGAATCATATAATATCCCTGAGTATTCCTCCCAGACCCTCTGAGGATCTGAGGTGCTGACACACGTAGGCTGTGAATCCCAGACAGCCACAGGTGGAGGACAGACAGTGAGATGCTCACCGCAGGCAAGAAGATAACACCTCTGAGAAGGTGCAAAAGCAGAACTGTGGGTATTTAAATGCTTTTTAAGTTCAAAGACAGAGTTGACCATATATTCTGAAGAAATGACATGGGACTTTGTGGACCATACTTAACAGGATTAGACATCCGTATTCTGTCACTGTGTCATCTACATAAGCTTTTTGTGCATCTGGGCTGAAAATGACACGAATGCCTCTTGGCGTTTGGTGTAACGTTTATCTATCGGATACTTGTTTTGCGGCATGAGCTGACCTTTTCCTGCTGCTGCTCCTGCTGCGCTCGTCAAACCACCTCTTCACCCTTTCCCCTGAGACATCGTTTTGGTACAGCTGCCAGAAATCTCTGGTGCAAGGTAAGTAAATAAGTCAGCCTGGCAATTGGGACATTCCCCTGGCTGTTACTTATTCAATGAAATACTCAATGCCTTTGTTGAAGCATTGTCTAAAGCATTTTACAAATATTTATGAGGGTAATTTGTATGTCCTAACATTCCTGTGAGATAGTCTTATTACCCCCCCAACTAAAGATGATGTAATTTATGTGCAGAGAGGTGATGTGCCCCAGGTTACATGATGAGTCAGTGACTGGGCAGGAAATTAAACCCAGAAGTCCTGGCTCCACAGATGCAGCCCAGTTGTGTAACCACTATACAACTTATCACTCAATCGCTAACATAGCTAGACTGGTAACTGTGCCAGCTTTATGCCTGGTTTTCCCCTTAGCTTGAATGCAAATACAGCAAAATACGGGCAGTCTGAGCGGGGAGAGAGCGGTGGGGAGCAGCAAGCTCTGCGGCGCACAGGTCACTGAGGATCAGGTCTGCCCTGATGCCCCATTTCCACACAGGGACACTGAGCGCTCGGCAGCACTTTGGCAGAGGCCCAGGCTGTGATTATCACAGGGTGGGGAGTGGAGAGGGGAGAGAAATTCACTGCTCTCCCATCGTGCTCCCACTCGCATTACCCACGCCCCATAATTAGCTCGCCAGGTTTCACCTCCAGCCCACGAGATGCAAAGGCTGCAGGCTGCACCCTCTCCTCACCTAGCTCTGAAGGGATCCTTGCGCATTGCTTAGAGTAGGAAGGGTTAGGATTTTCGGGGATCTGATCTCAGATCTGTTTACATGGTGAAGGTATGCCCTTTGGAATGGGGGTGGGGGGTGGGGGAGGAAGTCCTATGGAGAAGAAATTATGTTGCTCAAATGGAATTCTTTTTCTTGTGTCGTTGGTCTGTTTGTCTTTCGTTTTTTACTTGGTGGCAGAGAAATGATGGAGAAAAGTGGACCTAAAGTGAAAGTTTTCATTTCAGAATGTTATTTCAATGACTGTTTAGCTATTTCAAAGACTGATTAGTTTCAGAATATTCAGAAATGCAGGATGTCTACCCCTTGACTTATTTTCCAGTTGAAAGCATATAGTTGAAAAATATTGCTGATTTGGAACCTTTTAACTTTTTTATATTGCCATCCTGATTTATGAAATGGGAACTAACTAAACCATCAACATGTCTGGGGAGAAAGAAAAGCTGTTTCTTCTAAATAGTTCCAGTAAATTCAAAGTTGTTTTTTCAGTGCTTGAGAGTCAGCTTCACTGCAGAGCTAACTCCTGTATTGATCGACATGAGCTGTTTTTACCAAGTAACTGTGTCAGTTATGAGAGTAACCACAGACCAAAACTGCCGTCGTGCAGAGTCGTCATCCACGCTGCTTGACAGTGTGAAGCTCAAAACCCAAATTATCAGTAGCCATCTTCACTGAGAAACCCTGCAATGTAATTATTGCAGCAGTTGCAGCATGTGTGTGACCATATTGATTGGGTAAGCCTTTCCCACTGACTCCAACAGCAGCACAGAATTTTAGAAACAAAAGAAAATAAAGAAGGGTGGGGGTTGGGGGGAGGTATTTTTTCACATAAGGCTGCCTCCCAGCAGCCAGCATCTCCACTGGGATGCTCACAGCTCTCACCTTCAACAAACTGCTCTGCTTGACCTAAGTGGCAGTGCCACTGCTGGAAGAGGACAAGGGGTTATGGAAAGGGGGAGCACGCAGCACTCCCTGTGTTGCTCCGTCCCAGGGAGGGGAGATTTGCTTCAGCAGAAAGCCGAGTACCAGCCCTGCTTATCCTCTAACCTGCAAACAATACCATGAAGTTGGGGAGCTGTTCTCGGGCGTCTTCCCACCAGACCATTTTTAGCAGAAACCTGTAGCTTACTCATGCAGCTTTTTTGGTTTTTGAACCATTGTGACTTTATATGAAAGCAGTTGTGAGCTGGAACGAATCCGCTTGATGGGAAATAGGGTTGCCTCTGCAAATTACTGAATCCTGAGATGATGTTTTTTACCAGTGTACTCTCCTTCGGTCCTCCTTGGAGCTGCCCCAGCTGACTGTTTGCTATGACAATCTAATTATAACTTAGCCTGGCCGCGAGCACCAGCTGCCTTTGGTTTCTTTTATCTCATTGAACTGGGCAAGCAAAAGCTAGGTGCTTCAGAGCCTGCTCCCTGCGTGAAACCGAGGGAATTCAGAAATGTATTAGAAAGGCATTAGCTTCTCCTTTTCTCTCTTTTTTCCACTGGAGCCCATCCAGATGGAGCACAAACAAGGAGAGGATAAATGCAAAGTGCTCTGCCACCCTGAAAGCACGCGCTGACGTCAGCTTTCATGAACTGGCACTTTAATCATCGCATGGGGAATGTTTCTCTCTCTCTCTCTCTCTCTGCAGCCTCCCTTTGAATTTCTGAGTGCACCAACATTAGCATTTATGGCAAGGAAGATTTCTTTTCTTTCCTAGTTAAAAGAGTAGTAAATTTGGAATGCTTTTACAAGCTGCTAGACAGGGAGCCCTGGAGATCCGAAATCCTGTAGGCTCAGACTAGGTGTGTCAAGGGCAGCAAAAGGGCAGGCTTCTTCCTGCATGTATTTCCACTTTCATTAACAGCTAAGCTGAGAAGCAAGGGGCTAGTCCAGTCAGCATACACAGAGACGTCATCAGCTTCTCCAAGCCAAACTGTGCAAAATACTCTGCTGGGGGAAAAAAATATATATAGGGTACCAGACATGAGGAGCAGGTGGTTTAGGGACGTCCAAAGGTCTTTTTGAGGCATGCAAGCTAAATCTTTCAGAATTAAGCACTGAAAATTAGCAGACATTTTCTGTTCGTGTGTCACGCCTCAAACAAGCACCTGGCTCTCCTCCTCTATCCCAGTCTTGCTGGCTGGACAGCAGGTGATTGGACTTGAATCCCTTCGCACCAGAGCCAGGACCGATGAATTGACTGAAGGGTGTAAGAGCATTTTGAGCTCAGTGAAGAAGAGCTCTGTGTAAGTGCCTTGCGTTTGTGTTACCTAACTTTTTGCTGGGATTTAGCCTAGTCGCATTTTCTGTGTTTCCTTTGTGTCCTCCACGCATGAGGGAGCATGTGTGAAGCAAGAGTAGGATGCAGCCATCCTTTCTTGGCTGTTTGCCATAGGTGTGCCCAGAGGTGACATTCCCCCCTCCACTCCACGGGCATAGCAGCCATCATAACGCATGAGCTCGGGCAGCTCTCAGTGGAGCAATTTAACTAAGGGTTTCGGTCTTTATGGTGTGGGAAGGGGACCTCACTTTATACATTCAGAGATGTGCTGGAGAGGGGGAAATAAAAGATGACAGATACTAATGATGCTAGCAGGCTATTGTCGATATAGATGCAGTCAGCTGGTCCCATCAGCTGCTTTCATTAGACCGCCTGCTTCACAATAAAGTGGTTTCCTAATTACAGCCTTCGCTTCACCCTCCGTACTGTACGCGTCCTGCGTCATGAGGTGCTGCTGCTTCCTCTACGGTGGCTGGAGCACGCTGCAGCGCGGGGCTGCCTCCGCGCTAAGGCCCCACTGGCCCGTGTAATTAAAGGAGGATTACAGCCAGATTTGCGGCGGCTGCATTCTTACTTTGTAACTCCTGCATGCTGTGGCTGTTGCTTCTTACAAGGCCTTAGGTGGCTAAGGGCTTGCACGCGTTTTAAACACACACAAATGTATATACATGTTTATGCACAGATTTAAAACACACACAAATATATACATGTTTATGCACACACATGCGTATGTGTATATATATCCCAGCTGGTGATGCATCTCTCGGATATTTGAAAACTTCTGTAGTGGGTGGTTTGTAAGAAACACGGACAAAGAGATGGAGAGCGAGTGTAAAGACGCGTCATTAAAGATTTAGCTAGGATCCACTTCTAGTCTTTTCCCCTAGCTCCATCTCTCACACAAAAAACACATGAAAACTACAGCTATTCCTTCCTAGCAACCACACAGCCACCGTATTTTACTGTCTTATCTTTTAAAAACACATACTCCCTCTTAGTCACCTCTCCCTCAAGAAAACCAAATTTTCTCCAGTTGAGCAGCCATCAGCTATCAGCTCAACTCAGACCATGGTGCATCACAAGCTGTCTGCTGGAAAACCCTGAGAGTTTTGGGGGTTTTAATAATTAGTTTGATGTGGGTTTTTTATTTACTTTTTTTTTTTTTCTTCATTGGAGTGCTTGGTTAATGTTTTTTAAACTTTCAAGGCTGGAAACGTTTTACTTTTAAATGAGCATAGCAATTTTCATGTAATTACAGAGTTGCAGGAGCAAGGACTGCAGAAAACAGCACCAAATATTGTGAAATTCATGATATAATCATCCCAGCGTTCCTGACGTCAGTTCACAATTTGACTTGCTAATACTGGAACCCTGGTTTTGTTTTCCTAGTCTCTCTCAACCTGCTGCTTGCACAGTCATTTTAAAACACACAGTTGCTCAAAATGACCACTCTCCCCCTAATCTAATATTTTGATATCGTCCATGGCTCACTAGAAAACATGTGATGCTACAGCTCTTCCTGCAGTTCTTCCAGCAGAAGCTCACCAGCCATTTGCCGCTTCCCCATAGGAGCCACCTGGGGTGAAATAAACTACATGTAGTGACCTCATTCTTTTGTCATTACAAATACATTATAAATACATTTTTGCTGATATAATGTCGTATGATTTTCCAGCACGCCCTTGTGGGATACTGCTATACTGATTAGAATTGGACAGAAAAACAATAGCCAATTACAGCCACTGCAGTCCAGTAAAAAAAATACAGTTCCACAGAAACCCATGTTTTGCAAATTTTTGATGGTTGTGAAGTGTCCTGCTTTCACTTTTGGGGACTTTTTGGAAGAAAAAAATTTCTTTTTTGATATGAAATGTTTTTTTTTCATAACAACACAAAAACTCCACAGGCAGGCAGATTTAAAAAATTTCCATCTGCATTATGATCAATCCTAAACAACTATTTTTTTTGTTTTGTAACATTCAGATTTTATTCCAGTGTGAAAAGAAGACACATTTCAAACTCACCATTCACACAAGAGAGGTCTTATCCTCTAGTTAGCCCAACTGGTGGCAAATATTCCCAATAAACTGCTACCATTTTGCTCAGAGCTGGTAGCGGCAGAAGTACCAGGTACAGTAATGCTGCTCTGATGATGGCAGAAGACCCAATGCAACTGAGATGTTTGCAGCGTTATGGTTCTCCCCCAATAGTTCAGCTGTTTAGATCAAAGGTTGCCAAAATGGGGGTTGCTAGCACCCAAAGCAGCTCCTACTGCTGCCTGAGCCTCTTCGGTGGGTTTGTGGCACCCTGCGGTACCCTGGCCACAGGTAGGGAGCTCGGGGGGTTTCTTGTTCTGTTCTTCTGCAGTACTAAGTAACCTCAGAAACACTTGATGACTCCATTGCAGCGAGCTGTTACTGTATAAACAGTTATTTAAAATACTCTGTCCTGAAATACCCACCTTATGGTCCAGGGAAACAGTCATATATTATTGCTGTGTGACACCATATAATAAGGGAACTGCCTGGCAGGTGACAGTCGTGGTGCCTTCCGGAGTCATGTGGATCTAAACAGTCGTCACCAGAAAGCAGCGAAGTGACCATCAGCATTTCTGACCCTCACTGACTCCTGGGTAGCTGATCCTCCAGGATGATCTCATGCAATCCTCCTAAGCCTACCGTGCCCGCTTTATCGGCATTTATATGCTGACAACTTTTATTTCCAAGAGCTATAGCAGCTAATCAGCCGGTGCTGCAGACTAGCTGATGACTCACCCTGCTGAAGCTGGATTCAGATCTCTCCCAACCCGTTCCCAGAAATGAATGTCTGAAACCTTTGCATCCACCCTGCTGTCTGCCTCGTTTGTGTTTTATGCCTTAGGAGAGAAATCTTTGTTCCCTTCTCCTTTCTTTAATTCTGTTTTTCTGGATGAAAGAACACAAGGAAGAGTGGGACCAAGCAGAAGTCAGTCATGCTGTACATGCAGCTGTCTGCATACCCCTTACACCTGTTTGCCTCCCTATTTCTGGCCCTATAAAATCCTAGGAATTCTTCATCAAAGGTTTGTTTCATCAGCTATCTCCTGGCAGCAGCCAAGATGGCCATCTGTCCATCCAGAGGGAGAAGAAAGCTGCATACAGTGTTTTCCTTTGGACTGTGGGCCTCTTGCTGTTCCCTGATCCGTGGCCAGAGCTCTTTTTGAAGGTGTCCCCAGTTTCTTCTTTGATCTGGGCCACTGCATGCAGGTTGCTACTCAGGTTCTGCTCTGGGTCTTTCCATATGACACAATGACCTACATACCTGTCCTTGCCAGTAATGGGTCATATCCTGGCTTATCTGGCCCTCCCTTTTCCAAAGGTGATAATAAAGGAGAGATCTCTAATTATCTGGTGGTCTCCACCCACCAGTCCCCAAGTAAAACATGCTGCTCTCCTCCATTCTTTGTGTATTTTTGAATAAGAAGTAGCTAACCTAAACGATTTTCATCCTGACATCTCTTTGGAGTCTTAAATCTTAATCTGTCCACAATCTTAACTAATTGGCTTTGTTTGTAGAAGAAAACTGCCTGTGGTTTGACTTTCTGTAGAACAGTTAACACAACAGCAACAAAAAAAAAGGGGGGGGCAGGCAAAAAGGATAGAACCAAATTACAGTAATGAAGAAAAAGTAAACTGCATCACAGCTTACCCTGTTGCATGGTAGGTATAGACATTGCTTAAATTTGCAGTGTAGGTTTTGCACGCACAAGCAAATCAGTGGCCTACATGGTACTTAATATTCCTCTGCCCTTGTAGGTTAGTTATGCGGGGAATAAGCAGCAGCATTCCTGCAACAAGTCATGCTAACTTATGCCTCATTTCTACTTTTAGTACCATTGCTCTAGTAAAACTCAGAATGCAAAAACGCTGCTTCTCTTGAGAATGGCTTTTAAGTGCTACCTTACTTTTGCAGGCATCACTGATGAATTGGTGAATGCAAATGAAAACACGAGTAGTCAGGGAACCCCAAACTCAAAAGGCTGAATAACTCATTTTAAATGTAAGAGTAAAAATGGATAACAATACATATATCCACTGACTACTGAGCTACTGTGCCTGTCACCCTGTTAGTATACTAGTACTGCCTTGCTGCTGTCCCTGTGTCCTAGGCTATGGGACTTCTGCTACAGCTGCATAAAGTCTGTTCAGATGACCAGAAAGCAAGTATTCACCCAAGAAACTGCACCGCTGCAAACTCAGCCTAAAATGCCACCACATCAGGAATGAAAAATGCTGCTTACGGCTCATTTAGCAAGGTCTGTAGTTCACATATGTTTTCTGTTTGGTGCTGCAGACTTGCTCCTGGCTGGAGGCAAGCAGGGGGAGCCCAGCTGTGCCCAATTACAGGCAGAGGCGCACCGAGGTTAGAGTTTAAAAGCGGTGCCAGAGGTCAGTTGTTCACTTTGGCTTGGGCATGGGGTTGTGTCTCTGTGCTCTGGTTCTATTTTTTAAGTTATTTTTTAATTTTTTTAACCAATCCTGAAGATTTTTGAGGCTGATTCTAGCTTATTCTACATTAGTTCTCTGCTGATGTTGTTCCACTGAATCTTGATTTTATGAAGGTAAGGGCACCGTAAGGCCACACCATGACACAACAGGTCAATCTGAGCTTGCTTGCCTCTGCCCACCTCTGTGATGGATACCAGGGGCAGGCGCTGAGCCTGACTGTAAACCAAGCCCTGCTGAGCACCAGAGACCTACTTGAATCCGTGAGATTTAGGTGAGGGCTATAATGATACCGCTTTCTGAGCTGTTTTTAGGAGTCTGGAAGAACACCGGTCTTCAAATGAATCTCGATTTAACGCATTTAGGACCTCTGTGATTGATGGTGTCTATAAATACCATTTAAGCACACAATAGAATATTTAACATACCATTTTCAGCAGGCTGCGAGCCAGGCTTGCTGCCTCACTCCTGCAGCAGCTCCCCTTGGCTGGCGGGAGCCCTCTGCATGGTGTGTCCTTGGCACAGGGACCCGTGGTTGGGGGGACGCTGCCCCTCCTCATTTGGGCAAAGGTGTTGTTCAAAGAGCACGCTGGGCAAGCAGGGTACACAGGGCTACTGGGGAGGGCTTCAGGACATTTCTCTGTGTGGAGGGGCAACCTCAGGGTCCTCAGGCTGTGGGTCAGCATGGGGCAATGCCTGTTTCCTCACAGGAAGAGGAGGAAATAACCCAGAGGGCAGCACAGGCAAATGGGGCAAGCGGCTCCAGGCAAGTAGTTAGGGGAAGCACAAAACAGGGCAGGGGGAGGGAGGGAAGAGGTGAATTCTTGCCCCCACTATCCTCTTGCACCCATTTCTCAGAGATATCTGTGGTGTTATCTATAATATTAATGCTTTTCAGGGGACGGTGTGGGCAGGGAAAAGCTTTTTGTAGGAATCTGATTGCTTGTTTCTGTAAGAAGAGAAGTTTTTCTGATGCCAAAATAGAAAAAAAATAGTGGTTTACTGTATTAAAATTTGCTAGTGCTTAGCATAATCTAGTGATTAAAGCAGTTGTTTAGTGATGTGCTTGTAAATCACAAATTCCCACTGCAGAATGGCTCCTGTGGCATTTTGCCAATTAACCTTTGTGTGCTTTGATCTCGCTTTGACTCTAAAAGTTTGGGCTTGTTTAGTTGTTGTTAACAAAACACTTGCCATTTGAAATACACAGTGCTTAGTATACGTGCTTCAGGTCCCTGAGCGCATGCAATATTGATGTCTTGTGGATCATAGAAAAAGCCTGACTCATTAGTGAATAGATATTAAATAAACATCCTCCAAGAAAGCAAACAATCTCCGCCATTCCGAAGACTATTTTTCAGCCTGAACTGCACTAGCAGAGGCGTAGGAAATGCGAGCTTAGTGCCCTGGTGAGGAGAGAGGAATCGTATTATGTTCACGTGGAGCTGAGCTATGTACCCCCTGCCTGCCTTGCGGACTTGCGGGGCTCAGCTGGGGAGAGCGGGCGCCCGCTCTGCCTCCTGTCCTGCCTTTCCCAGGGGCTGGGAGCAGAGCTGTAGACCAGAGGGTTAAGGATGGAGCTTGCAGGCAATATTCCTGCCTGGTGTCTGGCAACGAGCAGCCAGCAAACAAAGCCTTTCTGCAAAGCGCTGCAACCACGGCGGCTGCTGTGTGCACAAGTCCATCCTCATTTCTTCTGGGTTCTCGTCCAAGATCTGCCTTTGGCTTACCCCTCGCTTGACTTCACATTGACAAGTATAATGTATGGTATTTACCTTTCTCCTTCCCTCCCGTAGCTAGTCCTGTGGTCAAAGGCTGAAAACACTGGTTGAGACCAAAAATAAGATTAAAAAACTTATCACAAACATAGAGTATTCTTAAATAGGTTGGATATATATTTTGCAAGCCATGTGACATTTATTATTTATAACTAATGAATATGTGACAGTTGAGAAATATGAAAGAGAATTTGCTCTCTATGTTCGGGGTCTCTCAGTTCACATGAGTCAGTCTCAGAGTCTGAAGTCTAAAAAAGGTCACTTTGCAATCTGGAAGTAGCTTTAAAGCCTTCACAGGCCTTAAAGCATCAGGCTTAGCCAGTGGAAAAAACTCCTGGAACAAGGTAACTCTGCCAGCAGAGAGCTGGAAACTGGAAAGAGCTGGTGAGCCTGCCCTCTCCTGCTCTTGATGCAGGTAGAGGAAGAGCAAAAGGTTTTCTAGAGGCAGAGCACATGTCTGATTTGTCACAGCTTCAGCTAATAATTCTCACATTTATCTGTTTCAGGCTTGTCTCCAAATGACTGAATGTAAAACTTGACATTGCCTTATGGACACATGAAACAGTTGAACTGGTGAGTAGTCCTAGCTCTGCAGAACCTTGTACTCTCTCCTGTCTCTTTGTCATTGTGGCCTACGTATCCCCACCATTCAGCCACCAGCACCTGTCTTCTGCTGCTTCTCACCAGACCCACATCAGCCAAAACATGCCACAGAATTTGCACATTTCTTTAAATTCAGGTTTTCTTTCCATCCAAACCTTCAGTACCCACCCATGAGGGAAGGTGAGAGCCTAGATGTCTCCCGTAACACAGACAATGCCAGAAACATGTTGTCTCCCAACACACAACCGACTGCCCTTCCCTTCCCCATATTGACAACCCAAGCATTGTGCTTTCATAAAGAAGGCACCTGAAAACACAGTCCCTCCCCCAGACCAGCTGCCCTGCAGAGGATGTGGACAGACACCTCTTTTGCAACCAGCTGTGGCAGTGAAAAAGGGTACTGCCCCTCCTGACTTGCCCACAGGAGCACCTCTCAGCCTGCTCAGGTCTGGATTTACAAAGTAAGCTCCCCCTTGCTCCATTTTGTCTGAGGCAGGAGTGTTTGTGTGAGGTGCTTAGCTGGAAGATGAGCCTCCAGGCCAGGGCAGGGGTGAACGGCAAGCCACAGGGGCAAGGCTGGAGGCAGGTCAGTCTCCTTTGATCAGCACAGCTGAATCCAGGGGTAAACAGCTGGTCCCTGCTTGACGTAACCACTTCTGCTCATCCGCTTCCTACTAGTTAACTTTCCCTCAAGTTCCCCCCACGCTGCCTTACACATATGAGAAGATCTGGGACAAAACCCCACCTTGCCACCTCCTTCCTGTCTGCCCATCCTTCCTTTAAATGCTTTGCCAGGTTGTGAAGCTGGTGCCAGCTGTTGGCATTGGACTGTGACTAATGTTTATCTTCTTGCCCAGTGGTGTGCTTGGTCTCTTGTTACCAAACTTCAGCCTTTTTGCCATTGTCTTCACTTCCTACCTTCTCATTTATTTTGTGCATCCATTGCAAGTGATTATCTCTTAGAAGTAGGAATTGCTAGTCTGGTTTCCTCAGGAAATGAGACGATCGTGCTCTGGACATCCTCAGAGAACTGTTGACTACACCGGTTGATTTAATTTGGTTGATGGAGAGCAAGCTCAAAGCTAATTGAATTCCTACACATTTTGTGCAAGTAGGCAGCTAGCTAGAGCAGAGAGGAACCGTGAAGTCACATGCCAGGAGGAAAGGTAGCAGACAAATTTGCAGCTTAGTAGGTACCAAACAATTCATAAGGGAGATTACACCAGTGTCAAAAAAGCACCTCAGTTTGTCCCTGAGAATGACCACAAGTCACAAACCCGTAAGAACCCTGGACTCTTCTAGTGCTTGCTGAATTACTTGCTTTTCTGTGTTGTTTGTACTGTGATTGGGACAATAGCTCTAGATCTCTGAGAGGGATTTTTACCGTGTTACTAAAGGCAGAATGTACTAATGCATGTTTCCTACCCATGAAGCTATTTTCAGGACAGCACCTTTCTGTAATCCTGCTGGCTTTGGCACTTCTCCATAGCTTTCTCTCCACAACCTTGTAAAAGTCTTAATACGCTAATTTTGCATCTGTTTAATTTCAAACACAATAGGGCTCACAAGGACATTTGAGCTTTCCTTATTGTTCCTGCTAGGAACAAAAGGCAACCCTGGTGCTGTGTCACTGGGGTCCACCAAACTGACATAGTGCAGTTGGGGTTTCGCCATCTTCTCAGGCTGCCCACTCTCCTGGTCTGTGAATCTCAGAAGATCTAATCACCAAAGGTTCATTATGTATACAAATATCTTAAGGACGAATGTCAAGAGGATGGGGCCAGACGCTTTTCAGTGGTGCCCAGCAACAGGACTAGGGGCAACGGGCACAAACTGCAACACAAGAAGCTCCTTCTGAATATGAGGAAGAACTTCCTTACCTTGAGGGTGACAGAGCACTGGCACAGGCTGCCCCAGAGAGGTTGTGCAGTCTCCTTCTCTGGAGACGTTCAAAACCCACCTGGATGTGACTTTGTACAACCTGCTCTAGGAGAACCTGCTTTAGCAGGGCGTTGGAGTAGATAATTTCGAGAGGTCCCTTCCAACCCTGACCATTCTGTGATTCTTTGACAACTGCAGGGTGCAAAATCTTAGTCCACAATGTTGGGGTGTTTTTGCTGGCAGCAAATCTTCAGCCTTTGCCCACCCCATTCCCCTTCCAGGGACAACCTTAAAAGCAGCCAGATAACGTGTAAGCATGTGCAACCCCACAAGAAATCAACTGGCTTTCAAATGGCAAGTGGCAGATCTAAACCTGGTTCAAGGTTTCCAGCTCCTAACTGCTCACACAGCAAAGGTGGTATGTAAGTACTAAAATCAGTGTGAGGTTTTGCACAGTGATACATGCTTGCCCAGAAGCAAACAAAAGGGAGGATTTACCCACAGACCAATCCTGTTATATTTTTTCTGCAAAAAAGGCACCTTTCCACTGTAAGGCAATTCCAAAAAAAAAAAAAAAAAAAACATAAAAAGGCTTGTGCAGCAGTTCAGATGGTGTGTTTGATGCAGTAGTGCCGTGTTACAGAGATAAACATCGGTGCTTAGCTTACAGATTGTCTCAACACCTGGAAGGCTGTTATAGAGACAGGTTTAATAATTAATTGCTATTTCTCTGAGGCAATGCACCCTGGATCTCTTAAGGAGCTTATTGCACACCAGGTAACAGGAGGAGTAGGCAAAACAGACAAAAGCATTAGAAAAGACAAAAAGACTGATATCAAATAACATGATTCCTCATGTCATGGTGGAAATGGGGTTATACTCACCTGATCCTGCAAGGAGGTTGCCTGGAGATGGCTCAAAGTACTTGAGGTCAAAATACTTGTATTCCAAAGTTTCTTTTAAGTAAATTACTCTCACACGGCTGGTGGCAGGGAAGATAGGAGCAGATGAATTCCTTGATGTTACTGTGTTGGGCTTATGTCATGTCACCCTGCACAGATGGAGACACGGAGGGGTTGTTTTATAATCAGAAAAATAAGGTACCTGGAAATGATGCTGAAAGGTTCCTATAGGATATGTTTTCTGTATGTGCTATATATTTTTCTCATCTACAATTAGCACTACATTTTTCTATGAAAGCTATAAACCTAATGAAATTGTGCTACAAAGAAATGAGTAAGAAGGCAAAATATTGTTCTGCTGGGCTCTTTAGTGACCATGACCCAAACCATAAACATGGGCCACATTCTGGCAGCGGCAGAGCACTGGCATCGCTTCTGTCTGTGTCTCGGGCACCTTCCCATGACAGTTGCCATCAGTTACCGCCTTGCTGGGGGCCTCTGTGTTATGGTAGGGTTACCAAGAAGAAAGGTAATGTCTGCATGCACAAACGTATTGGGGGTGAATGAGGAGGGGCAGGTGAAGGAGGCGGCAGGCAGGAGGGGAAGCACTTGGGGAGGGGAGGTCGGGCCAGGCCCAGTGTATGCAGAAACATAAACGATGTGACAGGTGAAAGTGGACTTGTGTTGGGGTGGGCAAATGGTGTGTTTCAAGGGACAGTGGATAAAAACATCAGATGTGTGTGTGGGGAAGGAAAGGCCCCCAGCATATCAACTGCACCTTTTTCCAACTAATGCTTATATTTTTTAAATCACTGTAAACACATAAAGGGATTCTAGCTGTAGAGTTATTAATGATGCACAACCTTAATTCAAACTGGAGTGCAGGTACAAGCACCGTGAGCAAAGGTTATCTGGTAAAATGGGTGGGTAGATATATAGCAGCCAACGGCACAGAGGTGCGTGTTCTGGTAGCAGTGCTGTTCTGTGAACGGCAGTACAGGGTGTCATCTTATCCTAAAAGCTTATTTGACCAAATGTGTATGTTCACCGATGTGAATAGTGTGATCTTAATGGAATTGGTGAAATGACCAAAATTATGAACACCTTTATGATATCTACATGGGCAAGACTAACTGCTGGTGCCTTCTGTGCTGTGAGCTCAGGCTGCTGGTGATCGCTGTGTTTCGTCGTTGAGCAAAGCCCATTGACATCCTGGGCAAGACGCAAAGCCGACTTTTCCCATGGTCCTTTTGCTGAAGTGGATCTTGATTTCAGTGAGTCAGTGTTCTTTGGTAAACATGTCCGCTCGGATGGCTTTGAAAAATGTGTTTCCTTATGAATTATAGTGGGGTCTCAAGCTTCTTTAATAAGCATGGTGCACAAATTGGAATACTAATTATGGATCTGGGTAGTTAAATTGCATTTACAGATGGGTTTGATGCTGTTGGGCACATTTTCCCAGTGCTGCTGTAAAGGTAGGGAACTCCTGAGCTGGAAGAGGGGTTTAGTAGTGGAAATTACTTGAGATTTCACTGTCTTCTGTAAGATAGACAGTTGTTGAGGAAAAGCTCTGTTGGCAAGCTTCCTCTTAGTTTATGGCCAGACCTTCAAAATATAAGTCATCCTAGGCCAACTGAATTTACTTTTATACTACCTGAGTTTCTTACCCTGTACCTCATAATAATTTTTGGTAGCTTTCCCATCTGTTAATCTGCCATGGAAAACCAGCCTAGGCTGAAGCACAGCATTTATCAACCAAGTCTGTAAATCTCTCCTCCATAAGACATTTGAACTAATTAATTGTCTCTGGCATACAGATTCTAAAACATCTAATGGCAAGTTGCATATGAAGAACCAGTAGAAGCAACAGTGAGGTGTGTTTGTGGAGATGAGGGAGTCGCTCTCTTGATTGCGAAAAGCAGCAGATAGCTTGTGTGACTCTGCAAAGTCTGGGTTTTTAAGCAAGTGCTGAAACATGCAATCGTGATACCATAACTGGCTTGTAAATATTGAAACCATTTCAATTTTGGTTCCACCTCTGATGAAACAGCTTTTTCCTGTCTCCTCCTTAGCAAGAGTGCTAGCACTTATAGCTATCCACCGCTGCTCCAGCACTGGTGATAACATTCAGCATTTGCCGAGTACTTTACAGACTTCCAGTGCTGGAAAAACATTAGCTCACTAATCTTCCAGTATTTGTGTAGTAAGAGCAGTCATTAGAATTGTCTTCACTTTATGGGCAGGAATAAGGGAGAATGGAGAGTTTAAGTGACCTAACCATAGGAAATTAGTGGCTAAGTTAGGATGGTGCTATCGATTTCTGCATATCCTCTAAAGACTCCTGCAAATTTTATTCCCTGTTCACTCATCTGAATAGCCTTGGGCTTTCTTTTATAACGCTGGTGTGGACTTGGATCCAATAGGTAGTGGGATTTCAAATTTCTGGCATTGATTTATTTTTTTTTAAAAAACTTTGATACTAACTGTGAGGCACTGGAAAATTTTTAATGCTGTTGAGTTTCCATGTCTTTCCTAAGTCTTGAATGGAGCAGTAAAATCCATATCAGAAGGAGTTATGTCTTTGCACATCGGTGTTTGTGAAGCACACCACTGCCTGGTGGAGCAAGGGGAGAGGCTGGTCAGTGGCCACTTCCCTCTTGGGTCACACAGCGTGCGTGCTGCCCCGAGCGGTGCTAACAGCAGGGGCAGGGGAGCTCACTCCTCCTAGGTCCTGGCAAACCTACCCCTGCACACCTAGCCTCATGGATGGGAGGGCTAAGGACAAACCACCTAGCATTCATTCACAGCTCTACCCATAAGCCAAAGAATCTTCATAATCTCTTGCATTTTTACCTGATTCCTTGCAATAGCCATGGCGGTGGAGTGATGTCCTCAGTTGCAGAGCAATTGCATGCCCTGTTGTTTTTTGAGATTTCTCCCCTCCTTCCATGCAAGATCATGGCTTGGTATCATACATTTCCTTGGGAAGTGGCTTTTTAATAGGTGCCAAACTCAAAGCAAATGCTGGATTGGATTTTTTGTGTTGTCACTCATGTGACAGCAGTCACTGGCATGCAGCTGTGCATCTCCCTTATTTAGATCACAGTGACTCCTACTTGCATCCCGGCACAACTGCAAACTATGATAAAACAAAAAATACTTAAAACTGTGGGGATGCTTCCAAATCAATACCACCTTTTCCAACTACACATCTTGATGTCTTCTGTGAAACATGAACTTTTAAAGTTAGATTGACACTCCAAGGTCATTTGTATTTTGCATCAAGGCCTATGCAATGATTCACTTTTTACTCCATTTGCCGCTGATAAGAATGGATCATCCTTAGAATTTTATTTCCACTGCAGAGTTTTCTAGGAGCTGGTGGTTGGGTGATTAATTTTATTGGGACAATAAATTATAAAGGAAGGCCTATGTCATCCTTCTTCAACGATGCTTCTTCCTGAGATGACAGCATAATAAATTACAGGCGTACAAGTTCCTAAATGCGACCAGTTGACTTTTTGTGCTGGGTGGATGGAATAAGAGCAGTGCTGATGGGTTCAGTCACTGAAGTCACATGGAACCTTTACCGCTGCTTCAAGTCAGCGTTGGGTGATCTACTTTTGATAGGCAGTTGAGCCTAAAAGCTCACACTGAAAACAGTTTCTTTTGACAAGGTCAGCTAGTCTGTGTGTTGCTGACAAAGATCTCTCCTAATATACCATATTTTAAAAAGCAGGGTTTGCCTTGCTGGATTGAGCCATTAGTCTCTTAAGACTTTCATCTCGACTTGAATCAGTGATCAATGTCTGAGGCTTCAAAGCCAAAAAGGAAAAAAGAAAAAAAAAGAAAGGATAACACAAGAAGTCCCAAATGTCTGCTACTTACATAGTTACAGTGACAGGAAACATCTGTTCTGACCCCCTTGATTTTCAGCTTCCATCTTGAAGATTTGCTCATCCTTACACTCATGTTCGAAAGGCAGATATTTTTGAATAATAGAATTATGTAGCCCCTTTTGTGGCCTTTCGGTGCCCTGTACCCAAGCAGCAACATATCGATTATGTATTCCATCAGGGATGCTATGCAGGCTGTAAACTGCTACGGCTTGGGAGCTGCTTCACAAATTTTTTGAGAAGAGGGGGCAGGAGCTGGGATCAGTAATCACATGAGCTGTCCCACGGCATTTATCCCGTCATGAGTTAATTCAGGGATATTAAATCCAGCAGGGACTGTTCTGCTCATTCACACTGAACTCTTGCTTACATTGTATCATCTAACCTGGTAACTCCCACATTGGACCAAACAACCTGTGACTGAACAAGTGTGTATTTTTTAGAAATACCATTAATCCTGATTTAATCATTTCACATCATGGAGAATTCTGCCAAAAAAAAAAAAAAAAAAAAAAAAAAACCCTGGGAAACCCATTCACCTGATTTTCCTAAATGTAACCAGGAGATAATTAGTCTGCCCAAGGTGATGCTAGGAGTTGCTACCTACGGACAGGGAACAGAACCGGGTGAGCAAGCTCCCAGCCCATGCTGTCATTGTAAGATATCCTTCCCCTCCAACATCCATAGGATGTTCTCAATCAAACTGAAATACACAATTTGTCTTTCTAAAAGCATCGGGTGTTAGTTTCCTTAAGTGCCCCTGCACCTGATGCTCTGCTGTGCAGTCTCTTACTGTTCTAGACTGCATTCTAAGGCGAAATGATGCTTCTCAGAAAACTGACAGCCAATGTCTAGGGTTCAGAAACACTTAACTATTTTTTATTCTCCTCTGTATGACTGAACAATTAAAAAGCTGAGCTACAGTCTTCTGTAACAGGAGGCATTCTGGAGCTGAGGAGGCAGGGGACACGGCTGCTGGCTTCTAGGCATAACCCCCTAACATGTACTATTCAAACTTTTGACACAATTAACCAACACAAGGTGTGTTGAAGGCAGGACAGCTACTAATCAGAAAAACCAGAAATCTGTTGGTGCACTTGCTCTTACTCCGGCAAATTTCCATTGATTCTTATGCCAAGGCATCATAATTTAGCTCATCAGCTCTGCTTTTTAAACAGGCATGTAAACACGTGCACACACACACACTCCTCTCTGTCCTTGTAGGGACCATAATGTGTTCTTAGGAATTTGGACCGCACGTTTTGAAGACAAAATCTGCTTAGTGGCCCAGATATTTATAAAGCTGCTAGCAAATACAAACAGAGAGATGACACAACAGATGTGCAGATGCAGTTGGGAGGAATTGTTACAGGCATGAGAATCGTTCGTGGCTGACACGTTCCCCTGCCTACTCGACCCACTCGCAGTGTGCCCTTTGTAGGGTGTTTGCTGTTGTGTGGTTCTGTTTTTCTGGCAATGTCCTAGGGAATCCTGCTTTAAGAGTGTTGTCATTGGGGAGGGAATGAGTCCTGTTCACTTGGGGTTCGTGGGGGCTGGGTGCATTTATTCTGAAGTCCAGGTTGAAGATGCCAAGGGTTACATAGTGAAGGTCTTTGATACCAAAGGCAATAAGAAAAGAAAAGGGGAAGGAAAGTAAGAAGGGGGTATCAAAGTCCTCATATATTCATTATAATCCTAGCTTGAGAACCACAGAGCTGGAGCCTTCCCTAATCCCTGTTGGTTGAGGTTTCTTTAGCAGAGCTACAGAAACAGCTAATATGTTACAGTTCTGGGCACTTAATTTCTCAGAGATTTAGGCAATTTTGTTGTCTGAAGGTAGGCAACAGTATTTTACTACTGAATGATTCCGTAAGGAAAAAAATAACTAAAAATGAACTTAACTTGGGATTTTTCTGATTTAATTGTTGATTAAATGTCTTTGTCCAAAGCACTGGCTTAGGGATTCATTACCCACTTAAACTTCAAATCTTTTTCACAACCATGGGTTTGAAGCTAGACTAGCCCACCATCTTGTATATACGGGCAAGGTTCTTCGATATTTTTTTCACCTCACTTTTCACCACATTGAAATGCATGTTGTTTCTTTATACCAACTTTGTCTTCAGATCAATAATCCTGGCATAGTCTCTTAACAATCTTTGAATGTTTGCTGCAGAGAAACTTATTCTGAGTCATTCTTCCTCCTTGTTTGCTTCTTTATGGTTACTTATTAGGTTAAATCAGGAGAGAAAAACCTTTTCCTTACTGGAAGTTGAATGGGCTTTCATGATAAATAAATTTAAACTCACCTAATTCTTTCAACATACTAGGGTGAGTACTCATGTGGGCAAGGGACTGTGAGCCACAAGCTTCCTTTGCCTGGATTAAGTGATAGTAATATAGTGATGACTATTCAAAAAGGTAACATTCCTAAAAGTGAGCCAACCTGCAGAATCCATATATTCCTATAAAATAACACTAATTCAGTCACATCAGGTTCTGGAGAATGTTTTTTTCAGAGACAGCTTCCAGAGGAAAAAAAAAAAAAAGAATTCACTGTATTTCTGTGATCACAATTTTCTTTAGAAGCAAGCAATTTATTGTATTGTACATCTGGTCACAAAACAGCAGTGAAAACCTGTGCTTAGAGGAGCCCAGCTTTCTAAAGGGCTATGGCTTATATGAAAACAGGACATTCTTTGACTATAGCCTGTTGGGGAGGGATGGGATCCACCTGTCTGGAAGAGGCAAGGCAATCCTTGGCAGCAGGCTGGCCAGCTGGGTGAGGTGGGCTTTAAACTGCAGGACTCGGCAAGGGGGATGTCCAAACGGGCAATGCTCACACCATCGCATCCAACTGGGGAACAAGCCAGGCCAACCAGAGCAGCAGTACGTGTTCCTTAGCTGCCTCCCAAGATGAGTACAAGAAGGCCAGGCATCTCGGGGGTGCAGGTGGCTGCGGTGGATCCTCTTGCACCCCTCCTGGGAAACCTGTGTGATCGATTACCCCTCTGAAATGCCAGTACACCGATGCACACAGTGTGGGGAACAAACAGCAAGAATTAGAGATTTGTGTGTGGTCGCAGGGCCATGATCATACTGCAGTTATAGAGACACAGTGGGACAGCTCGCATGACTGAGATATCGTCATAGAGGGCTACATACTCTTTAGGAAAGATAGGCCAGCAAGGAGAGGTGGTGGAGTTGCTCTTTATGTGAGGGAGCAACTGGGACGTACCAAGCGCTTCTTTGAGGATGATGAAGAACAAGCTGAGAGCTTACGGGTAAAGATTAAGGGGAGGCCAACATGGGGGACACTGTTGTGGGTGTTCACTACAGGCCACCTGATCAGGAAGATGAAGCTCATCTACAAGACAGGTGTTTGCAAGAGAAAATGCTATTTGGAAAAGGTGCACGTTACTTGAGTAAATCCTCCATCAGGAGGCCAGGCTGCTAAGCTACTGGAAAAGTAGGGTCATCAGCAATACAGAAGCTTTTGGGAGGTTAAGTGTGATCAAACAGATTATTTGACATTGAAGTCAGTAGATCAATAGGTCCCTGTACCTCTCCCCCAAAGAAATATTTCTTTGATGAAAAAATACCATGTAAGTGATGAGAAACTGCTTACCACTGTGGCTAGGATGAGATACTTTGGGGTTTTATTTTGTATGTTTTCTGTGTGAAGGGCTCTAGGTAGGGGAAAAGATGCGTGGCACCACATTAATATGAAATAGTAATGACAGTTGCAGAGATGGAAAAGGGATGCTAGAGCATCTTGATTAAGAATACCAAAAGGCAAATGTGGTGCTGTTTACCACGCTGACTTGTGCTGTGCATGTTGATCACAGCGTGGACCACGAGCCAGCCTTGAGCCATGGGACACGTCAGGTCTGTTGTCACCCCATGTTCTCCATAGGGAGATGCAAATCCTCTGTTTGCCCAGGCTCTTCCCCCAGCCTGTCTTTGGGTGCCCTACAGCACTGAAAACACCCCTGCACCTCTGCTGGCATGCGTGCTTCAGAGGTGTGCTGCAAGCAGGGAGTTTGGCTGGCGGCCCCCGTCACACGGGTTTTGTGTCCCTTCCTCTCCCACATACTGGAGCAGACCTGAATCGCTGGGGCATTACGGCTCACATCCAGAAACTAAGGGCAAGAAAACATGGAGTTTTATTCATGTTTGGAGGAGTTTGCATTTCAATGAACATTCATAAAGCCCATATTCTCCATGTTATTTATGACTACTTTTAATTAATTATAGTAACCCCTGTTACTTTGTCATATGGGAAGTAAACAACTGCTTTGACTAACTAAATACATCAGGTTGGAGAAGGTTTTAATTTCATTAATCACACAGTCTGCTCATTGCTGTTTATATGCTGTGGAG
Source organism: Ibycter americanus (assembly GCA_035590275.1). NCBI lineage: Eukaryota > Metazoa > Chordata > Aves > Falconiformes > Falconidae > Ibycter > Ibycter americanus. The sequence goes on from JAVJGI010000035.1 coordinate 16,887,199, forward strand.
CAGTAGAAATGGCTGTTAAGCAACGAGACTGCAACCATGCTCCTTTCTTCAAGATAGTTAAAAAGGGTGTTCTGTCCATGTCTTCTAATGTGTAACGACAGGTGTACTTTTTCTTAGGTTTTTGTCTTAGAGTTTAATACCATTAATATCCAGTATATCATCTGTTGGGGACACATACCTTATACTACGCAGAGAATGGGTTATGTGATTTATAGAGGTAAATTGCAAGTTTGCAGTGAAATGGGAATTCTGTGAGTACTGCAGTACATCCTGTTCAGATCTACCAAGGTTGAGGGGGACAGAAATATCAGAATTTGAGACTGAATTAATCAATGCATGCACAGAAAAAAGAGGAAAAAGAAAAAAACCTGTCAACTTTAAAAGTACTTTTCCAGCAAGTGCCAAAAGGCACTGTAAAAAACCTAAACCTATGTGTTTTGCTCCTACATGCTGTAAAATTAATGTGGAATTTTGAAATCTGGTGTAGTAAGAGAGTGGAAGAAATCCAATGCAATTCATTTGAGAAGCATATTTTGTAACTTTAAAGATGGGGCAATTAACCTACAGTAGTCAGATTTAAGAAATATATGTAGTGCTCATAAAAATCTTCAGGCTGGCACCAATGTATATAAAGTCTGTTAGGCCAACTGCTCTGCAGTGTAAGTGATGGTAGCTGCTCTGAAATCAGTGACCCAAACTCTGACAATTTGGACACGCTGCAGGTCTGCCTGCACTCATTTTTCATATGATAGGTACAGAACGGGCAAGAGTGAGGCTAGCTTCCCACGAAGCGCAATTGCTTCTCCACCCCGATCAAAAGGGATTATTCCCAGATCAGAGTTGAAAGGGTTGATTAACCTGTGTCCATTGTTCAGGCCTGGGTCTTTGTGTTGTGGTCAACAGTTCATAAAAAAAAATGAGTGGGAAACACCACCACCTCTTTTCCTCTTGGCTGCCAGGTAGTAACTACTTTCAGTCGCTGCTCACCTGGTCTAGACTCATGCAGTAGCCTGGAGGTAAAAGATATGTAACCACTAATGAATCTTTTGAATTGCCTAGTTCCCACTTCTTCACCTAAACTATACTTTTTAAGGTTATTTTATCAAAGTTACACAGTATTCTTTGAAGAAGAAAGTTTCTGCTTTTCACAGGCATCATTCTTTATGTCCTCTGTTGGAAAACTGCAGGTGCATTATATTACTGCTATGGGTGTTATTTATTATTAACTCTACTGGGAAATCAATTGGTGCTGCAGAGGATAACAACAAACACTTAGAGCAAAGAAGAGATGATATTCTCCTGTTGTAATATTGATGACACTGATAGATAGTAAGTAGATGGTCGGAGAAAACCCTACTGTTAGCCTGGCAGGATTGACCTTAAACAGCTGTGTAGGTCTATATATATATTCTGATTTCAGCCTGCCACCAAAGCAAAAGCAATGGGTGCAGCACACATGTAGGCTGAGTGCCAGCATTAAAATTGCATTTGCATCACTTTTGTTTGTTTTTAGAAAAACGCTCTTGGGTCTGTTTGCTTGGGTAGTGAAGCAAGAATTTCATTGTTTTTAATATGAGGCTCTGCAGCCTGAAGTGGGATAACAGCCACTAGTCCTTTATTGTTCTTGCAGTCAAAAAACAATACTAAAATATATCAAACTGCTTGACCTCTCCTGGCTCTGGAAACCTCAGCTACCTTGTCTACTGCGTATCCCATGATCGAAAGCACATGCCGAGGCTCCACTGCATACCCGGTCCCTGGTTTGGCCTGTAAGTTTGTCCTTGTCATAGCTATCAGTGCTGGTGGCAGTGATCTCTCAGAGGATTATTTTCATGTGAAGTCCTACAGAGGTCACAATAACATGACAGACTCTCCTCGCCAGGCACGGTACAAATGCATCACGAGCGACAACACCTGCCTGGGATGAGGCACAAACCCTATCTGTGGCAAGCAGGAATCCCCTGGTATTTTCTGTAATAAGGATTCAATGCCTTCATTTAATTCCAGCTTGGGTAATGGCATTGCCTAGTCACATTTGCCAGCGGTATCACCAGGATGTAGCATTCTGTATTCACTGCTTTGGCTGTTGCTAACAAACTCTTCAGCTATCACGCTGTTATTTACAGCATGATCATGGACAAAAATCTCAGAATCTGTAAAATAAGCAGAGCTGATTGAACAGGTCCACATCACACTGCAAAATTAATCTCAGAGGTAAATGATATTTCTCCTTCATTCGGTATAGGCCCAAATCTACTTCCTCTGAATTCAGCAACAAACTGCGACTGACTCCAGGGAAAATCTGGTTCCAGTCCTTCATGGACTTTGGATTTGCAGTGAATGAAACTCGCACCATATGTGAAAGGCAATAATTGTTTTAGCACATCATCTAATAAGTAACTTTCTGTGACTTCTTCAAGTCCTACCCTTGCCGATTATAAAAAACTTGTGTTGTTCTTTTCTGAAGGGCAGCATTTATGTTTTTGAGGAAACCTAGCAACACTCATGTGAAAGAAAAATAATTAAAATGCAGTAGACTATTAGAAACGCAAGACTGAATTACAGTCTACTGGGGAAAACTAACCTGAGTGTGCCTAGTGACATCCTTTAGAAAGTGATACTCAGCTAAGAAGATACATTAATGTCATTTGTATTGATAATCTACTATGTTAATGTTTGCAAATAGTTTAATTTAAATGATTCAAAAAATTTTAGGGAGTCTGTATTTAAAGATTCAGTGGAGTATCCATCAAAGTGACAGACACTTCTTTCTCATTGGTATCTTAGGTATGTTTACAGTTCATAGTATTAAAAAACCAGAAAATTAATATGAAAAGCCTAAAAGAAAGAATGACTCTTAATACACCTGAGATGACAAGCAAAGTAACGTACATCGGAAGAAATACGTCAGTAAGGCTAGTGAAAAATAAGCTGAAATAAGGCATATGTCATCCTGACCCCATTAATATACGATATAGTTTAAGGCAGGTTTAATAGTCCCTGTTCAACCACAGCTATGCAAAAATCAAATTAATTACACCACACCGGATACATGGTTAGCGAGTGATGCTGAATGGGATTTAACTTTGTCTCTGCTGACTATTCAGTTGTGGTCAGCATGTTCTAACAAATCTGCCTTGATTTTCCATAGCTGTATTAAAGCACAGTTAACATCTGGCTGGGTAGACAAGGTTTAAGATTTCAGTTTACACTTGAATGCTTTGTGTTGCGTAGGGTGATTTTTATGACATAACTACTTCAACAAAAGCCCTACAGTAGACACAATTACACTGGAGAGGGGCGAAGTGGGTTTGATGTTATGGCTTATATTGCTTGCCAAACTGGAATGCATTTTACAGGCAAAAAGCACTCTAATTATGTAGGAGAAGTTCACGGCATAACTGCACCAGCATGACAAAACTTTCAAGTGTAAACAGGAGCTAGGTGCTTATTTAAGTCAGTACATCTTCTAACCACTTACCAAAGTATAATTTGTTTTCCAAAAGCTCCCTTTCACCCCCACACACTGGGCCTGACTCTCACCCGGTTCATAAGTCAGCAGCAGGACACCAGCCCGCGGGAGAGGGAGGATCAGGCTTGGTCCTTTAGAGAAAGACTGCACCAATGCGACTCACTCACTAGCAGAGGGTGGTACAATGAGAAGAGCAACACCCTGGGAAGTACAAAAACATGCCAAAAATTAGTCTTTGTCCTACTTTTACTTACACGTTCATATGACTTCTTGTATTTACCCACATAACTCGTGCCAGCTCTAACCTCCTTACTAATCAGTGTATGGGTGCAGCTGGGACAAAAGGGATTTAAGAGAACAGCGTGAGACGCTAACAGGGCACCAGGCAGGCTGCGCCCTGCACAGCGCAGGTGCCGCTTCGCACGATATGGCTCTTGGCTCCGGCTGCCATAACCAGCCGCAGGAAACTTCTTCCTTGTCTGTGGACGGGCTGGTGTGGCTAGACTGCATCTGTGTGATGGTGTGTGAGGAAGCCTTACCGGCTTGGGTTGTTGATTGCTTGGATTATTCTTCCAGTTCACAGTGCAGATGTACCCAGGAAGGCTGGGCAGAGGGTCAGATTTAAAGGATTACGGCAACTGGGCAGTACTGTACCTGCCTGTTGTCTTTCTGACTGTTGCCATCGCTATTTCAATGAGCTCTGCATTTATCCCTTCTACTCCCCCCTCCCCCCCCAAAAAAAAACCAAAACCTCAAGTCACACATGGAAACACCTATTTTGTACTTCTTGTATTTGGGTTCAAAAGGGCAAGAAGAAAAAAAAAAAAAAGAGAAAACCGTAAGATCACATTCCAGAAATATTTTGGAAATCCACAGGCTTAATGAGAGAAAAGAACTAAATGCATGATGCTCTCACTAGCAAGTCATCTGGAGCGTGCAATGAAAAATGCTTTTAAAATCTTTAAATGATCATGCAAAGACACAGATCGTCAACACTTGAGGCAAAAGGTGTTTAATTAGAGTGGGGAAAGGCTTTGTTCTAGCTAATTAAAGGTAAAATTCCAGAGTAGATGAGAGAAATCCAAACTCCTTAAACGTTTGACAGCTATAAAGAGAAATCCACAAGGGTTCAGAGATAAACCTGCACAAGGAGAGGAAGAGGATGAGGCCAGATTGCCTGCTTATGCAGCTCTACAGAGGCATTGCAAAGGCTTAGAAGTAGGTTCCTGCCCATTTAGGGTGATCCAAAGCACTCGAGACAGGCGTACAGACATCCCCTACAACAAAAGAGAAGAATAAGCATCCTCCAAAGAGTGATGAAAAATCCCACATGCTAACCAGGGAGCTGCCTTGAATTAGTCTGTAGGTAGTACTGTGCAGAGATGTACAGACAGGAGTTTAGGCTGGACAGGATCTGGAGGTTGTTGGGGCCATCCCCCCAGCTCAAAACAGGACCAGCTTAAGTCAGGTACTTGACACCTTGCTGAATTCTGGTCCTGTTCAGGAGGCTGGGGGTCTCGCTCCTTTTGCATACTGGTTATCAGCTCCTCTCCTTAGCTAAATACGTAGCAGGAGGAAGATCTACTTGTTAAAACAAGGCTGTGGTGGTGATGGCCAGTTTTGTAGAATTGACCTATCAGTTAAAGTGTGCACCCAGGAAATAGGATTTGGGATCAAGATACATGACGCTGCCCAAGGCATGCAGTAATTCCCAACCTACGGCACAGCCTGAGAAAGAGGGAAACTTTTCTTCTTGCTAGTAAAGCTGGTCTGTAGGCAGCTGGGCTGCCAGCATCATGGGGCTTAGCAAGCGGTTAGGGCAGCGTGCCATGCAATAGGGCACCTAAGCTTTGGTCCTTCCTCTCAGAGCTGTCAAAGTATTTTATATTAGACAGCATCTTCTTTATACAGAACACAAATACCCCTGGCATCAGGGACAAGCCATACAGACAAAGGAATGATAAGTTTGTGGATCCGCATGAAACAGATGTTGAGGTACCAGTACCGCCTGTGCTGGAGCACCCCAGGCATGCTCAGAGACAGGACTGCAAGCACATGGAGGATGTAACAAATCTGAGATTTACCAGCCAAAGCCTTCACTTCGAGGCTGACAGGGTGACTATGGGTATCATGGTTTTGGAATCTGGCATTGCCAGAGGACACTATTTAAGACTGAGGCACCTATATTTTTTTGGAGGTCTAACTATAAAGATACATACACTACAGTGACTGTTCTACATGACAAAAGATTTTATATGCTAGAGTTCAATCTCCTAGGTGAAAGAAAACTCAAAAAATCCTCAGCGTGCCGTGAGCTGAAAATGTTCTTTTTTCTTTTTCATTTGTTCTGGGTAGAACAAAATCAGGTATTAGTAGTATAATCTTTCAATTCCAATTGTTTCCAATAACATCCATACTTCACGACAAGTTTTGCTGTATAAGAGTCATGACTAAGCTTTGAATAATTTGGATGCTACAACAATTTTTAATAGCATTTTCCAGTTTAGTGCTTTCTTCCTCCCTGTAATGGTTGCCATTATAAGTTTATAAGAAGATTTCCCAGCAAAAGGATTTCTTACCACTCAGAGCTTTCCTATGGAGACACTCATCAATATTAGCAACCATTTTTTTAATTATACTTATGACAGAATTACACAGCTACCAAGTGTACTGTGTTTCTCTTCATTAACAAGCTCACTGATATTTAATGGAATTTATTTTATTAAATTTATGCATATGTGAGAGGACACTATTAAAAGCTGTATCTTTTCTCAGTGCTGGCCAAAACAGAAAAGCTTTAAGATTACAGTCTAACTTATGACCAGCATGTGCGAATGGACTCATCATCTGCAAAAAAGCCTAAACCATTTCCTAGATAAATATTTTAAAAAGGGCTTGCCACAAGTGGAAGTGTGATTACCTAGGATTATGCAAAGCAAGCTAATCATCTGAAGCAGATATCAAATAGTATGAAAAATACACAGATGATTACTGGGAATCTTGCCTTCCTGGTGGAATAGGAGAGAAAACAGAAGAGCTAATTTATACTTTAGCAATCAGAAAGTCAGCTTTTTGCTCTGAGAAGAAAAAGACAAATGCTGAGTCTTATCAAAGATATTCCACCAGTATTTCTGCTGACCTCCAGGAAAGAGTTAAAACTATCCAGAGATTGCTGGAAGCCTGTTTTCAAGATCACTAACCAGCCAATTACAGTTAATTCTGATTAGGAAATGCTCATATTATAATGGTTGAATGTACGAAATTACAACTGTCTGCCACACTACCTTTTCTGGTCATTTAATTGGAAAGAAGATGCTCAAAAAAGTAATTAATCTTTGAAATTCCTGGGGGCAGCCCCAGAAAGGAGCTCAGCTTTGAATGAGGGGTTTACACTGCTTAACTCTGAAACTCATCTTGTGAAGAATGTTGTGTACAGACCACCAAACTCTGAAAGGACCATGCATCACACAGCTGCTGTAGTTGTCTGCACTGCAGTACATACCTAACACGTACCGTGTACAAACAGAAGAGCCCTACCCAGGCCTGCTGTGTTAAACACAGGCAAGGTTCTCAAGGAAAGCAAGATCTTTTTTGTTGGCTCATTGTTTGGAGGGGGATTTTTTGCTAAATATATCAGCACGCTCTCTTTCTCTCTCGCTCTCTTTCTCTCTCTCTCTCTTTCTCTCAACATTTTCTTTTTGCCTGAGTCAGACAGGTCTGGACTCAGTATTTTGTTTTCCGGTGGTCTGTCGTTCAATGGCCCGACTGCCTCTGCCCTGGGTACAGGCTTTTTGGGGGGTCCCTACAAGGGCAGAGGACTGCAATGCCTGTCACCCTTTTGACTTTGGGCCTTACACAAAAGGCAACTTTGTCCTTTTACTTCTGCCCCTGTGAAAGTCATCGAAGTGTTCATAAGAAAATGTTTTCTCTTCCACTTGTGATAGAGCCTCAGTAGCTCGGCTGAAATTGCCTGGATGTTCTAAACTTATAAGCATCATCCCACAAGAGATGTGTTCTTGAATGTTAAATTTAGGCTAATTGAAGGCATATCCTTTAATTTAGCAAGCTAAGGTTACTAATACAGATCAAGAGCTAAAAATTAACAGTGGAGCTGATGTATGCTAAATGCCTAAGTGATATCTTAACCTATAATTATACAAGATCTGTTAATAGTGAATAATTCAAATCTACAGGGATTTCAATAGTCTAATGGGCTGTAGTTATTTCCAATTTACATTATGGTTGCTAGGTTTCATTAAAATGAGAAAAAGGCTGTATAGCGTAGCAGAAGAAAATTGGTGTTTGAAGTTATCACCCAGGAATCAAAATAAGAAATTTAAATTAGAAGGTGTCCAAGCAACACAATGACACCAAAGCCGAGCTCTGATAATGAAAGTAGGAAGGGAGTGAGTTTGCAGAGAATATTAAAGGCAGACAGCATTACTAGCAACACACTCCATAACGATACCTTAAATGCTACACAACTGTAGCATGTAAGGAGTCCAAAACATATTACAAACCTCAATTAAGCCTTGCTACATTCTTCTGAATTATTTAAATTTTGTTATCACTGATTTGCAGATGGCAGGCTGAGGCACGATAAAGCACATGGCTTATCTGAAGTCATGCAATGAGTCAGGAGGATGCAAGAGCAGCAGCTCGGGGCCGCAGCCTCCCTGCTAGCCTGCTGCTGGGTACAGCTACGTCAGACCATCGTTTCGGGAGGCTGCTCAGCAGGTGCCTCTCCACAGTTTGCCGCTGTCTCAGTTTTCATCCTCATACCACGGTCCTTGGTCTTCTCAGTTGGGCCGAGATGCGTGTTTGGGAGATGTGCCAGATCACTTAAAGCAACGTCGGTTAAAGCTAGTGCTTTCTGGAGAGCCAGAGGGAGTTGTTATTCTTCTGGAGCACTGTGGACATCTGGCTTGCAGTGCAATCCCACAAACACACCAGCGTGACTGCAGGGATGGCAAACCACCGCAGGGAGAGACAGCGGGAGCTTGCAGATACCACCTTCAGCCAGTATTGTCACCACCAAGAAAGCACTGTGTAGCTAGCCATAGCCACGTGTGTTTCCACAGATCTGGGATACACTTTTTTGGGGGGGCCACAGTGTACACCCCCCAAAATCTGTGTACAACAGTTAAAGGCCTCCTATTAGCCAAGACCACCCAGGCTTTCAGAGTAAGTCTAGGTTTTGCTGACTCGAGGCTCAAACCTGTCAGTGTGACCCATCGCTACTAGTCACAGTGATACGGTCTCTCCCAGCTCCTGCTCTTCTGAGCCATACTGTATGCAGATGAACTATTTTTGGAATGACAAGGATAAATCAGATTACTTGATAGATAACAAAAACACCACATAAGTTAATAGGAACGAGCAGCATGTGTTACAGTTTTGTAGAAGTCAAGGTATCTGACATGTTTTGATATCTAAATTTGACTTTAAATTATTTTTAATTCTTATGGAGTGTACTTTAAATAAAGAGAGTATCTCACAAGCAGATTAACAACTAAAATAAATATTCTTTTGTACTTTAAGATTAGCAATTTCCTCAATGTTTAGTTAGTGATTCAGGTTACTTTACGTAAATTCAGGCTTGAATTTCTCACTTGTATATCATTTCAGTTTTTGAATCTAAATTAAGTATCTGAATTTCTCTAAAAAGGCAGAAAGTACTGTAGGGTTTGTTTGATTGTTTGTTTGAATTTAAACACCTTGAAGCTCTGCAGTTTCCATGTTAGTGAATGAGCCACAGGATAAAGAGTTATAACTAAATAATTCTTTCTTTATAAAATAGGTCTTTCCAACATATCCTTCTTTTTTATTTTTTCTGAATCAAAGTAACCTCTTCCATCTCAGTCTGAATACATGCATCCATTTTGTAACATATTGCTAAATATCTCTAATTTACATAAGAACCAACAGCAAAACTCCACATACATTGTGTTAGTTAAATAATAATAATAATTATTATGTAATTACATAATGGAGAAACAGCAAATTCAAACTCTTAAAGTGCTGATCATGAAGAATGTTAAATTATAGCATTGCCTCAATGGCAGGGCAGGTGTGCTCAGTGGCACGCCCTCTGCCATGCAGAGGATGGGATAAACCAGAGCACAACACAGCTTCTCTCCTGGAAACTGAGGGAAACTAACAGCCAAGGAGACATTTTAGACCTTCACTGTGTCCTGCAACCAGGACACACTTTAGGGTTGGTTCACAGCTGCAGGACTTAGAAGCAGTACCTAGTGATTCACAATAAATATGCATTCCACTAAGTGATCCAGAAAACTGATTTTCTGTTGTGGGCAGGTTCACTCTGAGATTGCAAGTAAAAAGAAATCCTTCCCAAGCCTATTTTTACAAGCAGCAGACAACAAGGAGTCAGCGGGGTTGGATTTGGCTCAGGAACACATACTGCAGCCATCAGTGACTGTAAGGCCTGAAGCCCCCGTCACCTCGCTCTCCAAGGTATGAGTAATCTTGAGCAAACCACATCAGCCTCCTAGTAGTCCAACAAAACAGTGTACCTATCAGAATTGCATAGTTTAAGTATTCAGTGGCTGAAAGCTACTTTCAGATCAGTAGAAAAGAGATGCCTTGTTACTACGGGGCTATGTTAAGCAATAACAACACAAATCAATAAAAATCACCAAATAATTAAGCATCTTCAGACACTTAACACCCATTGCAACTGCCATTAGCAAGAGGTTTGAGGGCTGTTCACAAATCCCTTTAGCATATTATGAATTCCCTATAGAGCACTCAGATGTCCCAGCTATGGCGATGTATGCTGCATACACCACAATCCTGTCCCTGTGCTATTAACAGTAATGGTTTCACATTTTAAAACTGTGTCCTGGGAATACGGCTGAGGACACAGCACACTGGAGACACATTAGCCAGAAAAGAGACATGTGAATGGTCAGAGCATGCAGGAGACCAGACCATGACTCACTACATAACCTGGAGGAACTCATTTACCTTCTTATCTTTAATGTAACCCTCTGTGAGAAATGTGTATCAAAATTTAACTACTTCATGGACTGTTATGTAGCCTGATTAATAGTATTTAGAGAGCACTTGGAGGTCCCTGAATAAAGGTTGGGTATTTTTGTCTGTCTATTATTACTACCTTCATAGCTTTCATTTCTTGTGTTGGGTCCCTCAGTTTAAAGTTCTTTGTAATGCTGTGCACACATTTTGTGAAACTCTGGCTGCTGGTGTCAAATGCCAGCATACTGACAGGGCATAAACCATCTGGTTTTGCTGAAACTAAATATTCCCATGTTTACTTAGGAAAATGGATGCAGACACTTTCAGTTCTCACAGCTGTTCCTTCCTGGGAAACAGGAGAAGAACATTTTTCTTTCCAAAGCAGAGGAATAGAAGCTTGATTGACATTCCCCAAATTGCAGATCCTGCAGGCCCAAATTATTTGCTTTGTTTTGCCTCAGAATTCCTTCCCCCTTCCTCGCTTGGGGAATAACGCCACAGCAGGTGTTGTGTATTTCTGATAGTTTGTGGGCAGTAGGACAGGCTGCCAGGGGAACCGAGATTGTATCATATGCCAATAAATATAATTTAAAAAAAACCCTCCTCACACTTTTAAATAGTTCTGACATCAAGAGATTAAGTAATCTGTGATACGTACCGCTGGGTACACCTCACCTTGTCCGTGTTTTGCATGGAGCTCCGAGGAGGCTCTCTCATGCCTTCAAGGCAATGCTTATCTTGCCCAGGCTCTCTAACCCAGCTGGGAGCTATCGGGATATGGCAGGAGTAGCTGCTCTTTTCAAAATAAGACCTTTAAGCCACGTTTACTGGATTGAAATTTCTATTCTATTTTTTTAACTATTTCAGCACTGGTTCTTGACATTAACAATCTGTTTTCTTGTTTTAATTCCAGAGAAGATAAGGGAACATTTAGACCTGCCTGCCTTTTAAGTATGAACAAACGGCAATGAGAGCATAACTACATTCACAGGAATTGAAGGTCAGTATTAATTACAAAAAAATCTTGTTCTTCAAAAAATACTATTACTAAAGCTTTGATGGTTATAGCAAACACATTTGTGTATCTACCTAAGATTTCATAATGTGTTTCAAATATTTTAGTTACGTCTCTTCACTCTCTAGAAAGGTTCACATACATTATTATTGCCATTGTATAAATGTGCAAATTAAAACTGAGAGCTCACCAAAGTTGCCCAGGTAATGATGAGCAAATAAATGTATGACAGGAATCTGGGGAGGCTGAATCCGACTTATCTATAAGCTCTTTGAGGTGGAAAGAGTAAGCGTGAAATGCATGTAGAATATTTACAATGTGTTACTTTAATATTACCCCACCTCTTTGGTTGGATTAATATTTAACTACTTCTACAAACTACAATAGCAACATGGAGAGAGATGGACCAGCTCTATCACTGAATGACTGGGATATTTGCACAGTCACAGAATCACAGAATGGTCAGGTTTGGAAGGGACCGCTCGAAATTATCTAGTCCAATGCCCTGCTAAAGCAGGTTCTCCTAGAGCAGGTTGTACAAAGTCACATCCAGGTGGGTTTTGAACGTCTCCAGAGAAGGAGACTGCACAGCCTCTCTGGGCAGCCTGTTCCAGTGCTCTGTCACCCTCAAGGTAAGGAAGTTCTTCCTCATATTCAGAAGGAACTTGTTGTGTTGCAGTTTGTGCCCGTTGCCCCTAGTCCTGTTGCTGGGCACCACTGAAAAGAGCCTGGCCCCGTCCTCTTGACACTCACCCTTAAGATATTTGTAGACATTGATAAGATCCCCTGTCAGTCTCCTCCAGGCTAAACAGGCCCAGCTCTCCCAGCCTTCCCTCATCAGGGAGATGCTCCAGCCCCCTCATCATCTTCACAGCCTCCGCTGGACCCTCTCCAGTAGTTCCCTGTCTCTCTTGAACTGGGGAGCCCAGAACTGGACACAGCACTCCAGGTGCAGCCTCACCGGGGCTGAGTAGAGGGGGAGGATCACCTCCCTTGACCTGCTGGCCACACTCCTCCTGATGCACCCCAGGATCCCATTGGCCTTCTTGGCCACACAGGCACACTGCTGGCCCACGGGCAACTTGCTGCCCACCAGAACTCCCAGGTCCTTCTCTGCAGAGCTGCCTTCCAGCAGGTCAGCCCCAGCCTGTACTGGTGCCTGGGGTTGTTCTTCCCCAGGCGCAGGAGTCATCTAACCCACACTACCTGATGGGGATGTTATGGGAGACAGGGTCAAAAGCCTCGCTGAGGTCAAGCCGCTCTCCCCTCATCTACCCAGCCAGTCATAGAAGGCCATCAGGTTGGTCAGGCATGATTTCCCCTTGGTGAATCCATGTTGACTGTTCCTGATGACCTTCTTTGTCCCCCACATGCTTCGAGATGACCTCCAGGATGAGCTGTTCCATCACCCTTCCAGGGATGGAGGCGAGGTTGACTGGCCTGGGTCCTCCTTCTTGCCCTTTTTGAAGGCTGGAGTGACATTGGCTTTCTTCCAGGCCTCAGGCACCTCTGCTGTTCTCTGTGACCTTTCAAAGACGATGGAAAGTGGCTTGGCAATAACATCTGCCAGCTTGCTCAGCACTCAAGGGTACATCCCATCGGGGTCCATGGATCTGTGAGTGTCAAGTTTAAGTGATGTCTAACCTGATCCTCCTTGACCGATGGAAAAATCTCCCTTTCTCCAGACTTCCTCTCTTGCCTCCAGCGTCTGGGATTCCTGAGGGCCGGTCTTGGCAGTGTGAGCTGAAGCAAAGGCGACATTCAGTAACCTTGCCTTCTGTGTGTCCTTTGTTACCAGGGCACCCACTGCATTCAGCAGCAGACCCACGTTTTCCCTAGTCATCTTTTCCTACTGATGTACTTGAAGAAGCCCTTCTTCTTGTCCTTCACTTGACACAGATCCAGATTCAAGTCCCTGCCCCAGTGGACATTTAAGTATTTGTAGGAAGCGTTGCAGTTTCAAAAAGTGATACCAAGAGACCCACCTTGGATGCAGCAGTTCAGAGTTTTTCATATCCTAGGTACGTGCCTCCAAACCCAAACCACTGGCTAGTTTGGGACTCTCCTCCTCCTCTAAGTTCTCAGGAATGTTGAGAAAATCTTTTTTTTTCTACTTCAGTGTAGAAGAGTAGGATTTTTTTTTTTTAAATCTTAGAAGGATACAACAAAACCTACCATTTACCCAGCTTTAGTGTAAATACTGAGAAATGAAAAAGGGTCATAAATTGCTATGGGATCTGTTTGGTTTTCTGCACCTGTCTCTGAATCTACACTTTTGGGAAAAAACAGTGATTATTTATCTGCGGTCTGTATATTTTGAGATTACATTGATACAGTTTCTTGCCATTTCTGACTAAAGAAACAGGACCTGTGAACATTTTGTAAACAAACTATCCTAAGAAAATCCATTCCTGATTTGGATCACTAATTTCTGTTTCAAGTCAGACACTAAAAAGAAGGCCACTGAGGAGGCAGCAGTGGTTCAGCTATCACCGCCCAGGGAGAATATGCCCCTAATTACATGCTGGAAACCTAACCACACTGCTCCTCCCGGCTTCCTCCTCCCATCCACGTAACAGCTGCAGTCAGCCCTGAGTTACAGGCTGCAAAGGCGACAGAGTACACTAGAAACAAGCTGTAGTGATGGGGTAATGCTGTAAAATACTGCCATGTGCTGCCTAGCAGGTAACTGATGACAGATCTAGGAGGGCAATGTAGCTGGGGCCGTGGTTTTTGATAGTTACAATGGCATAGTAAATAACTTACAAGCGCATGTAGTTCACTAACTTTAAAGCGCAGCAGGTGGCAGAAGTACTGGCTGAACCAACGTAAGGTTACTAGGAAAGAGTAGGTAACGTCAGAGATGCTGACAGTGCTCTGTAGCTGGGGATGCAAGTGTCTCAAACTCACAGCAGCAGCATGAGAACTCATGTCTAGGGAGCCACAGTTCAGGGAATGACACTAACAAATAACTTTTTTGCCACTTTCTTTGGAAATTTCTGTTCTTCAAAACTTACCAACTCAGCAGAAGAGCAGTGCAAATTAAAGGACACCTTGAGAGAGCATGTGGATGAGGAAAGTTGACACACAAGATATTTAGGGCAAATGACACTGAGACCAAGTAGGGGAAAGTTAGAAGCAAAGCTATGTTGGTGGACATAAGCGGAAATTTTGAAATAACTGAAAGGAAGTTTAGAAGGGTGAGCATTATTAATGAAAATTTGTCACAGGCATCAGCAATGTTCAGCTCCTCCTGAGACTTGCATCACCAGGTAGGTATCTTTGGCCTGTATCTGTGTATGGTACGAAGCCAAAAATTACTGAACATCTCCCCTTCATCAAAGAATATGCATGCAGTCCACATTATTTCTTTTTGAATCACAGAAGACAATGGGCCTCATTCTCTAATCTTTCAATTCTATTTACTGTACTGGGATTACGCCAACATAAACCACGGGACCTGTCAAGTTTTACCCACTGGGGAAGAAACTCACGTTGTCATTTCCCCGCTCAAGCTACGAAGCCAGGAGGGACAAGGGACAAACTTTCCAGGGTTACGCAGCACAGTCAGGTGACCATCCTCCCATTTGACAACACACATACAACTGGGGAGCGACTCTGTCACCCAGCTACATTCCCCCTCCATGGGGTGATGGAGAAGGAGGAATGCATGTAGCGGTGTGCAAGCTGGGATGCAGCCGTGATGGGAACCGGGAGGTGTTCCATGAGGTGTCATACTTCTGACGTCGAGGGCAGTACCAGTGGGCTTTCCTCATCGTATAACCCAGAGTGATGCTATCCAGAAAACTGAGAAAACAGAGTAGTAGTGAAATGGAGTAGGAAAAGCCAAACTTCATGCATTTACCAAAGATCCCCAATAATGCAATGACACAGGTTATACAGGTCAATGTGGGTTCAGACGTGACGTGATGTGGTAAAATAAAATAAGACACTGGCACAGAATCTACAAGGAAAGAAATGAGGTATTTTTTGGAGCTTGTTCAGTTCCATAGCATTTCCACTATTAAATTGTTATTATGATATGCCACTGAATCGTTTCTGGAACATGCTGACATGCCTAGTAGAAATAGTTGTTAAAGGATTACATTTTGTTCAGTGTAACTGAAAGTTTAGTATCTTCTCAAGTTTTGCAAGACATTAATTGTATCTTTACACCACAGTGAAAAATAATTTCATATCCCCATTTTGTTGTCAATGCAGAATGTCGTGTGATAATATTATTATGTCTGAACCTGATGTTGCAATGGCTTAAAATAACCTTTAGGGCAGTTCGGTTGTGTGAAATGAAACTGGGACAATTCCTAAAAGCTCAAGAGGGACTGCAGATCTATTAGTTTTGGCAGCAATAAAGTAGTTGGGATAAAGAAGATCCTTTTAAAAGCTGAATAATTATTTTTATTGGTTTAACAAAAACTGAAAGAAAAATATTTTAAGATTTTTTTTCATTTACATTTTCACTAGTAGCAGACTGAAAAATAAGAAGGGATAGCTGTATGTGCTTTCAGCAGATGAGTTGGAATTACATTTCCATATATGCTGCCTACAAATGGAGATACAAAATCAGTTTCTTTTCTGGAGTTTCTTCCTCTTCCTTCAGTGTATTATGTGAAACTTTATTATCATTGTGTAGGTATTTCAAAAGAGTGCTCTTTTACCTGACTGTCTGGACACCTAGAATCATCTGACACCTAATCATTGCCCTGCCTTGTCCTAATTGCTTTTGTTTTGCTCATACTCATCTTCTCCTAATCAAGAGATAAAACCCTGAGTTTTGAAATTATTTAAGGTGACAGGATTTTGCTGGCTTGTATGAACTGATGGAAAAATTCAAGTTCGAGCTCACAGAGACAAGTTTCTACATCAACATCTATATTTAGGCATAAAAATATGTGGCCTGTTTTTCCTAGAACATGTGTACTTTGTTATTTTGTCAACATAGACGTTATTTGTCTGCTGTTCCAGTTCACAAGAAGTTTTCACCACCTATATTTTAAAGCACTTCTCTGTCCATCCAAGGTGAGCATCTGTTGACAGAAGTATGTAAACTAACATGTCTTTAGAGAGCTCATCATAAAAAAAGCTTGAGAAATCACCAAAAAAAGTACTCTTAGCAGGTCCAGCCAAAATGAAACATAAACCACATTGCTTAGCTTTTTCCGACAACTGTTAGAAGAGGGCTATAAAGAGCACAACTTGTCATTCCAGTTCTGACAGATTTTTTTAATAAACTGAGCTTTCACAGGTGCAGTTTCAGCAGCAGAAGGGGTGACACACAGGTTATGCACAGCCTTCTAGGCCTCGTTTTCTTGCCTTTTGCCCATAATTTAAGGCAAAGCTACCGCTTTCGGGCAGTAACAGGCTACAAGGAGGCGGGGCACCACGGCAAGGGCCAAGTACCCCTCCACCCACGACGCTCCTCGGAGCCGCTCGCCGAGTTACTGCGCGGGCCGGCCCCTCAGCACCGGCGCCGTGACAGGGAAGGCTCCCGCGCCCCGCGGCGGCCTGAAGGCGCTGACCCAGAGCCGGACCCAGCGGAAGCCCCGCGGGTCCCCGAGCCCCGGGCCGGGCCGG
>JAVJGI010000035.1:16905077-17007562 GCA_035590275.1 Ibycter americanus
CCTCGCCGGTGCCCGGGCCCGGCCCTGCCGAGCCCTCGGGGGGAGGGGGGCGCGATTTAGCGCGCTGGTGTGCGCGGGGGTCCGTCCTCCCTGTCTAGGTGAAGCGGCCCCCTTCCTACTTAAAAGGGGGAGAAAAAAAGCCTCTATCTCCTTCTTCCCTTTTCCACCCCGTTGCAGCTGCCTGGCTGGGGGGCGAGCTGGAGAAACCTGGCTAGCTGAGGCCGCGTCCCTTCCTCCGGTTCGGTTAGTCGCAGCCTTGCGTGTTTAAAATTACATGTACGAGCTGCGTTAGGTATGGAGTTGTATGTACGTGAGTGTCAGTGGAAGCAGAGGGGCTTAGTGCGCTGACATTCCTCTGCCTGCCTACGGGGCAGTCTCCAAAAGTGGCTCTCGTGGATGGCTATTAAATGCTATGAAGGGTTTTGTGTGTACTACATAGTCTTTTCTTTAAATTAAGGAGGAAACTGACCTACTCCCTGCTTTTGGAAAAGCTAGCGTTTTCTTTTTATTTATGTCTTGAATGTTTAGTCTTCTTAGACTACTCCCATTAATCTTTAATTCCGCATTCAGCAAACACCTGGTACATTGGAGATGAGTACATGCATGGGTATGTCCTGTTCACTTACTTGATTGCTGTACTCCTCGGATAGTTGGGTCACTTTGCAGAGGGCGTATGGAAAGGAATCTGTGGAATATGTGCAGTTCTGGAAGTGAAACGAGTTAAGTCTGAAAGTTTTGTTCAGCCGAGTTAGTACAAAGCAAAGTTTTTAGGACTGTGAGGACATTTTTAGTAGTTGCTATCTGTTCTCTTAAGATGTGAAACTTAATTATAAACAATAAAATCAATATTTGAAAATACATAAAGGCTTTGGGCAATTGTGCTTATGTTTGTGATTTAAGGTATGCAGTGTCATGTAAGTGTAGTGTAAGTGTAGTATGAAGAAACATGCTGATATCATCAAAGTTTATCTGTAATCACTGATACAGATAAAACTCCCTTTTCTGGCTGTTGAAATCCAGATTAGTAAGTAGGTTTTTAAGACAAACCAAATAGTAACCTAGTAAACATTGGCTTCGTAGTACAGATTTTTTTGGGTCATTGAAATGCATGTACGTGTGTGGTGGTGGGTTTTCTGAGAGACTCTAAAAAATGAATTTGAAAGGTACTTTTTGCTCATCAGTGTAGTTACTTAAATATAGATTGCTTTAAGAGGGGATTCTGCAGTGTTTTGGTGTGCAACTTGTTGGATTGTTTTGCTCCCTATTATCCTAAAAACTAGTCTGCTTATCTCTTTTTTTATATAACTGAGACTTAAAATACATGTTCTGTACCTTTCACATACATCATAAATACTTGTGTTACAACTTCCTAGCTTTTTGGGTTATGATTGGGTGCCTTGTGTCCAAGCAACCTAATCTGTGCTTTGTATTCCATAGTACTTTAATCTTTAGGTATACTTAGGTGCAACTTCTGAACCAAGCTTTGCTTACAAATTTTCATTTCTGTTTCTCAGTCTGTTTCTGTCTCTGAGCAGAGATTTGGAAGATTCTTAGGGAATTGGGCTTTTTTTTCTCTGCTTGTCACCTACTAATGGTAGTAGGAGTGTCTTGTACAACATCTTGTATCTGAAAGGGAATAGATTCTTGCAGATTTTATTTGAGGAAAAAAACCCCCACCCAACTATTAAAAGAATGCATTGTATATGAATTATTTTTGCTTCCATTTAACATCTTTTATTTGTTGCACTGCCAGCATATAGCATTTTAAGCTGCGGTTTGAATAGTAGTGTTTCACAGTGAAGCTTTTTTTCGTACAATTAGCAGCTCACGTTCTGGAGCTCATGCTGTTGCTTAGCTGACCTGTTCTGGTAAAGTGAGTATGAATCCCTCCCCATGCTGCTTGCGCAGAAAAATATCTCTTGACTCTTATCTCTGAAGCAATTAATTAGTTTAAAGCAAGTTTTTTGGCTCTGCTTCAACTTTGATTTAAAGGATAAGGAAATGTGACTTTTGAGCTGTAAAAATGCACATTGAAATAATAAAAAGACACTTACGAAATGTTGTCATGCAGTATGTATTTAGCACTTTTGGTTAGTTAAAGTGAAAAGGATGACTTTAAGTTTGAATAGCAGTCTACAGTTGTCTCTCAGTGGCTGCTGCACTTAAATTTTAAAGGGTAGAAAATACACATCAAAAGCTGAAGCAACAGGAAGCTTCCCTGCTGTCATTGGGTTGCTGGCTGGTGAGACCTGTTTCTAGGCTGTGGTATTAGCTGTCATGAGTTCTTGCTCTTTAGTAACTGTTTTTGTCTTTGTTGCTCAAGACAACCTATCTTTTGGGTTATATGACACATTAACTTGCCTTTTGATTGGAATTACCTACTTAGATCGTCTTACCTTCCATGTGTGGGGTTTTTTTCTTTTTTCTGAGATAGTGATACGAGGTGGCCTATAGCCAGGCTGCTTGGGAGAATTCATCAAGAACATCTTCCCGGCCCTTAACATCTGTGCATGCATGCTTATCTTGAACGTGTGCTTATTTTAGAGCTCTTGTGAATGCTGAAAGTCAGACCGATTAACTCTTGCTAAACAGGATAGTTTTCAGAAAGACTCAACTGAACCATGGTGTGATGCATGGGGATAGTCTTCTAGGATGTTAGCTTTTAATTGCCGTGTTCTTTTGCATATACCAAGTTCTTATCCTCTTTATTCAGTGAGTGGTGAATTCAGGAATGGTGAGAACTTGTTTTGAATTGGCGTTCTCTTGCAATGTGTCTAGTTCTTGGTTACTAGTTAGTGATAACCTTATAAATAACTTCTGTTTGGAGGAAAGTAAAGCTAAAGTGTATGCTGCCTGCATAAAGTCTGACCATAGCAATGCTTTTTTTTATTTCTTCTACCTCCAGACTTAAAATTCCCATTACTGTTTCTTTACTAGAAGGGTGAAGGGAGA
This sequence comes from Ibycter americanus, assembly GCA_035590275.1. Lineage (NCBI taxonomy): Eukaryota > Metazoa > Chordata > Aves > Falconiformes > Falconidae > Ibycter > Ibycter americanus. The sequence goes on from JAVJGI010000035.1 coordinate 16,908,030, forward strand.
TGCTAGTGCTGTTAGATGTGTGTCTGACTGATCTTGGAGAAACTTTGAGCTTTATTATAAGATTTATTTTGATAATCACTCAAATGAATCTGCAAAGATTTACAGGTCATGTGAACACAAAATTCCATAGCTTTTCTAAAACTACTTTTGGACAGATATGTGACTATGAAAGTGAATAAACCAAATTAGTCTTAAGACCATTTCCTTCTTGCACTGGTGTTCAGAATTCTTTCTAGTCATGGATTAGGGTTCATTGTGCTATGATACACAGAAAGATGATAGTCTCATTTTTGCATCAGTGTGCTGACTTTCTGTGGTTGTTTTTTTTTCTTCCTACCTTCCCAGCTATGCCATCTGGTGGATAGATTTTCCTAGTCCATTCTAGCTGTGGACAGCACAGGAGTATGCACACACGTGAGACTATCATGAGCACAGCAGATGTGGAATATAGAATCATAGAAAAGTTTGGGTTGGAAGGGACCATTAAAGGCTATCTAGTTCAACTCCCCTGCAATGAGCAGGGACATCATCTTTAACTGGTTGAGGTTGCTCAGAGTCCCATCCAACCTGGACTTGAATGTTTCCAGGGATGGGGCATCTACCACTTCTCTGGGCAACCTGTTCCAGCGTTTTTACCACCTTCGTTGTAAAAAAATTCTTCCTTATCTCTTCTGAATCTGCCCTCTGTAGTTTAAAACCATTACCCCTTGTCCTATTGCTACAGGCCCTACTAAAAAGTCTGTTCCCATCTTTCTTAGAAGCCCTGTTTAGGTACTGGAAGGCTGCTATAAGGTCTCCCTGGAGCCTTCTCTTCTCCAAGATGAGCAGAGAAGCTTTTCCTCTTTCAATGCAGTTTTTCTTTTTAGCCTCCACAGCTGAAATTGCTACTTTCTTGTGTTGTATTTTGCCCCGTTTAGGCACACCACCTTTGTGGGAAATGCCCTGAAATTTGCAGAAATCCTGAGCTAGATGAATATACCAGGCTTACATTTAAGCCTGGCTGTAAGCTAATTCAAACTTCATTTATGTGTAGAAAAGTTCCCTCTATATCAAAGCAGGGATGTTGGAATAGGTGTGACCTTACTTGTAAGAAGTGCTGTGAGTGGTGTTAAGTAAGACTGCTGTATTTCTCTCTGGGTGTTGGGCTTCCTGTTTTTGTGCTGTATGTATGTGTCTCTTAAATCTTCTGGATATAAGGCAGCCCAACTGGACTGGATGTTATACACTCTCAAATATATAGGTATGTGTCTTGGTAAACACTAAGGAGTTTATCATATGGAGGAGAGGATGTACTTGGGGAAGCCCAGACATATAGCAGCCTTAAATACAAGCTGTATTTCTGTGAGAAGGGTTTATTTATATAGCTGTACAAACAAATTTACCTTGTCTGGGCAAGATCCCTTGCTTTCCTAAATCTAGCTAACCGATTTAAAATTTGATGGAACTTAATGTGGATCTGCTGTAAAAATTATTTTTGGTGAGGCTAGGAGGACTGCTAGTTCTGATAGTACCAATCCACCAAGGAAGCTGGGAAATACCATTAAGAGAGCTGTCAGACTTCCAGTAGATGTGGAGAATGGTTATTGCTTCAATGCTCAGGTCGAAGTGTGATTTTTTTTTTTTTTGATTGCCTTAAAAGCTGGTTGTGTAGTGTTCTTACAGTGTCATGTGATGTCTGCTAAGAAAGCTGCAACCTTCATTTTTTCTGATTTCCGAGATCTTACAGGTTGTGGTAAAGATAGAAATTTGAATATTAATTTGATTTTACAAGTGGAAGTTGGATTTTAAATGCTCATGAAATAATTAATATTTTCCATACTTGTTTTAAATGCTATAGACCTACTGGCCTAATGTATTATGGTCAATAATGTATTTCTTGTTTGGTTAGTGTCTTAACTAATTAACATATCCAGCCAGCCTGGTGGTGTGGTGTATTATACAGTAGTAGTGCTTGCAGTTCCACAAGCTCTGTAACTGATACTGAAAGAGAGAGACAATTGTGGAGGAGGAAAAAAAAATAGACCTTAATGATCTGTTGTAGAAACATAAACCATGGAGGTGAACCTTGAATAAACAAGGGTTATTACCTGGTTTAGTGTGAAATCACTGGATAATCTGCTATTAGAAAAATAAACAAGGAGAACTTAATAAGGAGTTTCTTGCAAAGGATGTGTTTTTGAAATAGTCTTTAGAGAAAGAAAATTGGCAGTTTTCATATGTTTCTTGGAGGGTAGGTATTAAACAGGGATAAGGGACAGAAAGAATAATTATGATTGTTTCTGGGTTTGTACAGCAGTGCAAGTATTGACCAGTTTAGCTTCATAAGTGCATGAAGAATGGGATAGTTGGCTTGAAAAATTGCACTGAAGGCCAAGAGCCCAGCATCAGGCAGTGTGTGCGGGTGTTCCTTTATTCTATTTTGTCACTTGAAGGCTACATGATTCAGTAACTTTTGTTTAGATACTCAGCAGCACAGTTTTTGAGTCATTCAGTGTTACTCACAATACAGCTACATCATAGTATAAAAGGAGAAAACCACCGTTTTTGCTTAATGTAGGTAAGAGTATTTTTAATACTTTATGGGTGCAATTAAAAGCGCATTAGTGACCACCAAATGTAGGCATGTAACTTTTTTAAAGGGGGGAAAAAAACCCCACCACTGTATGGTTTAACACCGTGAAATCAGGCATACTATATTTGGCTGTTGCTCAGTAAGATCAGATGCTGTACTCAAGAAGTGGGGGTGGATATAGGGGAATCTACTCTTAACTACAACCGGAGGTACCTCTGCGGTGTCTGGTTCAAATGTGAACATGGAAATAAACCTGCTTACTGCCTTCTCTCCACTGTTGTGTGATTTGTCTTAGTACACAGGCTGAGTCATCTTAGTTTCACAGCACCATATTCTGTGTGTTTTGTGGGTTTTTTTAATACAGCTTGATACAAAGCTTTTGTGCGTATATCCAATATCACCATATTAGTTAAATACTTGAGAAGTTGAAGAGGTGCAAAAGTTATGTTAAACCATAGCTTTTTGTATTACACTTTCAGTAACTTCTCTTCTTGGTACTTCTCAGGAGTTACTTCATAACTTTGTAGTTTGTCTCTGCCTTCCTTAAAACTTAGGAATTTCATTAGCATTGATTTAGAGGAAAAGAAAAACTTTGAGAAAGAAGCTGAAATTCTTTGTTTCATGAGATTTTTATGCTAGATGAACTTTCCAGTGGACTAGAACAGGAATTGCTACCAGTTCATGTCATACAGCATACTGAGAGTCTTCTACCTTAAGCTTTGCTAGTTCAGTGAGTTTTAGATTCAAGTGTAATTAAGCAAACAGTAAGTATAGACCAGTAACACACATTAGGGTTACACATTTTGCCTACAGAATGGAGCAACTAACGTAATCTTGTCCTTCAACCTTGAATTCAGCAGTTCTTGGAACTGTGGGTGATACAGAACGACTGAGACTGTCAGTTTATGGAACCTTTGTGTAAGGAAGCAGGTGGTCCATGAAAAGCAAATATAATGGGGGAAGATTGGCATGGGGACACTTGCATGTTTTCAAGGTCTTCTTTGGGTATCCCCTGAAGCAACTTTACATACTAGTTCATAATGAAGCTCCTTCTCTATGAGCATTAATACTACTGGATAATATATATTTTAAGAATGTAAATTCAAGTTTGGGTAGAAGAACATTGCTTTGCTGTTTGGTTATTTTCCTGGTTAGAAATTAAAGGCTTGGGCAGTTTCTTACTCTGCAGGGAATTTGTGTTCGTTAAGTCAGTCTTGCTAAAATGAGTTCACAAGCAATCACTGTGTTCTTCAGCAAAATACTTACTTTCAAAGGCATCCAGTGAAGGCAAATTTATTAAGATTTTAAGATTACTTGGATATAAAAGCACAGTTCTTCAGGAAAAATCTCCCTAGAAGGCTGATTCTTCTATTTTTAGTGGGAAGTTTGGGTGATGTATCCGTAGGAAAGGTACAGGGCTTTGCTGTGTACACCACACAGAGGAGCTGTATATTCAGCAATATGCTGCTTAGTGAATTGAGCAAAGCTCTGGAGGGCTTCATTATTGTTGTCCACCAGTGTAATGCATGGATGAAAGCCATTCTAAGCTTAGGTCTGTTACAGCAATTCTGAAAGTTTGAAAACTTGTGTTGCTGGCTTAACTCTCAGTGTTTTGCTGCAAGATAGGGAGTGGCTGCTTCTGGATGACAGCTGAACAATTTAAATAACAGAAAATATTTTTGAGGGAGTAGAAGAAAATCCAATGTCATATTCCTGACTTAAAACCATGACAATATATAACTTGGATTTTAAAAATGCTGAGAGCAGATGACTTCAGAACACATTTCCAAAGTCAGCGTAGGGGCTGTTTTTAGCAAGTCATAGGTAATGGCACCTTTGACTTCCAAATCCGTTCTGCTTCTACTATTGAGAGGCTGTTAAGGATTCATCAAATACTCCAAAGTACTTTAAAGTACAAGAAATAAACAGGTAAATGTTGTAGTTAAACATTTGGGGGGGAGGGGGAAATGTAAGCTTGTGGGAATTTTGTGTGTAATTTGTAAAATTGCATGCTTGCAGTCTTGTGTTGTAGTTTGGGGTTTTTTTAGATATACTCTGGCAAAATAGATCTCTATAGCTGTAATTTCAGAAATAAGCTTGGCTGAAGCTACTGTGAAAAGAAGAACCAGATGCTTATTCCTTCACTAGTTCTAGCCCAAGTTCACAGTGGATGTATTCTCCAGCCTGGGGAACTATCTAGATCACTGTTTTGTTTTGTTTTTGTCTTTGTACTAGAAAGAAAAGATCAGATCACTGGTGCAGTTTTACTGTGTGGCCACATAAATGTATTTGCTTGCCAAAAAAGCTGAGTGTAGGGAAAGAAGGAGGCGGCTTCATAGCAATCATCCTGTCCCAGCTTTTTATGAGACTTAGGAGAAGTCTGTCTGGGTTTTAATGTTATTGTAAAACCATGAGTGTTTTGTCCAGTAAACAGGACATGTCTGGTATTAGAGAACACAGTATAAATGCTTAGGACAGCTGTGCATGCCACAGCTGACTTAGTGAAGAAACTTCTATTAGTGATGCCACAAAATGAGCAGTTTAGTTAAAAGAGTGGGAGCCACACCAGAAACAGTGTGACAGTATAGGTTAAATGTATTTTCTCCAGTTCATGGAAGAGTATGGCAAAAAGTGGTGCTCATAAACTTCCAACAGCCAGTTCTTGACCCAGTGTACCTAGTGTTACTCCATTCCTCCCCCCCACCCCCCCCCAGTATTGCCTTACATAATCTGCTACTCCAGCATGAATTCGGAGGGATTAAAAAAAATTACTAGTTTTGCTGAAGTTTTTATGTCCTGCCGCTGTGCAGCTCGTGCCTTGGATTACTAATTGCTGTTAGTAGACTTGCTAAGGTTGCTTATCAAAGTTTGTGTAGATGGAGAGACCATTTTAATATTGATAAGAGCAGCTATTGGATTGCTATAGGATCTACTGTGCTAAAATAATAGCCTGACAGTACAATGCATATAGTTGCTCTTAGTTTTCTTTATTCCCTTCTATGTCACTCTGATTTAAGCTCCTTGCATCAAAGGCTTGTTCTGGCACAGCACTACACGTGTGGGATTGTGTATTACAACAGGAATTGCTGTTCCTACTGAAGACTTCTATGTAAATCAAAGCTTGTTTACAGCATCTGTGTCTTAGATGAAAGAGAATTCATTTATGTCTAATGTTGAGATGCTGTTTCTGCTCTGGGTAAATGACAGCCATATAAAAATGATGGTTTTCCCAATGCTCTTAAAGGCTTTTTGTGAGCTATGACTTGCGTGTTTTAAGAGTGGTTAGCTCTAGTAATTCATAAATGAGTCTGAAAAACATCACTTAAACTCTTCATCTTATTCTCATAACCTCCTCTTAAATCTGTTCTTGGGGATTTGGCTTTTGAAAAAATGTGGTGAGAGATGCTCTTGTTTACAGTCTGTACAGTACTCAGCTGAGTCAAGGAAGCTTGATCAAATTCTAGTTGTAATGTAAGCTGGTGAAAGATTTGCTTAGTCTTGCTTGTAAACTTGTACCACAGCCTGTGGCACAGCTGTTGCAGGTGACTACTTGGTGAACTTTTCAGTGCCTTTGTGAATCCAGCATAGTGCTGAGGCTCTAGGGTCACAGTAGCTTCTCATTTTTCAGCATGTAGTACCCTTATCGATGATCAGGGGGCGATGGGAGAAAATGTCTCTTCTCTTTAACTATATTATTGGTGATTATTCCTCATGAAACCCCAGGCTTTGTAGTACTTAAAATGTAACTGAGCTTACACGTGTGCTATGTGGAACTGCTGACTGTTTGGGTGGAGGGTGCCTTTGCAAAGGTGCAATGGCCCAGATTTGTACCCTTCCGAAGGGCTGGAACTAACTGCAGTCATTAGATGTGTGTTGTCTCATCTTCTGAGAGTGACATACTTGCCATAGTAGTTACAGAAACTTGTCTGGAGAATCCAAAGTCTGGTAGTAAGTTTCTGCCCTGTATGTTGGTTTGTCTGTTAAGGGCTTGCAACATTTAAGGCTCTAATGTAAAAAGCAAAGAACTATCAAGACACTGGGTACACTATGGCAGTTAATTTTGAAGTCAGAAGTTGCATGTTCGCTGTGTCTTCTAGTACAAAAATCCAGCAGCACTTAAAGCCTCAAACCTATAACTCAGTTGTTCCAAGTTTAAACCTCCCTTTGAGTTTCAAAGGAAGCTAAAGGCTGGTGTTCTAAGAAATATTGATCGGATCAAAGTTATTTTAAGTATTACGAGTGCCTTCCTTGAACTGCTGTCTCAATTTTGGAATCTGTGCTTGGTGTGTTGCTACTTACAGTAATATTAATGTTCTGTATGGTGGACTTTACTAGGTTTGAGTTCTGAAACTAGAGTGGATGCAAAAAATGTGCAGTTACATCACTTGATTTTAATCTACATGAAATGGCTTAATGCTGTTGTTGCAAAACATTATGAAAGTAGTTAAATACAGAGGAGAATGTAATTGTTTATCAAAATGGGCTAAAAGAATGCACAGTTTGTAGAGGAAAATTGGGACTGAAAAACTAGTTGTGCTGCATGCTTCTTCCATGTGACCTTGATTGGTGTGACCTTGATGTTGTAAGACATGGGTTTAAAATATAACAATTGTTTCAATAAAATGGTAGCAATTGTGATAGTAAGACTGCTTTTTCAGGTGAGACCTTTATTATGTATAGTGCCAGTTTATTTTGCCTACCAAAAGGTGTTTCCGGTCTCCGAAAGGGATCATTATAAGCTACTGGAATGCAAGTGTTTGAAAAGATAGAGATTATTGGAGCATTTTTGTACCTCACAAGTTGCATAGTGAAGTCCTGTGCAAAGCTGTCAACCCCAAGATTTATTTTTTTTGCTGATAATCCCCATGGGGCTGAAGATACGTCTGTAAGTGCACCACTTAGTAGACTTTTGAGATGTGATGAAATGGAAGCCTGTAAGCATTTATTGTTTTCTAGTCACCCTGATTGTGTCCAATATCCACCATTGTATTTTAATATGTAAGCCAGTATCTTGATGCATTGAAGAATAACCAAAAAAAAAAAATGTTGCTAAAAAGCTGTTTGCTTTCTCAAGTATGGTTGAAATCTTTAATTAGCAAAAGGAATGTGACTTACCATATGGTAAATATCACCTGGTACTGATTCAGAGTTTCACTGAAAAGTCCTGTATGCCACAGCCTCGTTCTTGTGAGTTTCTAATGAGCAAAGTATTTCCAATGTATCCTTACTGCAGATAGACTGTCCCTCCTGCTATTTTGGCACATAAACTGACTGTCCCAGGATTTAGTTTCACATCAATTCCCTGTTTGAGAAAAACATTCTTCATTTCTGCCTTTTTTGCATGTTCCTGTGGCTGCTTCCTGACCTCAGTTTAACAAGTGTGTCTGGTGTTTATTAAAAATAAAAACTCATTGGTCAGATATGCAGTTACACTGGGAGAAGTATGCAGTGATAACCAGAGCCGAGCTTTTTGAGCTTAACACTTTGGACTGTAGTACTAGGTAACCTAGGACAGACAGGAGTCTCCTCTCATCCTTTTTTCCCTATTGCACGATGTAGATAATGATACTGATCTCCTCTGTAAAGTATATATATATTGAGCTTAACACTTTGGACTGTAGTACTAGGTAACCTAGGACAGAGAGGAGTCTCCTCTCATCCTTTTTTCCCTGTTGCACGATGTAGATAATGATACTGATCTCCTCTGTAAAGTATATATTCTAGGAGCTAAGCAGAAATAAAAGGAAAAGGGAGGTTATAATGAAAAAAAAAGTTGCAACCTTACTTCTCTGTTTTGGAGCGTGCAAGCAGGCAATCTAGGAACTTGATGTGTGTAGAACTAGTTTTTTGCTATTCTGTTTGCAAATCTATCTTGCTAGACTTCTTGAAGTTGCAGCTAAAATTTTTTACAAAGTAATACCTTTTTATGTTTGAGTTTGAAAGCATTTGGATTTGAACTGCTGAAGTTTTGTACCACCTACTCCTGTAGGTACTACCATGGTTTAACGCTGACTGTTGCTTCCATCTAAAGCAGATGGCAGAGCAGGATGTTCGCCTGTTGTAGACACTGATACATTCTGGTTTACTAGTTTGAACTCAGAAGTTTGGTTTATGCTGAGATGTGAGACTGAACTGGATCAGCCAAAGCGCAAACATACTTGTTCTATTTTGCTGCCTCATTAAAGGCACATTAAAGCCTCCAGCAGAGGAATCCCATAGATACTTGTGGAAAGAAGCAGCTGCAGATGAACTTGCCAGAGGTTGTTGGTTGGAGTGCAGTGACATGTGAATGCTTTTGAAAACTTGGTGCTAAATACAGGTCTGAGTACCTGAGTTACTGGTTTAGGAGTTCAATTTCATTCTGATTTGATGTCTTTGGACTTAAAGGTTCCGATAACTCAAGAGCCATTATATGGCTTTTCATATGAATGAAGGTTTCGTCAAACTTCCGTAGTTTTTAGTGTGATGTTCCCAGTATGGCGTTTCAGCTGCCAAAAGTGTAAATACGCTTGTGGCTTTTTCTTTGTATTTAGCTAGCCATGCTGAACTCAACAGTCCTAAAGTTTATTTTGTGCTAATGTGAAAGTGTTTTCAGGATTTTGATTCTCAGGATTTTTTTGTCTATTGTGAATACTCTAGCATAAGGTTAACTTAAACGCTTTTTGAAATTGCTGTTTATCCAAATGTGGACGAAAGAAAGGCTTGAATTGTTCTCTTCTGAGAACCTGGTTTAACAGGAATGTATACAGACCTTTAAGCACAGGTTACCACAGTATCAGAGATAAACTTTAGACTTCATTGGAATACAGAATTCCACCACATTTTATAGATATGTTGGAGTGTGCTCTTGCCTTTTTTGTCAGATACAAATTCCAAATACAAATTGTCTGCATGTGCCTGTTACTGTGTATCTGTGTGATAGTTACCTTCAATTGTTGAACATCTCATTTCAGTACGAGGATGTCGTCCTGGGAAGATCGTTCAGATGACTGAAGCAGAAGTTCGGGGCTTGTGCATAAAATCACGGGAAATATTTCTTAGCCAGCCTATTCTCTTGGAACTAGAGGCACCTCTGAAAATTTGTGGTATGTAAACTTCATATGTATGTTTTATGTAGGTGTTTTAACCTAGTTGAATGCTAGGTGGGTTGGAAGGATACAGAGATAGGCAAGTGACCTTGACTTGGGTGATGTGGATTAGAGTGAGGTCTTCACAATCTTAAACGTAATTTTCAGCTTAGATTGGATTAAGTTGAGAGAGGACAGCTAACCGTTGGTAGATTGCTGATGCTCCTGGTACTGTCTAGGGGCAAGTTCTATTGGCAATAAGAGCTACTTGTGCCCTTGTCTAGTGCAAATTTTGCAGCGTGTCCCTTGTACTTCCCTAGAGACTGCTTGCACAGAGCTGCTACTCTTTCAATGGCTATTTCAAAAAGCAGTTTGCTTTAACAAAGGCAACTGGTTTGTGTTGTAGTTGCTCTCTTCAAAGCATAAGCAAAACAAAGATCCTTACATACTGTGAAATGGAACACTTGAAAATAGTGTTGAAGAAAGCATTGTTAGTCTTACAATTGAAAAAATAAAACTGGATACAGACTTAAATTAGGCTTAGTTAACATGTAATAAATTCCTTGAGCTTTATAGCAAGTTTTAACAAACTTTGTTATTACTGTTAGATGTGGATAAAACTAAAACGTGTGTGTTCTTTACCTCTTTAAGCCTTTGTAAGATACTAGACTTCAGAAGTGTGCTGTTGTTAATAGGTATGCAAGCTTGTAAAAAAACCTGTTTAAAAGGTATTGTAAATAGTGGTTTGTAATAATCCTTCAAGTTATTAACAGCAGAAACAGTCTCAGAAAGCATATAGTTTCTTGAATTTGGCTTCTTAGTGTCATAGTATTAAAACTGAAGCAGTCTTTGAACTTGTTACTACTAACATGCTTAAAGATAGATTAGCTTCTTTCTAGGCTTTTTCCTGACAGATGTATCATAGCAATTTCTTACATTAAGAGAGGATATTACCAATTTAAAAAGAAAAAAAAACCAAACCAAAACAAAAACAAAAGCCACTAATGGCAAAGTCATTTTTAAATTACTAATTGCTTGGTAGGGTGGGGAGGAGAAACCAGACCAGCTTGCCTAATAACATGAAAGTAAAATCCAGCTTTACTATGTTGTGTTTATGCTATGCTGAAAAGATTGCAGTAGTCTCATCGTATTCCTAGATAAAGAAGAAATAAAAACTCAAATATTTAGACTGTACATAAGTCAAGGTTTGCAAAGTATAATTAGCCTCCTTCAAAGTTTAGTTTCTCATTTGTTTAAATGGAGATAGTTGAAAGGACTGTTAAGTACACAATAATAGGGTAGCAAATGCACAGTTAAATAAGGCATTTGTTATTTTTAAATTGGATTCCAAACACAGTGATAGCACCAGGAAGTGTCAGGTGCATCTAAATTTAATATTAGAACATTGTCTAAGATGCATTTAGATAAAAGTGAAAGAAAGATGATTGTTTTCAGCAAAAGCAAAATATGCAGGCTGTACTGCTTTGAACTACTATTTTAGTGTGTTCAGGCAGTGCCTGAAGAACCATTCATTATAGGATTGTCTTGTCTTGTAATCATGTCAGTTCAAAATAAGCTTTTACATCTTGAATTGCTGTGTTTTAATGTAAGATGAAAGATATTCTTATGTAAACGTCCATTTTAAAATAGGTGCATTTGTTACTGTAAGGCTTTGTATCTGGTAGAGTTCAATTCAGCTTGTACCTATATGAAGCTGTATTTTAAAATGCCAGGTGCCTTGAATGGAAAATGCTTTGGTCCCTTTGCAAAATCGTTTCTGTAAAATGCTCCTTTACCTTTTAAGTGCTTTGGTCCCTCTGGCTCCTGTGTGTAACTGAAAGTAGTTCTACGCAATAAACACAGTTACAATATTCTTTCTGCTGTATATTTACTTGATAGTTAACTCTGGTGGTGATGAAGTCTGGGGAGTATATTTATAGTGTAGCTCTGGCGTACTAGACTCAGCATAGCAATGACTTATTGAGGAGTCATTCTATATTTTCTTCTGGTTGCGACCTGGAGATTTCTAAATATCAAGTAGAATAGCAATCATTCTTGTTGTAACATATGTGAAAATTATTTTAGCCAGTGATACTTCAGATTATCTGGAATTGGATAGTGGATAATGTTCCCTGTTGTTAGAAGAAAATTGGGAAGTGATACCTGCCCCTGAGTGAGAAATAATTATGGAAGATGCTGCCTGAAGGAAGAAGTATTGGAAAGAGTAAAGAGGAATATAGCCATGTACTCTTCTTACCACTGTATGCTCTAAGAATGGAACTGTAGAGCACAGAGATTTGGGAACCTTTTTTCCTTTTTGGGATTATGGATAAAATTGTAGAGAGATGTGTGTTGGGTTTTTTTGCTTTTTTTAAGGCCATAGTAGCTAGTGCTGTACTGGAGAGTAGCTGTGCTTAATATTGGGATTTTGCCACTGAACAAGCAGCAAAAGTAAAAATGAATTTATGGAATGCTTAGTGTAAGGGACCAGGAGGTACTAAATTTGAATAGCATACAGCTTGTACTGAAGGCTTCTTGCATAGCTTTTTTTGTATTCAGTCACTTCAGTAATGAATTTTACAGTCAGCTGGAATACATTGCATGTATTCTACAAGCTACTGTGGAGCTGCTCTGGTATCTTTGACCTTACGGGCAGCTCACAGATAACTATGGCTAGTCTGGTATGATATGCTGTGGTCTTTTAATTACCACACAGAGGTTTTTCATGGAAAACGCGCTTAGTTTTAAAGTTGGCGGTGTGATGAGTAACATGACAGTTAATTTTTCCCATGATACGTCTGCAGGGTTGTGTATCTTTTAAGGGGTATCAGTCTTTGAGTCTCTGTACTGTTCTTATATGAATAATTGCATTGAAGGAGGAGTTACCCTAAGTGCTGGGGAATGGGAATCTTAGTACAGCAATGTTATGGGGGGACAAGCAGTTGGCCTTTGAAGTAAGTGCTCTCTGCCAGCACAATGTTCTGTTCTCCCCAGCTTATCTAGATTATTTACTGATCTATTTTTGCAGTAAATAATGGACTTAACTTTTTCTTTTCTTTCAACTTTCATTGGCTTCCTGGCCATGTAACTGTTCAATTAGAGCTTGTCTTTCTGACCTTGTTTTAATTTGAATAAGTTAGAGCCTGGTTAGAAAGCTTATACTTAATTGTGAAGACTTCTGTAGTTTTTGGTGTTAAGATTGGCTTCATAACTGACATAGCAGTTCTGCAAATGCTGTGGGTTATTTACATGTAGTAAGTACTTCAGTTTGTAATATTAATGTGGTTCTTGGCTTTCTGATACCTATTGCCAGTCTGTTTTTAAAGGAAATATGAATGTGTTTTTTTAAGATCAGTTAATAAACAGTGATTATCTGACTCGACTTCTTGATTTGGGTACTCTTTTGATGTTGTCGCACTAATCCTCAGTACACATTTTCTTACTCAGGTGATATTCATGGTCAGTATACAGACTTGCTTCGATTATTTGAATATGGAGGATTCCCACCGGAAGCTAATTATCTCTTCCTTGGAGATTATGTAGACAGAGGCAAACAGTCTCTGGAAACAATTTGCCTATTACTGGCATATAAAATCAAGTACCCGGAAAACTTCTTTCTATTAAGAGGAAATCATGAGTGTGCTAGCATCAATCGGATCTATGGATTCTATGATGAATGTAAGTAAAACCTATTTATTTTGAAAGACTGTAACAGACTAATACTGTGTTTTGGAAACACTTCTGGTAGTGTCTGCAAGAATGTTAATGTTCTGTGAACCTGCTTTGAAACTTTCTAAAAGTACATTTCAAACCAAGGTTAAAGTCTCACTCTAGAGAATTATTCTTTGCTCTTCTGTCCTTGAAATACTGTTGCAGGAGACTGAAACTTAAGTACACTAACAGAAATATAGCTCTGCAAAGACAATTTGCTAACATTTTTGGTCAGGTTGTGATATGTATTGTGTGTTGGTCTTCGGTTTCTAATGTTGCACACTGTTCTTGCAGGCAAGCGGAGATTTAACATTAAGCTGTGGAAGACCTTCACAGACTGTTTTAACTGTCTGCCTATTGCAGCCATTGTGGATGAGAAGATCTTCTGTTGTCACGGAGGTAAGCTGATGACTGCTTTTAAAGGCTGTGTCTAAACTGATCTTTGGGTTAATGCTATACCAAAAGGAGTGTGGATGTGCATACTTGATATTTAGCTGGAGATGTTTAACCTTATATTGTCTGTAAAGGCTGCTGTTATGCCTTGTGCTTTTCTGTGTACCTGGCAGCAGACAGATGTCATTTATCTGATACACATGGCCCTCTGTGCCTGGGTGTCTATAAGTATTCCCATCAGTATGTCCTTCTCTGGAGAATACTGAATGCTAGAATTCTTAACTAATTTGCCATGACTTGTTGCTGTTACTATCTGTTGGTGCGGCCTTAGCTAACATCGGCATGCCTAGCAGTGAAGTGAAAGAGTAACTTTCGCAAGTAACCCCAGCTCTATAGTCTTGGCCTCTTTATCTGGTTTCATAAGATGTTGGTGGAAGGGACCTCTGAGGTCACATAGTCAAGCCTGCTGCTTGAAGAAAGACATCTGTTAACATTAGAGCAGGTCAGCCATGGCTTGATGTGACTACATAAAAAAATTGCTATTGGAAAAATCTGTGTTCTGTGGGCACCTGTCCCAGTGCTGCCCTGTTGTTATAATGAAAAAAGTGTTTGGTGTTGATCTGACTGAGGCTTGTGACTTGTCAGAATATTGGAACTTAATTCGGTGCTTTTCTTTGTAGAAGGGGACTCCTCATGTTTTTACAGGCAATGATGCTTACAGGTTTTCAGGACCTTGCAGAATCAAATGATGAGAATTTCAAATTATCTGCAGTAAGTGCCATCCTGCCTCTTTGCAGCTGTCTTTGAAAGGCCCTCTGTTAATAAGGAACTTGATGCCTTGCACTGAGTGATCCAGAGATGGTCTGGTGTGTCACACATGTCAGTCCCACTGTCAGTGAGATAATTAAAGATCAGTGGAAGTGAGAGCACTGCAGAAACCTCTAGTTTGAACAGCTCCATTTGGAGTTAGAAATAACATGCACCCAAAATTTCTAAGCAGACTCTTCCAGACTTTGTGAGACTGTATTGATGGCTGCCATCTTATCTTTATTAATTACAGGTATTCCTGCAAGAGTTTTGCCTGTGTAGAACGTGCTATAAAAATGATCCTGGCTCTTCTTGCATCTTCTGTTGAAAGCTTCTGCCTTCAGTGCCTGCTAGTATAAGCTGTCAGTTTTGTGCATAATATGCTCTGAGGATTATATCCCTGTAAATACGGAATTAATGCAATGACAGACAGTTGAGTCTGCCAGTCTCCAGGTAGCATTGACATGTTAAAGGAAGTACTTGTTTTCTCACAGGTCATCTTTTCATCTTCTCAATCAGTGTGATGTCTCTTGGTTTTTTCTTATTTTAAGAACTGATACGTATCTTATGAGCTAGATCTCATAATTTTAAGAATGTGAGATACAAAATCACTTCTGCACCAAGGCAGCCAATTATCAGTGGCTAAAACTATGTAATAAATCAGTTTCCAAAAAGCTGATGAAGGAATTATTATTTCACTATCATTATACTTTTTTGAATTTTGTTCTATTTGAGATACAGTAGAGAATGAATGGTGACAAAATACTGTGGTGTTTCAGACAAACTTAGGTGGGTGGTAGAAGGTGGTTAAGAAAGCTTAGCAGATAGAGTAGAATGCTATGTTCTGTGACAGAACTACTAGTTTTGTGTATATATGCACTTGAGACCTGAGTTATGAGCAAACAGCCTATTTTTTTAAAGAAAAAAATTAAAGCTTTTTAATGTATTGGGGGGGTTTAACTTCTTGTTTAATCAAGTAGAAAAACATTTATTTTGTGCGTACTATGCTTAAAGGATCCTCTTATGAAAAGCAATATTTACTACTTTATTGAATGCTAATTGTCCCTTAAACTAGTACAGGCTTCATCTCTAACTGGAATTACTATCATTCACAACTGATCTGAAGCTGTGAAATAAAGTGAAAAGATTACTAAATGTGCTGTGTGCTCCTGATAAATGAAAGTAGACATTCAGCACAAATAAGTTTTGCCCTTTTTCCGCTCTTCTCCAGTCCTATCCAAACTGCATTCCAGATCCCATGAAGTTATGGACTGTCAACGCCTTTTCATGATGTTACTACTATAATAAACACTGAGGCAGCAACACAAACCATTCAACTCTGCTGGAGGTTGAAGCTAGCATGTAGATATAAGGTAGGTGCCTTTTTTACTATATTGCGCATTTTTGCATAGTTTATTTTAAAAATATTGTCCTCTGGGATATATAATAAAACTTTGCAAAACCGCATAACATAGTAAAACAAAAGGCACCTAACTTAGCCAGTAGGCTACCTACAATAGCTTGAAAACCTGAGTCAGCTTTTTTACCTAGACTTTTCTGGGCATCTGTTGTTTGGCGTTCTTTATCTCACAATATACATCAAACCCCTTTTGCCATCCCTGTCTCCAGATATTCATGCTGCTGAAAGGGTATTTCATTGTATCCCTTCCATCACTTCCCTCTCTCTTCCCTGTCTTTTCACATTGCTCATACAAGCCATATTTTGGCCTTTTCTTAAGGCTGTCCTCTTGACTTCTGACTTTGCTCTTTATCTTCTTCATCAGAGCTTATGCCACAACTATTCCTGACTTACCCCTTTTTCTCGGCTTTGTATTCTGTACAGTATTGTCCTCTTATCTATGACACCGCTCTGTAGTCCTGTTCTTTAGAGATCTTACGTGATTACTTTCAATTTTCTGTAAATTAAGTCCATGTTGTAGTGTCATGTTGATGGAACACATTGGTCTTATGTTGGATTTAAGCTGTCAGATGGGAGTCATGTTAGTTTAGTAGAATACTGGATTTACGTAATATTTTCAAGCTCTGGAATTCTTTTTTTCTTGTGACAATGAAATGTATGTTGAAGGCTAAGTCTACTTGATAATTTTCCATAGTATCCAAAGACACCTGAAGAGCTTCCTGGATTATACTATAAAAATAAGTAACCATCACTTTTACTTTACCAATTCCACTTGATTAGGGAGTGGTTTGTATCTAGAGCATGGATTTGATGAGTCTGCCAGGAGTAATGACAGTTCATTTTCTATTTTCCCTTAGGGAAGGGGTGCTCTTACACTTTGAGAAGATAGTATGCTGAAAGATATTTTTTCTGTGCTTAGGTGTCCTTATGTGAGAAGACAACTTAATTCAATTGTGTACTTTTCAGTTTTATTTCAGTACACATAGGTTGCAGCAATCACTGTAGTGGCAGCAGCTTGACAGTGAGCTTTAGTAGCCTGTGTTTGCATTCTTATTTCCTTCATTTAATGTTGATCATGTACAGCTTCTGTCTGTAGATCTGAATTTCAGACATTAGCTATTTCTTTTTGTGCAGGGGGAGTGAGGAAGATATGTGGGAGAAGATGACCTCTTGGGTGGCTACAAAGGGGTCTACAAACATGCATTTTCTGGGGTTTTCCTATTTTACAGTGTTGTATATTAGCACAGAAGTAAACAGCTACAGGGTTGAGACATGGTTTGTAGTAACATTTTCTCTTTAAGACCTTTATGTTTTGGGTGCAACTTGAAATGCTGAGACCTGTAACCTCATAAAAGGTCACAAACTGGTTGTGTTTGTATCACTGAGATTGTCCGTTACATCACTGGGTATGGTGCTGAGTAGAATCAGAGTAGAATCCACATGCTTTTGTGCTAATATAATCTGCATGCAAATAGATCAGATTCAGGAAAGGGGAAGTGGTGGGTTAGTCAAAGTTTAAAGGCTGGTTGTCTACTTGAATTTGTATTAGTATACCTGTATTGTTGTGTGAGTAGACTTAACCAAAACTCCTTTGATACGCTATTTAATGTAAGATTTCTGCCATCCTTCACAACCTCAAGGCAATGCTGTGAAGACAGCTTTAACAAGCCAATCTAAAATCTTAATACTTGAAGAAAAGTTCCTCAAGTCTTTATATCAAATGCATTGGAGTCATTGTTCCTGGAACACGCGTGTTGCCACTATGCAAACTGATGTCAGTTGAAATTATTTTACACGGTGACTCCTTTCCAATGACAGGTTTTCTTCTATCATGTTTAAAGTTCTGGACTGAGTCAAATGGATATGGCTTGTTAATATGAAGTATGTTTCATCACGAAAAGGTTTTCATGCTGTATTTCCAAATTTTGCAACATTCTTAATTAGGTAGTCTTGGCCTAAGTCATTTAAGTTACTTTAGGACCCTTGTTTAAGGATGTTAAGATGCTAGAGCATCTAGTAGGCTCTCTTTCATGCCTGTATGTCTCAAGTGGAAAAGCTCTAGAGTGTGTACTTAGTGTTCAGAGGGTGGCTTTGGAAACCCATGCTTTGTCTGTAATTGCATGTTAATATGGCAAAACTGTACTGAAAGAGCTGTGTCTTTGTGATAAAAGATTTTGTGAGTAATCAAGGTACTATGCTTTTATAAATGACTAAGCAGTTGAGCTGTGGTAGATGACTACCTCGGTGCTCCTTATCTATTGCAGTTGCACAGTCTAGTATTTTGTTTATGGCATCCAGTAACTGCTGCTCAGCTGATGTGTGGTGAAACACTGAAATACAGTGATGTGACTTGCAATTCTGGTCACACCTGCAGGCTGCTTTGGCTTGTGGTCTGTTAAAGCTTGATGGGGGATTTCCCTTTAGCTTTTATGAAGAAGGTCATCTGCACCCAGTTTAATTATGTTAGGTAATGGGAATGCTATCCATTCTAGTAAACTGTTTAAGAGAATGTACTTAACTGTAGAACTCCGCTGTGTGGCTAAAAGCATGGTAGGAAAACAATTAAAACCTCTTGCTAATTTCACTTCCATTATTCTCTGTTCAGGAACTTAATTGTCTTATAACAAACTGGGGTTTTTTATATTACAATGGAAACAATGGATGCTGTATGACTTTGAACTTCTAATTGTGTATTCTCTGGAACCTTTTTTACAGGTAAAATACATAGATAAGTCACTTGTTTTCTTGTACTTACAGGACTGTCTCCAGATCTCCAGTCAATGGAGCAGATTCGGAGAATTATGAGACCTACAGATGTTCCTGACACAGGTGAATGACATGGAATCTACTGTAAATAGGTCTTAATGATGAAAAAAGTTTAATCAGTTTCTGTACAGGCAATGCAATGACTTAACACAACCTCTGCTCACTGTGTAGTATTCCTTGATGTCTGTGTAGGGCGTGAGTCTTGTCCCTCATGGTGGCTAAGTTACCTGATAAGTTAGAGGCTATTGCTCACGTTGTTATTGCTTGTCATAACAGTGTAGGATGCATTGTCCAAGTTTGGATACCTTATCTACAAGTTTGCCTTAAAACAAACGTAGAAATCTAACAAAAGATCAGATGAAAACTAAAATCAGATGAAACTAAACAGCTAGGTTTTTTTTCTTGCCTTGATTAGGCACACCCAAACCTTTTAGTCTGTCAAAGAACATAACTGTTTAAAGCTTGCTGAGTATTATTTAAAGTATATGGGCTTTTCTTTACTTGGGGCCATGTCTCTTTCTTTAAATTTGTAAAGTATAGATATTACTTCACTGCTATTGGTATTTCAGTTGGTTGTATCAGCGTGCTAGTCCTGAAGTTTTCTTCTACTGATACGTTAATACCTTGTATATAGATGCTGGATACAAATTGCCAGTGCTTTCTGTACAGTATTGTTTTGAATGGTTTAATTAATCATCTTCCTCAGTGTCCAATTTATTCCAAATTTTGTTACTAGGGAATTGAAAAGACTCAAGCAGTACAGTGGGATGTTTTTTGAAGTGTTGATTTCAAGTGGTCTGAAATTAACTTTGAGGAAGATACCACATCTAAACCTTTTTTTGAAACACAAATTACAATTACAGTTAAAGCTTGGAATAGAAGAATTCTACTTCCTATAATGCTTTTCAATGCTGATGCATAGGAGTAATTCAGGGACTAATATTAATATATGTGCTGTCCCTTAAACAACAACATTTCTGTGCAAGCTGGTATATGCATACTTGACACTGAGAAGCATGACTAGACTGGTGAAATGAGTGTTTCTGTAGTGTAAATTACTACATTGTTCTTCCTTTTATGCTATTTATTCACTCAATGCATAACCAAATAAATGTCAGTATAGACGAGTCAGTCTTCACATTTATCAGAGCTCTCAGAAAAGATGGTTCTGTCAACACACTAATACTACTGCTTGAGCCACCCCCACTTCAGGAATGCCCTTGCAGAATGTGGTTCTCGTTTCCATGGACACTCCACTGAAGTATCTGTATTCTTAGTGCCTCCTAAAAATAACTGTAGAGATTTAAAAAAAAAAAAAAAGGCTTTTGATCTACGGAATGGTTTGCAGTGTTAATTTTGCTTTCAGAAGCAATAGCTGAATGTTTACCAGCAGAGGTAAAATGAAATGTCTCGTCAGAGGCTTGTGTGTATATGGTACAGTGACATAGGTCTTGGCCTTTTGGACCACTTAAGGCAACCAGTATTACAGAATGGAAGTAAATCTTGTGTAAGAATGAAAAATTCACAGAAGTGAGACCACTTCAGTCTTAAGTTAAAAATCCTTAAAAGCTATCCCTTTGTGGAGGGATGTCATTTGGTGAATGTTTGTACTGATACAGAAATTCATGGTAGGTGTTCATGTGGCTTCTGCTGAGAACATTAGATCACTATGATGGTTTTGTCTAGCCTAATGGGAAAAAAGCCTTTTCAACTAATTTAAACACCTCTTCTTATTTTGGTGGCATTTTTATGGGGTTTGGAAGCTGTTTGCTCGAATCTGACTCTGTATTCCAACCTAACAGTTACCAAAGGCAAGTGATTTAGAGTATTTGCATTTTGTGAAGCCAAGGTATAAGGTGATGTGTTTTGGTTGGTGTTGCCAACCATTTGCTTATTAGGAAACTGTAGTTCCCTCTTTTGTGTAATCTTGAGTGCCTCCTATCTGCTGTGTTGTGGTACGCTCCTGGTCAACCTAATGTATTGCAATGGTAGATGTTGCATGTTAAAATATAAACCTACTTGGGTAACATAGTTTAGTTTATACAAATTTATTGCAGGGCTCTGTTAACACCACTGCTAAAGGTTATAGGACAGACTTGCCTATTGTTGTGTGTAATGCTAAACAGTATTTGATTTTTGAGGAGAGGACAGAAGAGGAAGCTCTTCTTAAGCGATCACAAGTTCTGTCACTTTTTGGAAGTTCACGATAAGAAACCATTAGGGATTGCAGTGCAACTATTATGTTTTAAAAAACATGTTACTTAATACAGAACTAAATTTCAGTAAAGTTAGTTTTTTGTCATATGCTGTCTGTATTCAGTAGTTTATTTCTAGATAGATATTTTATCTAAAATGCAGTTGTACTTGCTCTGTTGTTATAAAATCTTAGCCTCTGCTAGAGAGGAACTGCAACTGGCACCAGAGACCATTTGATAGCTGTATGTAAATACAAAATGGTCCAGTTTTACGGTAGGTTTCAGGCATTAGTTTTGCTTCGTTATAAGTTGAAGCATGTGTTACTTAAGAAATAGCAACTTCAATATTTTGTTTAGCAAATAACCAGGCATTAATTGTAAATCAGACTTCTCAGTGCTTGATAAAGGAGCTTGCTGGCATCTCTTTCAGATTGTGAAACAATGCTCCTAAGTGTTTAAATGCCTATGGGTTAATCGTTGCAGGTAAAAAAAAGTACAATTTCATGGAGAATTATGAAATACATTTTGAATGTTTTGTTTTGTTTGTGTTGTAGTTGAATTGGCCTGGTTCTTTCTTATGTGAAAACACTTTGAGAGTTCTGTGTAGAAAGGCATTGCAGTCTATCTAAAGAATTTTTTTTAGTGCCCAGTTTTAACTCCACAGTTAGCTGACCTTTTGTTGGCAGCAGAAAAAAGATTGTGACGAGTGCTAAAATGCCAGAGAGGTTTATTGTTTTAATTTAGATTCCAGACTGGTTGGCATGAGGCTTTTTGAAAAAGGTAACAGTAGCCCAAGCAAACTGGAAGTGCTACCTGAAACAATGTATCAGAATTTTGCTATGTTAAATTTTGATTTAGTCACATCAGGTACTTCACCATAGGTAAGAAGGATAAGAATCAAATCTGTTCCATGTTCAAGAAGCTTGTGGTACAGGTTTATTTGCTGTACTTATGACTGGCCTTGCATAGGATTTTAAAATTTACTGCCTCTTTCAAACTAAGCTTTCTTGGTGAGCTGTGAAATTGATGGTTGCCTTTTAAAATGCACTCACTGCAGTATTTTTAAATCTCTCTGATGCTCACTGTAAACATGCTGAATATGGCAATTAAATATTACTTCAGGGAACTCTTCGGCTCTGACTTGTTTCATCTCAAGGTTCTAGCAGTGGGGAGAGGGAAGGAAGATCTCCAGTCTTAAACAGACCATATCTTTTGACTGAGTCACAGTTTAAGTATTGCTGAATTTGTTGCTAAGGCTTATTTTCTTTAGAAGAGCTGCTCTGGTAATTAGTGTAAAATAGTTTTATTGCATAGAATGATACCTCCTAAGACTGGTGTCTTCACTTGTATTATCTTTCAAAGGCTTGCTCTGTGACCTGCTGTGGTCTGACCCAGACAAAGATGTGCAAGGTTGGGGTGAAAATGATCGTGGGGTCTCTTTCACTTTTGGTGCTGATGTGGTCAGTAAATTTCTGAATCGTCACGATCTGGATTTGATCTGTCGAGCTCACCAGGTATGAATTATGCTGCTGTTGTTTCTTAAAACCTCTTGTAGACTTCATGCCTTCAGTAGGATATATTTGAAACTTACTTTGCATTGTGTTACTGTTAGAAAGAAAAAAAAATATTTCCTAATAAAGGGACTATAAGGCAGTGTCCTATTGACTCATATTGAACTGAGTGTCTACTGTCAGTAAAGTAAAATACTAACACTAGATTTCCCCATTGATCTTTCTTTTGTATTGTCTTTTAGTTACTGTTGTATATGAATGTCAGAGGTAAAGTGTCCAGGTTTAAAGTGGCAAAGTGACTTGAATTCAAGATCTACACTGAAGTTTCAGAGTTCTTCCATTTCAGTAGTAGTCAGTTCTCTGGTAGTTGTGGCTTAAACTGTCTCTGCTTCACTTCGTGGAATTCAAAAAATGCATTTTGAATGTTTCTACAAACAAGTCTGTACATAAAAGCTTTCACGGTTGCCTTCATTTTGATTCAGTTATCTGGACTGCTTTGGCATAGGTAGTTTGACTTACTGAAATGTGTGGAAGGCAAGGTTATTTTTGGCACTGTCAATCTTTAAAGTACACTTTTTTGCAGTTTTAAGTTGCTTTAAGCAGGTGTCCTAGTTAGGTTGACACTGGGTTTGTTTCCTGTGTAATGTTTCAGTTTAGTTATATAGTCAATATTAAAAGCTCTCTCCTGCTGTGAAACACAAATAGGCTTTTTATTCTGTGTCACTTAGGCTTGGGGGTCTTATCAGAACACTTAAATATTTCTCCTTGCAATTTTACTGCAAAAACATTAGAGAAGATTAGTCAGTGTAAAGAATTAATATTAAGATTTCTCAGCTGCTGATCAAGATTGCTGCTGATTTTCTGTATTCATATAGTCATTTGAGTTCTTTATAAAAGAAGTATAACATCTTTTAAAAGATCATGGAGATTGGACCAAAGTGAGCAGTTGATGCGCTAGTTTCACTACATTATAATGTGAGGCTTCTGTATTGGGGAAGAGAGAATATCCTTAGCTGATGCATCATACTACTTGCACTATTTTAAAGCTGGATTATGCTCTTAGAGAAAATATGACGGAACCACTTTGCTTTTAAAGCATCAGAATTATAAAAAGCCTGCATTTGAGGTTTGTATGATCAGCACCAGTGTAAGTGAAACTTGACAGTTACAGTTGGAATGAAGATGGTATCCAGACCTTGTGTGCTCTTAATTAACAGGTCAAACATCCAAATTCTGTGTATAAACCATAAAATGCTGAGAATCTTTAAACTGGCAGTGCATAATAGGACTTCAGGTATAAAAATACTGACCAGTCAAGCTGATGCATATTTAGGATTGGAAGTGTCAGACAGATTAAGCTACCTGATCTGGCACTCAGTGTCCAGATAAGACAAAATGATTGAATCTGTCTTGTCTGAAAGCCAAGACATAAAATAACTTTTTGATGAGTTCTTGTCACCTCTTTAAGTCCTGTTCGCCTCAAGACTGGCTTTTTTCTTCAAAATTTGTCATCTTGTTTTTTTGTGTGAGCTGTATTGATTTCTCTGGTGTTCACAGGTGGTTGAAGATGGATATGAATTCTTTGCTAAACGGCAGTTGGTCACCCTATTCTCAGCTCCAAATTATTGTGGAGAGTTTGACAATGCAGGGGGCATGATGAGTGTGGATGAAACTCTGATGTGTTCCTTTCAGGTATGACATATTTGTACATTTAGTATTACTTTAGGTGTTGGGCTACATGGACTGAGTTAGTCTGCTTATTGATACTCTACGGTTAGTCTAGGGTAATTAGAGTAATAATTTGAGCTACGGAAAGGACTGCACAGCAGGCTGGTATTTGTGGGCAATTAGAACAGAAGACTGACTGTTCTCCAGAGAACTATGTGGGATTTGCTACTTTACAAACTCCTGCATATAAAGTTATTCCCTCTATTCAGATGGTCATTTCAAAGTTTAATTAGGTGATTCTTTTTAGTCATACCTAGTGATCAGAGTGTCTAACTATGCAGTCTAATGGACTATTGGAATTCTTTTAGTGTGGTTAGTCTGATCAGCTTCTAATCCCTACTCCTTCCTGGACATGTTTTCAGCCCTTTTTCTTTCCCTTTCCCACCCCAGCATAGTGGCAGAACTAAAAGGATTTAGAAGTAGTGTTATTGTTGTATGTAGAATTAAGAAATTTTCAAGATTGTGATGTGATTTCCCCCACCCATCCTCACCCCTTGTTCCTGCTGAATGAGATTTCATGTTGGGTTAACAGTATTTGAAATGTTCTTAGTTGTCACTGACTCAAAAGAACTTCTTTATTTTCTCTAAGATATTGAAACCATCTGAAAAGAAAGCCAAGTACCAGTATGGTGGACTGAATTCTGGGCGTCCAGTCACTCCACCTCGCACAGCTAATCCACCGAAGAAGAGGTGAAGAAAGGAATAATGTAGAAACATCATCAGATCTGTCAAGGACAAAACTCCATATTACAGTATATAATAAGTGTGCACTGTAAAACCATCCAGCCATTTGACACCCTTTATGATGTCACACATTTAACTTAAAGAGACGGGTAAAGGATCTTTATTAATTTTTTCTAGTAGAAAGATGTGCGACACTGTATTGTAACAAGTATAGCTCCAAGTTCTAATATCCAGCATAGAGTAAAAAAAATAAATTAGGAAAAAACTATTGCAACTACATATTCACATTTACCACGGTTTTTAAAGTTGACCAACATCCCAGTTAAAACTTGACGTAATAGTTAAACCAGATGAGAGCATGATGTTCCATTTGTGTAATGTGGTCTTATTGTTGCTTGATTGCTTTTACTTTGGTTATTTTGTAGCTAGAATGATGCGAATATGGTATCTAGTCTTATTTCCCAGCTCTCTCTTTGAAATTGAAATAAGGAAGGGGATTTTTAGAACAGCCATGGATCTCCTATCCTCCCCCTTGCCCCCTGTTCTTCATAATGATGCCACCCAAATGTGTGCCCCATTATAATGCAAAGTTTATAGTATCGTAGTGATGAAAAGGCAAACTAAGTCCAAAATGCCCAGACTAGACAGCCTGACAGCCAACATAAATTGAGACAGAAAAACCTGTCTTTTTAACTTAAACTGCCACACAATTAATTTGTGCACTACACTATTTTAAATTATTGACATACACTGTGCTATGGCACTTGATTTAATGTAGGACAAAAATGGTATTGCCTATTAGTTGGTAACTTGATTATGTGGTACCTTGGCTTTAATTTTATTAGCATGAAACACCTTTGGCATGCTTAGCTTCCAGGTAACTCCCTACCTGCATCAAAATTCATCTTACATAGTTCCACAGAACATGAAGATCCTTTTTTGCTAAGCCTTTGAAAGCTGACATTCTTTTTCATAAGAGGGTGTGTTTAAATGGATATTCATCAACAGACAGTAAGCTAGGTGATGAGTGGTGAGCTGAAAATGCTATAGAATGTCCAACATGATTATAAGGCTTATGTCACTAAGGATTAATCCTTTGGATTTTCATGATCAAATTTCATATACTATTGTATAGACTTCTGCTTTGTAGTGTACTATAGTAGCAATAATTTCTGTACATGATCAAGAGTAATGCAGTATTTCTTTTCACTTCTCTCCTTTCTTAAAAGAGTTAACATTGGCAAATGGCAAGATTCAGAGAAGGCACAGAATTTATAGTAGGATAAATGAAAGGCACAGATTTGTGATGCTTTAGGATGCAATACTTATTGGATATAACTACAAAAACTTTTATTGAATATTGTCAAATTTGTAAGATTCTTTGGGGGAAGACTTCAGATGTATACCATTCTAAATGTGCATCAGTAGATGTAAAACTTTTGACTTCAGTATTGTCTTTGAAAATGTTAAATTGAGGATTCTGGTAACTTACATTTTATGAACTGGCACATTATATAATGCAAGAGATATATTGATTTCTGACACAGTGAGCAAGTTCTTTAAAATGGATTTAAGTCTTTTCTAATTCCATTTTGTTTTAAATGCATATTTTAAATGTAGGTTTTTCATTTAGTAAAAGTTGTCTAATTCATTTGAATGAAGTCTGACTGGTTATTTTAACATATCTTACTGTTACTCAAGAAGTGTGGAGTTTGTTGATCTTAAAAAAAAAACAAAAACACAACAAAGAAACAATCAAGCCCAAGCTTATAGTATATACATCTGTTGTCGATTTATATTGGATTGGTCTGTGGTTACAGTGGTTTAATTTACACCACCTTGAAGCAAGCACCAGTTTCAATACATAGGATAAAATGTAGAGTTCTTCCAATATTGCTTGAAAGTGCTTGTTTTTGACAGTCAGTGATGAGAGCTGTTTAAATGAGAGTAATTTCAGTTTGTGACAGGGTAATCAATGAAGTCTATTGTGTAGGCCTTGACAGGGTAAGTTCCTGCTCTAAGTCATTGCTTACTTGAGGTTTAGTTTTACAAGTTTTGAAAATGCTGAGTTTTACCAAATGCCAGCCTCTATTATAAGAAGCATCTTGGTACCAAACATCTGGATTAATGCTTTTCCATTTTTCCCTTAGTTTTTCAAACAATGTCTTCTGTATCATGAAATGTCCAGGTATAAAGCTGTATGTTATGTTGAGTACCTAACATGCTCACTTGTATTACAGATGCTATGTCAACAGGAAAATAAAGTCTTCAGGCCTTCTTATGTGTCCTAAAGAAATAGGAACTTCTTAGTTTATTTTATGGCACTGGAAAGCCAGATCTGGTGATGGTATTCTGAAGAATTCTTTTTATATATATAGCAGCGATCACTTGCAAAGGATTTGAGTGCTGTTTTGACGTCTGGGGAGTTGGGATGTCTGCTAATATCTCATATATATTGTGAAAAAAATACATGATTAATACCCTAACCCCTACAGACAGGATTGATATTTCATACTAAAAGAAGTCAAGAGTGTCAGGTACCCAACGGAACTGGCCATGCCAATTCAGCTTATGTTTACAATGTTAATATAGATCTTTAGTATTTTTGCTATTGTCCATACTGGAAGAGGTAGCAATAAGAACCTGAATCTAATTATACTCAGATAAAATTAACTCTTTCTTCCATCGAAATTGCTGGTGGTCTAATTGCTGATAAGTTTTTTCCACATAAAAATCTTGTCTGTACAAGGCTAAAATACTGCTAAATAGCACAGTGTTAGTGTGCTAGGAAGTAACAGGATTCTCAAATGAGCTGTTAAGGGGCACATAAAATGTTACACCATTGGAGGGGTATTTTTACATGTTCTTCCCCTGCCCCCTTTTATCTGACAGTAATATCCGTTTCTGATTTCAGAGTACAGCGTGGCACGTAACCTCTTGTCTTGTTCCTTTTTGGTTGACAGGCATTGTGTGGTTTCAAAACAGTAGAGAAATACCTGCTTCAATTTAAAATATTGCTGCAAGGAGTGCTTCTTTGGTCTCTGTTGTGTTGACTGATATGAGAATCTTATTTTACATCACTTTTTTTTGAATGCTTCATAGTTGTCAGTGTTTTCTGTGCATGGAATAACCATAATTGTTCACTGCTTTAAAGGAGGAAAAAAGTCTTCTATATAGTTGTGGTTATTGTGCTGCTCTAATACTTTGAACGCTATTTCTGTATAGGTAACATTGTTTGTACTGATCTGAACTCTTTCCAAAAAATGGTATAGAAATAGGCTCACTGAAAACACTGTAATGGTTCTTATACTAGTGGCTTCTATTCAGTTTCCTGCATCTGGGCACATAGAAGTGCTCGTGGCCACTGAAATCTGAGTTGATCTTTTTCGCTTCTTAGTGTGACCAGCTGCAAGTGTACTGCTGCTAGGTGTCACTAAGCTCCACAATCCTGTTACGAAGACAGTTTGCATTTGTACTGTGTTCTCTGTTGAGAGAGGAGCAAATAGATACGTCTGACATGGCTTGTAGTATCCCGGTGCAGTGCATTGATGTATACTTGCCTGGCAAACGCCAATGAAAATTCTTCAGATTTGTGGAAGGAAGTTGCTTTTATAGCCTTACATCCCTGTTGTAAGGTTGTTTGAAGATAGAGATCCTCTCTGTTACGTTTCTGCCAAAAGATGATAGAAGTATGAGTTGATGAACAGGGTATCTTACCTGAAGAGGTATTGCTGTCTGTGGCATATCTTTTGATAAGTCCAAGAGAGTATTGCTGTCATACCGTGGAAGCTGTCATACTAAATTTCTGGCTCTGTTACGTCGTTGGTTTGGGGTTGGCAGACATGTTTTTTTCTCTGTAGTAATGGAAATATAAAAGATACTACTGCTATGTAATGTGATTGAACTGAAGGTGGCCTGAGAGTAACTCTGTTTTGGGTAGCTGGGGTTTTCAGAATATGTAGATAACTAACAGAAATATCCCATGCTTAGCCTTCGGTGTAAAGCTCAAACATTAACAGAAAAGGGTACCTGCTTTGTAGAGGCTTAAGTAGATAATAGTTGTAAAAACCTAGCCTTTAACTGGGTGTTGAATTTCTTCCTGGCAAACTGTCAGTGTTGTATCCATGGCTGGTGTTTCTGGAGCTTTCCTTGCTGTCAGGTTTGGAGATGAAGACACTTTATACAAACCTGACAGGTAACATTACAGCTTAACAAAGAGCAGAGGCAAAGTGATACTGTCAATATTGTATTGCTTTGGAACTTGTTTGAGTTGTAACTTGATTAGTGATTGGCATCCATCAGCTTTGTAATGTACATGAGAATAAATGTGAATATTTGGCTTCAAATGAACTGGTGAAAAAGCCAGGGTGAGAAAGTGACTCCTTATGCTAGAGCAGAGATGGCTACAGCACAGTCAAGTGTCTCTTGAGGCCACATGGGCTAATATGCTTTAGAGGTATGTGTTTTTTTAATACAAAACAGTTGCAATGAAGGTTGTGCACAAAGTCCTTCTTGTCAATAAAAAGGTGAATCAAGTGAATCAAGACCAGACTTGGGATATTTAGGCATAGCCCTGGATATTTTTCTCTACTGTCATCTGTTTGCTTCTGCTAATTAGCAGTGGCAGCTTTCAGGCTCACTCCCAGTGCAGCTGTGTACTTTTTTTTTTTCTCCTGGATCATACACTGATTTTGCTTGCTTTGTTCCAAAGGTTGATCAAAGTTTTGATGACAGCATCTAACCAGGTGGCTGCATGCAACTCATGAGCTTATAACCAAGCATTCTTCTCACTGCATGTATCAGATGATCAAAGCTGAAGGAACCTCAGGCCATGTTGGACTGAACACTGGAAAACCATGTGACAGTAAGTCAGTGTTGCGATGGTAAATAAGTTGCCGAGATAAGACACAAGTTTGGGTACTTTGTGTTGTTATGGGTCTGCCACGTTCTCATCTTCCATGGATTTCTGGAACTGGTAGTGCCTAAGCATCTGCCTTGCAGGTCCCTCGAGTTGTTGGGGAAACCAAAAAGCTGTTTGGTCATTTGTTCTGTATCTTAATGTGCCTTGTGAAAATAAATAATAATCATTAATAGTTTGGGTTGGAAGGGACCTTAAAGATCATTTAGTTCCAACCCCCCTGCCACGGGCAGGGACACCTTCCACTGAACCAGGTTGCTCAAAGCCCCATCCAGCCTGGCCTTGAACACTGCCAGGGATGGGGCATCCACAGCTTCTCTGGGCAGCCTGTTCCAGTGCCTTACCACCCTCATGTTGAAGACTCTTTCTTACATATGATCTAAATCTACCCTCTTTTAGTTTAAAGCCATTCCCCCTTGTCCTGTCACTACATGCCCGTGTACAAAGTCCCTCTCCAGCTTTTCTGTAGGCCCTAAAGGTAGGCACTGGAAGGCTGCAGTAAGGTCTCCTCGGAGCCTTCTCTTCTCCAGGCTGAACCACCCCAACTCTCTCAGCCTGTATCCAGAGGAGAGGTGCTTCAGCCCTCTGATCATCTTCATGGCCGTCCTCTGGACTTGCTCCGACACATCCATGTCCTTCTTATGTTGGGGACCCCAGAGCTGAATGCAGTACTGCAGAGTGCAGGGCGGAGGGGGAGAATCGCCTCCCTCCATCTGCTGGCTGTGCTGCTTTTGATGCAGCCGAGGACCTGGATGGCTTTCTGGGCTGCAAGGGCACGTTGCCAGGCCATGTTGAGCTTCTTGTCTACCAACACCTCCAAGTCTTTCTCCTCAGGGCTGCTCTTAATCCATTCTCTGCCCAGCCTGTATCTGTGCTTGGGATTGCCCTGACCCATGTGAATGACCTCAACATGTTAATTGGTAATGAGGACAAAATTTCATTTTTTTTTCAGTGTCCTGTTTGAACTCATAGTAATCTCTGCACCTGCATGTCCTAAGAAGTGAAAATTTTAAAACATAATTCAAAATAACCATTTACCAGAAGCCCTTTCCAACATATGGCTATAGTAATCTTTCCAAGGAAAACTCCTGCTGCCTGAAACAGTCTGAACAGGTGGAGCTTTAAACAGGGTATATGCACTGCATGTGGCCTAGCGCAGCACCCTTCCTGGGTCCTGCTGCCTTGATTAACAGAATCTGCAGCCCAAGCTTCCTGTTTAGCTTACTGCAGGCTCAGTCTTAGAAGCAACCATATCAGAAAGCAAGTGCTAAATAGGTCCAGCTGCTAATAAAGATCAGCAAAAGCTATTCTGTATCTTCGGGTAGAGATGTAAGCTTTATGTTAAAGATGAGAAAAGCTCCCAAGCAGAGCTATAGAAACAAGCACCACTGCCCTATTTCAGGATGATGTTTCGTGCCCAGATGTTAAGTTTCAGTGTTTTAACTTAACCTGAATTATTGTTGCATGGAGGAAGTAAAGCAAATAGGCAGGGTTACAATTCCTCTGTTCTTACAGGTAGCTGATACTCAAAAATCATATTTGCGGAGAGCAAAATAATTAAGTTACTGGTTTTTTTGGTGATAGTTTTGTCTGCTCATGATGCTTTAAAGGTTTGGGTCTTCAGGGTGCAGGAGTGAATGCTGTAGATAGACCCAATTAATTATTGAAAAGGCTTAGCCAGAGAAACAATGATATCTTGTGGGCAGACTGGTGCAGCTCATGACATGAAGCAGAGGAGCACACAACATTGATGAATGCGGAGGACAGCCTTGCCAAGTAAATATATTCCAGTCTAATGTTTTTCTCCATCAATTTAAACATCCCAACAAGCATATCATCATGTGAAACTAGTTACAAGTATTTCACATTGCTCCTTCTGTCTATTTCCTAACATCATTTCTACAGTTCCTCGTATAAGTCCCTCATTGTCTTGTTGAATTTCAGGGCATGTATAAATCAGTAATTTTCTACTAGCTGCCCCAGAATATTTTATGTTTATACTTCAGGTTGCTATCCTTGAGTGGCTTTCTGCACCTTCTGCAAAGATGGAACATATATATCACTTCTCTGTAATGCTGGGAAAGGAAGCATGTTATGAGAATTACATTTTAGTGGATATCTTAACTGCACCTTAATTGCATCAAGCTTTCAGGAGACTGGGTTAAGAGAATGAGCTGTAAGACTTAAGGACCCATTGTGTCGAAGCCGTGATGGAGAACAAACACCTCATGTAATTATTTCCTACTCAAGGCTCTTACCTAAAGGTACAGCAACAAATAATTGACACGCTAGTCTTGGAGTCTTTTGCCTTGCCTTTACCACCTAGAGTAAGAAGACGTACTCTTTTCCTTGATCTGTCTTGTTTTATACTAACACTACACAAGAATTTTAACACACTTAATGAAAAAGACCCAATCCAATTGACATAATTTTTTTCATGTTAGAAGTGGTCTAGCATGCAGATGACATCTAGTGGTTGAAGGCCAGTGGCTGAAAAGCTATCAGTGCAGAACTGGCGTTTTATTGCATGTTTGTCCTGTACTTGCCTGATGTGGAAAGCTTATCCCTTGATCAATACTGAAATACATCCGTAGTGCATGGCTTCGTAATAACCCAGATCTTGCTGCATTGAAACCAGGCTTACCTTAGTTAGATGTACACGTTTATTTCCCTTGAAGTTGGCAGACTTCATGAGGTCTCTTAAAATTATTTGAGGATTCTGAACGGGGGGAAAAAAAAATCAGGGGTGCCATGAAAAGCATAGAAAAGTTAGGCTTTGTCTTAGGCGAAGGTTTCCAGGTTTCTTCCCCTGCTTTGGAGTCTTCTGTTACCAAGTCGTAACAGGGTAAGGTGGGATTCCTTGTATAAATTTTCAGTGATTGGAGGAGAACTGGTGAAAATTATGTAAGAAGAAGTATGTTTAGATCTGGTGTAAAACAATATGACTACAAAGAAGAAGAAAAGAATTGGCTTTGATTTAGGTGTGGAGAGCTTAATTGGAAGATGCTATCAGAATAAGGCTGGTATTAAATTTGAATACCTTATCTACCCAATTACTACATAATTTGTGTTGCTTTTAATTAAGCAGTTTTTCCTCTGCTCCAACCATGGGCTTGGTATCACAGGCATGTACTGTGGAAAAGCACTTTGTAGAGTTTAGACCTGATTTGAGGGAATCAGTTGATATTCAGCCACATTCCACTAGTTGTCTACAATGAGTTGCTCTTGAAAAGCTGTATCTACACTGGTGTGTTAGTTCAGAGCAATTATGAAGTGAATTCTCCTGATTGTCCTCATGTACTGGTTCGGACCGCAGAACTCATGCTGTTCTATGCAAATTGGATCTTTTGATTTAGTTTCATGCAAAGGTAATTTGTTCCTAGTGTATGGTGTCAGTGATCCAAGCTACTGAGTGGCCATACCACTGTGATGTCCACTTCACAAGCAAGAATGGGTGACATATGGGTGTACACAGGTAGCATGGAATCAAAATGTGAAAAGCTTGTATGACACTGAAATGCTTCCTGTGCTATGTGAAGTCAAACTGGCACCTGCACTTCTGACGTTGTCAAGAGTCCGTTACTCTACTATTTCACAATCTACACAACGTTTTACTCTGTAACCTTTCCATTTGTTCTGTCGTTCTTCCTCTTGCACCAATTTTTTTGGTATCTCTTTTCTGACTGCTTTTCTACCCAGTGGTGGCAAGGTCTTTTTGGCTTTCCAGGTGTTGCAATATGGTGGCACCTTGGGCTGCAAGGAAATGCTAATTTTCAGTCTGTCATGAGGGCTGAAATCTGAGTGGCTGGATAACCTAGCAGCAGGAGGCGTCGGCTGTGTATCTCAATAGTCACTGACTACCAGAAGACCAGCAGTTGAGGTATGTATACAGTTCAAGAAGGGAGAAGGAAGTCTTCCTGAAGACAAGAGCAACAACCAGATTTTGAGGTGTCGTAAGCATGTGTCCTCACTACCGTGATACTGGAGATCTCTTTGGAAGCATATAGCCTCCTCTGTGTGTTGCAACTGAGATTCAACCCAGGTGAATGTACTGCTTTCCTATACATATTGTTAGGGTAAAGGGGGGAGGACAGGCATGTGAGGCTTCAGTTGGAACTAGGACATGGGTCCAAGTGTGTGGAGAGGCAGTGTGTTGCTACTCTGAGCAGGAGGGCTGGTTTAGGCCTTTGAAAGCAATGCCATATGGCTGTGACCTGTAGGAGAAATCTACCATGAGACAGTTTTGTGTCGAAGTGCTGATTTCCTGCCCTGTGAGGTCTGTCCATGGGGCTAACCAAAGTGCACACAAGGATAATGTGCTTGTGTTACCGTCCTCAACTTCAAGAGGCAATACAGCCTTTATCCTTCCACAAATGCTGTAGGGTATGAGCTAATGACACTATGCACAACCCTGTTAACAGCAGCGATGATGAATACTGGTTGAGGTATCAGTTTACTTGGACTGAAAGCCAGTTACCTGCTGACACTGCAGTAATGTTTTTTTCTCCCTCCACATCCCAGCAAGCCTGAAGGGTTTCATGGCTGCCCTTCCTTAACCAGGCCCTGGGAGCAGCAGTGTGAATTTTGCCCTAGAGGAGCTGCCTCATACCACTGTGGGTCACTTCAGGATCAGAGGCTCGGATGTCAGGTACAGAGCTGCTGCTTCAGTAGGCAGCCTGCAGGTATGGTTTGGTTGTGGGCCAGGGGCCCCCAAGGGTGGCAGGAGGAAAAGGATGTGTTGTCCTGCTTGCTGGCATGATTTTGTTCCATATATATGGCAGTCTAGTGGGAAGTAGACAAGCTTGTGTCACAAGAATTTCAGGTGGTTGGTTACAAAGGGGAGGCCGTGCTGGAAGGCATGCTGCTCACAGCTGTGGTCTAAAGCAAAAGTGGGAAGGGAACAGAGAATGAACAGCTTGCCTAGAGCTCCGAGTTACCTAGAACTCAAAGCAGTTCTTGGGCAGCCTGCATGCCGGACTGCCTGCGTGCTCAGGAGCAGGAGGCTGGGAAGGTGGTGGGAAGACCAGTATCTTCAGCAGGCATTTGATTTCCCTCCAGAGTTCCCACATTATGCTCTTTGGTAGTGAGTCATGGACCAACTGCAGGAAGGAGGGAAAGTGAAGGTCAGCTTGATTCTTCTAGCAACTTTCATACACTTCTGGTTATCAGATTACCTCATGCTCACCTGTGTGAGGAGAGGGTATGTGGCATGGAAGCCGACTCTATGAAGTGCTTACTGATCCTCCAGCCTTCCTCAAAACTGGGGGTGTGATACTTGCCCCTTTGGTTAGGCCACACTGTTAAGTTTGGGCTATTAGTCCCTAGTGGGCCGTGTTGAACCCCTAGGAGAAGGACGTGTGTATCAGCCCACTTATTCCTATCTCTTTTCCTATCTCTGAAGTTCTAGGCCCCCCTGCCTCCCCCAGGACTCTGCCTCTGCTCATTCACTTGGGGATTACAGGCCACTTCTCAGGGAATACAATCTGGACACTTTGCTGAGCCATTCTGGTTCAGCTCGGGTGTTCTGACTACTCAGATTTTTGGGTTTCCACCTCAAATTACCTGACTTCCTGGCTTGTGGTTTTCTGGGGTACAGACTAAGCCGTGTGTAGAGCTGGAAGGGTGTGATAATTCGGAAAAAGGTGCTTCAGCAAAGGCTGGGCTCAGAATAAATGGATGCCTTCAGCCTTCTGCTGAACTACTGGCTCAGACATCCATGTGGGATGAGTAGCATGTGTCTGTTTTGGTTATAAAATATACATTCAGCCCTTATAGTAGTATCTGGTGGTTGAGAACAAATAGTTTGTCCTCAGGGCTCTGTGATGTTGACCTGAGGCTATGAAGCAGTCTGGGAGGAAACGGAGAAACTCTGAAGCTTGTGGCCAGCTTGTGACTGGATTGAGCATACCTTGTGGGACACCTCTGGGAATCTTGACTGTCACATACTTAGACTTGTCAGGCATGAGTTTTTTCCATACAGCGCTGCACATGCTTTTTTTAGCTGGTAATAGAGAAACGTTAATGGCACTAAGTATTTTTGCACGCAGATGAACTGCTGTCACTCCCTTTAATAAATAAATAAATAAAATTCATTACTAGATACAGAAGTTTTTGTCTGAGTTACCAAAATGGTCAGGAGGTGGCATCAGTGTACCACAAATGAGCATCTGAGCCTCAAAGTGGCACTTAAAGGAGGCAGGTTCACTGTGAGCGTTTTTCAGCGCTTGCTTAGCCACCCATGTCTGTACAAGGCTGCTTTGTTACGTAGGTGAAGTGCAGCGTTTTTATGTAACTTATCTAAATCAAGAACTAATTATTTGCAGGCAGGTATGATCAGGTGTTTTTTAAGGTGATTGGATATGGTAATTTTTGTACGCAATTACTCAGACTGTATTTATGTGGTTACTAATTTCTGCATGTAGGTTTTCTATAGGTCACTGATCTCCTCAGTCACTGGTTTTTGTCTCCTAGTCTTCAAACTGAAGAAAACTTGGGTAGCTGAAGTTTATAATGCTGATACTTTATGAACAAGAAATGTTTGCTCTATGCTGCAAATATAATGCTTTCCTGTCCCACTTTCAGGTTAAAGTCATCTACCATCCACACAAGTATCCAAGCAATAAATCTGCCTCACAATCTTTTAAGGTAGATAAGTATGATGGCAGAAAACAAATAGGACTTTTTGAAAATAGTGCTTGCGAGGACTAGAGTGAAGGTGTGAGAGTTCCTGACTCAGGCCTGCAGTCAGGGTTACATTCCTACTTAAAGACAGTAATTGTCCTGTGTACAGTACTGGCAGTGCTGGCCACCATTTCCTAATAAAGGGTTCTATTTTTTTTTCTTTTTTGCTTGGAACTCTTCCAAAACTTTAGTTCTCCCTCAGTCTTTGTTTTATCCCGATTCTTTTTTATTTCTTCTTTCATTTCAACCTTTTCAAAGAATGAGCAGTAGGAGAAGACACTTTCTCCACCCATATCAGAGACACTGCTTTGTTCCTGTGTTTTTGCTGACCCACAAGTAACACTTCTAAGCAGTAGCTGAAGAAAATACTGCAGTCCCTCCTTCACAATGGTGTTGTCATATTGACAGTAGCACTGACCTACTGCAGGATTAATGTGCAATGTTCTAATTGCCATAGATTGTTGGCTGCTCATCTTCCTATGCTGATGGCTACTAGATGTTAACCTCTTCTGTTTGTACTTTGATGCCTGCAATTCTTGGAATCAGTTCAACAGAGGACGAAGCAGTACCATTGTGAGACAAGAAAAAAAAAGATCCTTGCTTGGCTTTATTACTAGCACAGCCAGAGGATGACCTGTGCTATGCTGGGGTGATTGTTTGGTATGCTGCAGTGATCTTGCATGTGGCTTTGATAGATGATTTCTGCAAAGGCTGGGGACAAAAGCATGTGTCTCAATTCTTCTAATTGGAGCCATTTGTTAGTATCCTGTGGCTGCTAGTAGCTGTGGAAGATCCCACGTCAACATATTGTCCATGAGTTAGGAGTTGGACTTCTGAAACTTCACAATATGCTTCTTGCTGTTCCTGTCAACAAATGTCAAATGATTGTAATTCTCTAAAACCCAGTTTTGCATTTGTTTTGCATATGTCCCCATTTCTTAGGAAGGCAGCATGTATACTTGAATTTACATGGTAATATCCTGTGGTGCTAAGTCATTGTACATCTCTCCATGTAGAAGATAGCACACATTGCCATGTACAACTTACGAGAGAAACAAGAACTTCAAAGTGGAGAGCACTGGAATGATACACATTTCTTTGAAATAGGCGCCTGAGCCTACTGCTAGTTTTTACTGGAAACTACTCAAAATTCTGCTCAGAAATAACATTTGAAAGTCAATTGTTTTTATAAATTTCCCTATAGGGAAAACAAAAGTGGTGTGCTGCAGTTGATGCTTACCTGTTTTTTCAGTAAGACTGATGTTTTTGCAAGAAAATTGTCCACATATGACTTCAACTCATTTTAGTATTTCCATTCTGGGAGTACTAAGCATTGTAGGCCTGGTGGGAAATAAGCTGTTTGTGTAGTTCCTTACCCACTTATGGTGGTCTTACTTATTTTTATGTATCCACTTTTCCAGCCTGAAATTCTGCCTTTATTTCTATTACCTCTGCTCTGTGTTTATTAGTTTGTGGCTTGTGGTGACATCCCGTCTTACAGGTAGGTGTGTGTATACATAAATTTTCAAATATATCTTCTGACTCCTTTGCAGTGGAAAATTGGGGTGGCCAGTTTGAGAGTCGGTCAGCCCTGAATCCCACTAGAGACACAAGCTCATTAAAAACAAAAAAGCAGCAGTTTAATTGCAGTAGCATAAGGTAAAGGTAACTTACCCTGCTGAGGTGTTTGCATGTTCTGTGCTGCTTTAGCAAGTGTTTTACTGGATATCCAGGCTACCTATTTCAAAGCTATCTGGCTGGAGGTGGTTATGGCTGGTAATACTGTATTATAAACAGTACAGCTTGGTGTGAACAACCCCAGGAACAAATACATCTTTGAAATGCATGATGCTTCTGGCCAAAAGAGTAGACACAAAGTGGCCTTTCATACAAAGAGTTAGAGACATGCATTTACTCACTTGAATTTGAGCTGCAATAATTTAGGAAAATAGCATATAGAAGTTTCTGTTGCTGCCTAAAAAGAATTCTTTGGTTGAGTTCTGTAATCTGTAGCAAAGATACTGACAGAAATTATATTCGGTCTCTTTCTCTGTTCTCCACCAAGAAAGACTTAATCTGGCAAAGTGCTGACCTGTTCTATTAACAACTGGTATTTCTCAACAATTCAGCGTCCTTCAGAAATGCTCACTTCTATAAGAACACCTGGAAATGGAAGAAACATGGCTGTTTTCAGTGGTAGGTCATCTGTATATCAAACACCCTTTCCCTTCTTCCTAGGGTGAGGTTCTTAAGAACTATGGAGAAGCTGCAGGGAGAACAGAGGACTGAGCCA
This sequence comes from Ibycter americanus, assembly GCA_035590275.1. Lineage (NCBI taxonomy): Eukaryota > Metazoa > Chordata > Aves > Falconiformes > Falconidae > Ibycter > Ibycter americanus. Next base: position 16,946,776 of record JAVJGI010000035.1, read on the forward strand.
CAAGCCTAAACACTGAAATAGTTCAGTCTATGTACCCTGAACATAGCATAAGTCTAAACCTCCTTGATTTCCTTTTCTAAAGACTTGAACTCTTAAGATGTTACCACCTCATGCTTCTAAGAGTTCATACCCTGTTTATGATGCAGGGTAATACAAGACTGTATTTTTTTTTTAAGAACTCTAAACTGTCATAGATCAGAGCATTAGCTGCAGTTGTGTACCATCTGTTGTTGCCTCTTGAGCATACAAGCATTTTCCTGAATATCCCCTGTGTCAATATCCCATGTACAGTAGGCAGCGAGATTTAACTATTTGTTGATGAAGCATCCAGCATTGATTATTTTTTTAAAAAGTGATATCTTACATTAGAAGATTTTCCTGTATCACATGCTACTTTTAACTCAAACTATTACTGTTATAGCAGATATTTCAGAGAAAAAAAAATGTAATTTTTTAGGCATATTAAATGTTCATTGATTTAAAATTAATAGAACTTTCATGTAGTTACAGAATATAGCTGAATCCACAACCAATATATTTCTGTAGTTATTGGCTCTCTTGAAATGCTATTTCACTAATAAGGGCAAATGTTGTTCCATAAAAAGCAAAGAGCTTATGTTGATCCCTGTAATTACTGTTTAAGCAGATGGAACATACATGTCCAGCTCATTTCAGAAGCCCCAGGCACAGTATTCTTGCAGTTATGAAGAATCACTCTCATTTCCATGAAAAGGAATGGCAGTAAAGATAAGTTGTGAACTCTTCTTGATCCTTACCACACAGCAAGTGTACTGTTGAAGGGACATGGCAAGCCTTGAAAAAGTAGTTAAATAGAAATGAATGCGGCACAAAGTGCCCTGAGCACTGAAAAATGCTGTTTTTCAATGTTAACTATTCCCAGTGCGAAGCTTTTATTTCAGTGATGGTCATACTTTGAGGCAGGCCAGCCTAATGAGTCAGCTTTCTGGCCAGAATCCTGCATAGGTCATTAACAAGTAGTATCCCAAAAAACAGCAGGGCGAAGGTTCCTTCTCACACTGTACAAATGCCATCTATTTCAGCTCAAGGTTTAGCTACTACTGCACGGAATCAACATTTTATTGAACATAAAAGTCTCATTTGAAGCTTGTCTGATTAATATCTGCAAAGTGTCTTTTGTTGGATCCCAACAAAAAGCCTGTCAGGTCATATATTAATTGAAGCGTGACAACTGTTTTTCTCACAGATGATGGCAAAAAAGCAACAATTTAAAGGGCTATAGTTGCTAATTTGGAACAAAAATGAAAGATAGGATCTGGATTCTCTTCTTTTGGCTTGTACTTTATCATGGGGATTTCTGAAAGCAGCTGCAACTTCTGCTAAAGAGAAACAGGGTCTGGCTAGCTTCAGCTGTGTGTTGCACAGCTTGTGCCAGCTGAGCTGTCTTTCCCAGTGGAAGAGTTCCGCCCCGTGGGAGGGCACATGGCGGTAGTGCCTCCTGTCCTCCTGGCTCCGCCAGAGCAAAGCCCAGCTCTCTGCAGGAGTCAGGAGGGGATGCCCAGAACCGTTGCACTCTTTGTTGCCCTGGCAACAGCATCTTCCTTTCTGAGCTGCTTCTCTGCCACAGGTACTGCTGCATACCCCAGGGCTGCAGCTGCCTCTTTGCTCTTAGCATCTTTCTGTCTAGGTTTCCACTGATGCAAGCCAGGAGTAGGTTAGGCATAACCTTACTCGTGAAAAGGTTAGCGTCCCTCTTGCATATATTGGCCTCCCATTGATTCTGGTGACAATGGCGTACCTAAGAGAAGAACTAACACTTACTACATAACCATGAAGTAAGAAACTAACCTTACTAGTTGGTTGCTGTAAAGACGTCCCCTGTACATAAGTCTCCTCAGATCAAGCACTCGCCTCAGTCTGTTTCTGTTGTCTTTGATGTTTTGTCAAGTATTCACAAAATGTCTGTAGCAAGATGTAGGAAGTCCAGATAATAGAAATCCGCTGCCCTCCCACTCTTATTGTAACTTTTTGTGCATTGCGAGATCTTCCTTGTGCAGTGTGGTAAGGATACATACAGATGTTGTCTGTAAATGGCTTTTTGACATGGGTGGAAGAGTATTTCAAGGCTTGTGCTAAAAATTTAGTACAGCAGCAGTATGGTAGTGCTTGACCCCATTCTCTGGCCCTCTCTAGTTTACCCATATGGATGTGTCTGTGAGTCAAGACTAATAATGCATCCAGAAGGAAGGTGCAGAATGTGACCTATGCAATCAGTTTAGTCATAAATTGCCCCTAAGTTGCAATTTCAATGAAGCTCTCGCCAGCAGCTCCTTTCATTGTAGTCATCCTGTTCTGCATCTAATGGCTGTACAAGATGAATTCTGGGGAAGTTGCACCAAAGCCTAATTCTATATTTATGGGAAAAAACGTGACCTGGAAACCTCAGCAACCTGAAGTTTCATCTCTGTTTATCTCAAGACTTTTACTGAGGGAGACAGAACTGCCTTACAAGAGAACAGCCAGCTGCCTCCTGAGAGAAAAGGGCCTCCTTTGTAGGGAAAGTAGCTTTGGACAGATGACATGCAACAGAGCTGAACTAGTGGAAGTAGGAACTGCACTTGGAGATTGTACATACGGTGTTCTGGAACCCTCAGCTGACATGGAAAGAGCAGTCTCTGTCTCCTTACCCCTCAGTAAAGTGACTTGGAAGCACCTGAGATAAGCTGCTCACATCTCCAGGGAGTTGTGTTAGTTGCTGGAACCTGTGTAAGGTATATGAGGATGATTATGAAGGTATGAAGATTATACTTGTGGAGGCCTCGCCCAGCACAGCCTTAAGAAATTGAATTCTCACTCAACGGGACTTCTCCCTTGTGAGGCGGTTCTCTAAGGAAGAGGAAAAAGCCTTAAAATAAACCTAACTACCTTCAAGTTGCTGAGCTGTCCAGGGAGACACTTTCTCATGCTGAAGGTGAAAATAAGGTGATACTGCTTCCTTCCTCCATATGATGCTTCCAGTAGAAAGTAGATCTGCTTCATCTGCCTTTCATTCATCACGATTTTGGGACTTCATAATTGTTGTTGAAGAAGTATTGTAGCCTTTTCCACATATGGACTTGGCTTTTGCAGAGTCTGCAAACAGTAGTAGCTATCAGTTGTTAAGATGAATTTGTTTAATCAATCAGACTAACTGGTGGGAGGCAGGACAGGCCTTTCCTTCCACTTGGGTAATCAACCTCTATGAAATAATTCGTGTGCCAAGAAGAATAGTATATAATTTAAAATTTGAAATGTTTTTCTGTATGTGTATTCTTTTCTAGTGGGTAAAATAGATGTTACAAAAGAGGAGACTGTGCGAATGCAAGAATTAACTGGAGATGAAAGTGAAACCAGAAACATTCTGTCACTACCATCCTGCAATCTGAGTGCTGCTTTTAAAGCCAGTAGGTTTTGCTCATGTTAGGGTTCTGTTTGGTTTTGCATTATCTTTCGGTAGTTTTGCACTATTGAAAAATAGTGTAGAACGGTAGTAGAAATTAGCCTTTCAGATCAATTTAGTTATGTTCTGCAGGTGTATAAGGTAGAAGGAAGCTTTTATATGGATTAGCAGTCCTTAATCCTGGTAAACACTTGATTCATTGGAGCACCTAAGTGTGTACTTAAAACTAAGCACAAAAGTAGTTCCCTTCCAATCATTAGGGCTATTTGCATTCTGAACTTTATAGAAGTATTCATGGGACTTACCCAGATCAGGATCATAAACAGGGACTCTGGCATGGCAGCAAAGTACATTAATACCAGCTCTAATCTTTTCTGAACTGTTTCACATCTTTGGGCTGTTTGTGCATGCTTTCTCCAATCAGTAACTTGAACTTGTCTGATCCATTCTTGAGAAGCTTCCTGGTCCCTTAGAGTTTAGCAAAGCAGTGTTTTGTCACACATTCCACCCATAAATAAAAGAACTGGCTTTCTCCCAGTGTTCTCTGACCTCAGCAAAATTACATGGTTGCACTTGGAAGCAGAATGTGGCTTTTGACCTACTATTTCATCCCCCAAGTTTTGCCATTGGTTTTAAGATCGTGTGTGTACTGTGACAGAGCATGGTAGGCTCTTCCATCTTGTGTACTACCAGTTAAGAATCAACATCAAACAGGAATCAGATGTTCTCAAAAACTTACGATGCCTGTGTCCTATAGACAAGTGTCCCCAGCCCTTTCCAATATATTCTATACATTATTGATCTCAGTAACATTTGTGCAGTTGGCCTGCAGGCTCTGTTCTGCATTTTGTTCCCAGGTTTTCCCATAACTCAAATGCCTCAGTTACTGCTTGTCCTTTGAATAAAAGTTGAATGCAGCCTTTAAAAAAACAAAAAGTGAATGCGTTGGGCCATTTGAGAGCTGCAGCTGTGTTCTCCTTTCTTTGAAGTTGTAGCAGCTCATACAGAAAACTTGATCCAAAGTTCAGGGAGGGTGGTAGAAAGAGGAGGAATCTCGTTGGGCTTAGTATGAGGGTGCAGATATATGCAGGTGTGGATTTATCTATGGGTCAGTACCTTGCCCATGCAGTGTCTGTGTGCTGCAGCCTTGACCATACAATTCTACTTCCCTTTAAATGTAGCTTGCAGAGGTATTGAAAAGATTTTTAAGAATGAAGTTACAAGCAAGAGTTAAATGCTAGTGTCCCAAACTGTTCACAGAAGAGGCTTTCAAATCCACTAGAGTGATTTGAATATCCAGTTCCTCTTCCTTTTAATGGGAGGTACCCATATATCCAAATGGCACCAAGAATCTCAGCCTCTGTTTATATTTACGTTGTAGCCTATGTGTGACTTACATATGCAATATTTCACACGTGCATATTGCCAAGCTAAAATTGCGGTGTTACAGTAGTGCTCCCATCATTGTGATGTCTGTTTTATTTCAGGGAGGGGCAGGATCAAATAGAATAGTTGCATCTTGTTTGCTGCCCCTAAATGTATCTTTTCTATAGGAAGTGGGTTTGTTTGCGTGAACAGCAGAGGCAAGAGAAGAAACACCATATATCTTAGCCAGCTACAGTAAATTTAGTCTTGTTGGTGTTTGAGTAGTAAAGGGAAAAAACACAGAAGAAAATGAATGGAAGAAAATGTTATTCGAGTTTTCCTTGTAGCTTGTAAGCCTGTAGCAGCTCTGTAAAAGTCTCCATAAATTACAAAGCTTTAAAGGAGCGTGAAGAACTACTGGAAAAAGAGCTGAAAGGAATTCTCTGTATTACAGGGATCAAATTGCAGATAGACCTCAGTATTACATAGTGATCAGCATCCTTTCTTACCTATAACCTCAGTGATATTGCTGTCTGTATTTTAAGATGATGAATTAGACTTCTTTTTAAATGCTTCTAAACTACTTAGTAGGATGTTTTTTCTGGACATCCTAACTGCTATGCTGCTAGGAAAGTTTGATATGTTTCTGGTGCTGCAGTGATTGTGCAGTGCAAAGGAGGCTCCAGGCAGCTTCACTGGAACATTTTGTTAGGGAGACTTACAGTAATTTGGTACAGTCCAGGTCAACATATAGTAAGTCCTAAAGTAGAAGAAAAAACAAAAGATGGTACGGTCAAGGCTGCGATGGTCTATCCATTGGAACTGCAAACTATGGACACATAATAATGGAAAATACATAGCCTCATAAGCAAAAATGTAACAAGAAGCGATCAGCCTATGGTCTGCTTTCTGTGTGTGTACAAGAAGTGTGTATCCACTTCAAGAATTTAAAGCAGCCAGAAATCAAAGCCTTTTGTTCTAGTTGTCTTCTGCTTCCACAGTTTTGTTATAGTCTGAATGTGTGCACATCAGGCTGTCTGGCTTGGTGCTTCCTTCTCAGAAGTTTTATAAACATGTTACAGCAGAGGGCAGCAGGAACCTACCTTTGCGTAAAGTTGTTTTGTATTACAAGCATGCAAGTGCTGTTTTCTCCCCACTCCACTTCCCTGCTATAATGGTATTCGAGGGCCAGATAAAGCTTATAGAGGGGAGCTGCCACAAGTGTTGTCGCTGTACTTGTCACAGTGAATGCAAGGTCTGTGTCTGTAGATCCGTTTCTGGTCAGTGACTGATTCTCTAGATTTGATGTATGCTACAAAGAATCCAGACCCAACCTGATGGCAGAAACTCGGCAATTTTTACATCTGTTCAGTATCCTCTAATGGTTAGTAGAATGAAAATGATGTGACAAACTGTACAGCTCATCCTCAAGCATGTTTTCCTGCTAGCTGCTGAAATACCTTAATCTTCTCCTGGAAGGCTGTTTCTTAATTTCCCAGTACAATATCTAGGGTCTAAAAACTGGAGACTTTACAACTGCATGCCTTCAGGGGGAAAAAAGCCAATGCTGCGAAGCAGCTTCAGCTGGGAGCCTCTCGACTGCATACTGTGTGATGATGTCAACAGTGCTAGGATTACCTCCCCCTGCGCATCTCCTCATTGCTCACCCTCAGCATCTTCTGCCAGTGTTTGCGAGCCACTGCAGTTCACTGGGGTTTGGTTGCTATTTCCTCCTGTCAGTTCAGGTTAGTGTTCGAGCACTGCAAGCCACCTCAGTAGGTTTGGGGGTTCCCTGCCGTCCTGTTTCTATTTCCTGAAGGGGAGATGTGCTCGTACACCCTCTTCTCTGGCTTGGTGGATTTGTGTCTTGGCAGCAAGCGCCGTTGTCACTGAGCATAGTGCCGGTTCACAGCAGAGATCAGCAGAGGCTTTGAACTGGCTCCCTCCTTTAATTGGAAGTAGCCTGGGTCTGATGAGCTTCCAGACAACATTGCAAAGCTCAGCTTTCCCCCGCCCCCGGCTTCTCTAGGCATGTGAGAGTGTAGGTGTGTGGGAAGGAGGGAGTTGTCTTTGTGAAGAATTGTTCAGGAGAGTGGGGGATTTACTCACTTCCTAGTTTACTGGTGAGGATCTGCCTCATGTATTGCTACACCTAGGATGTATTTTTAACTTTTCTCTGGTAACTATAACATATATACAGATGGACTTACTGAAAGACAGATAAAACATACTACGGATTACACAGACTGTGCATAGGGACACAAGGAATGTGGCTGGCAGTAGAAGTTCGTAGCTCTTGCAGTGATTCGTATTTTTTTTTAAACGGAGACATTACTAGATAGTCTGGTTTCTTTTTTGTCTTATCTTCCTTTGTTTGCCTCTATGCTTGTAAAGGATAGGCTGAAATCAGGACTCACGTAGCAGAGCAATTCACAAAGTGGGTTGCTTCTGAGGCCACATCAGTCCCATCTGTAAAGGACAAAGGCTGCTCACTGCATGGTTGTTCAGAGCTATTCAAGAATGGAAAATGCAAGAAATAATAGAGGTGAGCTGCGACTTCCAAAGATCCCCTGTATCTTGTTCTGGTGCTTCTCTTTCCCTATTACTGAAATGAAGTCTGTGCTAGGTGAAGTCCCATTTTGGGCAGACTACTGTCTTGTAGGATAAGCAGCAGGAGGGGAGTCAGGGAAGTGAGTTATTAAAGTCTTTTGCTTTGGTAATACATGCAGCTTGTCATGTTGTAGCACTGTCATAACTCCAGCACTGCATTATTGCAGTGTTCAGATGACCCCTTTGTGCCATGCTGTTGTGCTGCAGGGGATCAGGGAATACTTGAATGTCTGCCTGCTTCTCAGAGTTGTGCCCAAGATGCTCTGATACAGGAAATGTTTACTAGGTACCGGGTGGAGAACACACACCTCTCCAGGCGATCTGTGCTTTCAAAGCTAACTAACCCTGAAAAATTCCTTTTAGAAACTGGTTTCGCTATGCATAGCTATAGAGATTGCTTTTACAAAAACATATTTTAAAAAAAAAGGCACAAAATTGACCACACAAAAAATCAGTGAGATGATTTTAACATAGAAAGTTAGTTAATGATTGTTCCCCTAAAATATAACCATTTGGACAGATAAATATACTTTCAATACGCATTTAAGTCCAAATCTCAATACTTACACCTGAAGGAATAGCAAAGGGCATAAAACAGACGTGCAGTTCTAAGAAATCCTCAAATAGATGTTGTGTGGTATATTGTCACAGTTTCACCAAGAAATGTGAAGAACGCAGCTTGAAATGAACCTCTGTTCTTAGTCCAGCCTCTTGAGCAGATGGGCGTCAAAAGGCTGTTTTCTTCTGTGGGCATCAGAAGACCAAATGATTTGTCATGTAAAATGTACCAGGACTACAAAGACAAAGCATAGTTCATTAAAAGGAAGTTTTGCATTTAAATTTGAACTTGCTGTTTTGTCAGTGTAGATTTTTGGTGTGAATACTTGTAGTGGCTCCGTTCATGTCTTTTTAGGGAAGACCGGAATCACTGAAACTCTGGGAGAAAAGCTAAACCACATTATTCTTATCTAGTTCAGAGCCCTGCGTATGCTGCATGATACCAGTGAGATAACTCCTGTCCTATCAAGTCATGCTGCAGCAGTACCTTGCTTATGTTTAATTATGTGCTGCTTATTAACAGAAAATGGTGAAAAGAATCAGCTGTTCAGAGGACAAGAGCAAAATTACTAAAGCAAAACAGTTGACAGTTTTCAGGCAAACAGATTTGGTGTTGGAAATCGCTGGTTAAGTAAAATGAAAGCATTTCATATATGCAGACAGATTCTGTTTAAAATTTCAAGGAAAGCTTTTGAACCTTTTCTTAATATGACAAGCCAAAAGCATCTCATTCCAATTATAATTTTAGATGAATACAATGTGAGTTGGTACAAAGAGTTTTGAAAGGCAATTTCAGTATTTTATTTTGCCATTTTTGTATTTTTAATTATAAAGCAAATTTGAATGTTACGATGTCTTCCAGAGAGGATGGAAGGTCTATTTCGAAGCCAGTGCTGCCTGAGGTTGATCAGTATCTTATGCAGATGTGAGGTCAGCACCCTGGGTGGAGGAGTTACATTGCAGGAGTTAAGGGAAAACAGAGAAACAAATACTCACGTTGAAGCTGCACAGCCTGTCTATTTTAACCTTCATCAGACTTTAATGGATGGTTGCTTTAATGTGCCTACCTGTAGCTGAATCTGAACCAGAGGGTGGTTAGAAATGTTAAAAATCCTAGTGTGAGGTCTTGGACTCCATCATCATTGGACTTTTCCATATTATGGATGTTTTGAGTTTTGATCAGCTGTCACTGATGTGGAAATTTGAGGAAAGGTCCAAAGAGGATTCAAAAAAGGCAGAGTTGATCCAAACACAGGGAAAAGAACTTGTCAAGAGTAGAGCGCCCAGCTGTTGAGGACCAGATAATATGATGGTGTTAGCTTCATTATATAGGCTTAGAATACAGTAACCTAGAGGAAATATCCCTATTGTTATAAAAGAAGTGCTACGTTACCTGATAGGTCTTCTGGTTTCCAGTGTCTGAGATCCATAGTCAGCCTTCTTCAGATAGGTAGGTATTGAAATAGGAAGGAAAAAGCAGCTGTTGTTACCCAGTTCCTCCTATTGGGCCTGAATTGAGAGGAATTTGGGCTCTGTATCTGGCTGTGTTATTGTTTGGGGACTAAACTACTAAGAAGTAAACTATGTGTCCTAGTTTATTCTCTGGTTCTGCTCCTGGCAGGGTGCTGAAATGTTCCTACAGAGATCCTGTAGCGTTACTAGCTGGATTTGTGTCAGCACAATTTTGGCGGCATCCATAAGGAAAAGCATTGAGGCAGTAAATTGTCACATAGGTCACTTGAATATCCTTAATAAGAAGCTTCTAGCACATGACTAAGAAGAAAGTAGCAGTACAATTGCTTCTTTATATTCAACAGATGTTTCCCAAACTACGTAGTAAATTCTTAAGAACTACACCATGAGCTAATCTTCCCTGGAGTAACATCTTCTGCTATCTCAGAATAGTTATGATTATTACTGTTACATAGACATGCTGGGGATCAAGGGTTCATCACTTTGAGGTGTGCAGTATGTAGAGCAAGAGGGGCCACCTGATGTTAAGACATTCAACCTAAATGGAAAGACAGATGAAGGGAAGCATTGCAGTATGCATGAGTCGTGTATTTTCTCACCGGCCTTTGCTTACTCTGAAATACAGCTTTCACTTTGCCCTGCTTTCAAATTCTTAAAAAATCCTTTTAGAAGAAATTAGGCAGAGGTTAATAGTAGCTTTACTTTGAAATCTGCTTATACTTTACATAACATAAAAGCCTGCCTGTCTAGGTTAGATGTCTGCTTAGTTTTGTGCCACCTTGTATGAACATAACAACTAAGACTCAGTCTTAAACAACAGAAGGTCAACTGAATTCCCGTTAATTCATTTCTTTCAACTCACAGAAAGAGAAGGGGGGCAGGGGGGAATTGGTGCAGAATAGAGTGACACTCAGATGGTGAACTTCTCATGTAATCTCACAAACAGAGGTAAGTTTAGCCTGTTTATCCACAGTCTCTACTTTGGGATCAAGTACAGCCTTTTCCTATTCCAAAGGAGAGAGTTCACCTCATTGGGAACACTACTGTGGCTAGCAGACAGCGTCTGGCAGATCTAGCAGCTACAAGGAGGGCTTCAGCTCTTCAAGTGAGTGCATCCAGCCATGATGATCTGTATAGATGATTCCTGGATACTGGGTTTTCTCTTTCTTTTTCCCTTCTTTCAACAGCTGGGAAAACTTCCATGAATTTGAGACCTGCATTGTAGCTGAAAATTAGACAGCTTGGGTTTTGCCAGCATGCAGTTCTGCTGGCCACGCTCACATGCTGCTCTGACACTGACTGCTACTGAGGTAAAGCATCCTCCTACTCTGAGATTGAATGGGGTGCCAAGCAAACACAGCCAAGAGGTTTTGGTAACACAGCTACCTCTTTCAGAGCTAGCCTGGGTCCCTTGGCACAGCACCATGTCATGTATGTATGTGTTTGCAGCCCAAAATATATTAGCTTGCATAGCTGCCAAACTGTGTGACATAGTAATAGCTAGCTAGCTCCCTGCTTTCACTTCTCGTTCACTTTTGCTATTGTTGCTTTTCAGATTTGTCTTAGAGGAGTATCTGGCTTTGTTTCCTGCAGAGAAAATGCTAGTTTGAATTCTTCTCGAGAAAGCATCACTGAGTCAAGGGCTTTCTATCCTGAATTCAATAGACTTCAGGTGAGGTCCTAAATCTGCTTGTGTTGTCTGCTTGTGTTGTATTTCCTTTCTATTTTAGCCACACTTAAATTACTTCCCTTGTAATATTTCTTGGCCCTTTGAGAAGAGTTTTAGTTTAATATCGTACATGACTGTCATTAACGTGCCAATGACTCTGTCTTCAATATCGCTGAGGATGCTGAGAAAGATGCCTGGAGACATCCCCCTTCTTTTCATATTTCAAATTCATATTTAGCCTTATTCTGTTTTCAGTATTTAGGGAGTTCTTAGTTTACATGACCTGGTTCATATCTGAGATGATCCGAATCAATTTTGAGAGGAAACTGTGTGTAAATTATCTTCTATAATCTAACCCTGTGTCTGATGCTTCCTTTCCATTTGCTGGTGGTATGTCTAAAATGAAACAAACAGTGGCAATATCAGCAACCAAAATTAACCAAAGATTTGTGCTTTAGAGACCCAGGCAGTAGATTGCTCTTACTTCTTTTATCCTCTGTATGCCTATAGATATTTTTTTTCGCTTCTCAGAATGTGTTCATTTTATTGGCAATAGATGTTGTCATTACTGCCACAGAGCAGAGCTCAGCAATTTTTCAAGGATGCTTTGCTATATTGCATTTTGCATCCCAAGATGGAAGTCAGATGTGTTGGCAGAAATTTAGCAGAACCCAAGAGACACTGCCTCATGAAGAAATAAGATGCAGCCAGACATTTTAGCAAAGGGGTGGTCTAGCTCTGGCTGAGTTCAGTGCTCAGTAGGCACCAGAACCCACTGCCTTTCATTGAGGTTTCCGCAGGTGCTGTAGTTCCCAGTTCTCCTGCATGTGATTCAACATTTGCCTATATGAGATGTTTGCTGTCGAGGTGTGGTGGGATGGCCGTGGCTGGCAGCCAGAGTCCCACCAGCTGCTTGCTCGCTCCCCCCCGCAGGAAGGGGAGACAGAATAGGAAGAATAGGAATGAGAAAGCTTATGCATTGAGATGAAGACAGGGAGATCACTTCCAGTTACCGTCACGGGCAAAACAGGCTAGACTTGAGGAAAATTAACTTGACGTTGCCAGTTACTATATATGTATTTAATTACTGATTTGGGTATTGGAAGGCAAAAAGACAAATTAGAGAAAACACTTTTCCTTCCCCCTTTCCCAGACTCAACTTCACTCCCGACCCCTCTCTTCCCCTTCCTTGTTATCACACAGGTTATGTATGATGGGTCCCTTCAGCGAGGCAACAGAGTGGGCTCACGGTCAGTAGCTAGAAATGGTGGCACTGTGCCCTGTGCTGGGTGCCATGCAGAGCAGTAGCATCAGAAGGACACCCAAGGATGCCCAGTGACTGGGGAGCCTGCACTGGCCCTTGTCTCAGTGTCCATGGTTGAGTGGGAAGGTGCTCAGCACTTTCCAGGATTAGGCTATCAATAATAAACCATTTTAAATATCTCAAAAGCGGTGCTGTGATGACAACCCCAGTAATTAATTGCATTACTTTTAATAGACCCTTCAAATAGTGCCAAGTCAGTGACATCTGCTGCAGTGTGGAAATACCTTCAGGGAAGAACATTTTTAATGTGGTGATACCTCAAAAGGCAGGCCATAGACCGATAGGCTGAAAATGACCATGCAGGGGATAAAGTGTTTTAACAGACTGTTAAGCTCTCCTGCTTGTTGCTCAACCTGAAAAATGACCATTCACTCATTTACTGGTGGATGATTTAATTAGGACCTACTTCTAAAAACACAGAACTTGTCTGCCTAAGATGTACTCTGTGCTTCTTGGAGAGGGCCATGTTCTCCAGCACCTTATTTCTGTTTTGTATCAGTATTACTATTGCTCATTTTAGCATAGTTATATTTGGTACCCCACGGTGAATCAAATCCAGAAGAGGCCTCATCCTCAGCTGATGCAAACAGGCTTGCCCCAGAGCAGTTAAGAGCACAGATTAACAGCAGTAGAATATGTGGAGCTGGAGTTTTCATGCAAGCACAAATTCACTTGCTGCTCTGGTTCTCTTGGGGGAAAAATGTAAAAGATGTTATTAAAATAGGGCTTGTTTATTGACCTTCTCTAATTTCTGTGTTCGTAAAAGGATCCTGTTTATTAATAAGTCATCTTTAGCTGAGATGCACTGTGTTCCCTGAAACATTTTGTGCAGAATTCATGAATTGAAGCTGGACAACTGAATACCAGGGAATTCATTTCAGAGGATATGGTGTCTCGTCTCACTATTCATCTCTGGAGATGGATGGATTTTTGGCTAGCAGCTGCAACCCTGGAGATGAGTGCATCCATATATTCGAAGGAAATGGAACCTTTTTTAAAAAGATACTGCTACATTTTCATGTTTGTGTCAAGTCCCAGAGTTTGAATTAAAGGCTAGGCTTGTTCTTGTTTTAGTGCTTGTACCTGGCCCTCTCCTATTGAGTGGAGTTAATGTGGAAATAAATAGTGATCTAACTTTATGATCCTGCTCCAGTGACTCTCAGAAGGACTGGCAGAAATGCAACTTTCATGAAGGCTTGAAGAGAGACCCTAGATTCTCTCTGCACCAAGAACCATGTGTTGCAGTGGCAGTGCAGAGCTGGTGGAGTTGGCTTTATCTTTCGAGGTAGTGGACTTGTATGTCTAGGACTTTTTCTGGAGCCAGTCTGCAGCCCCTTTGCTCTGTGCACCCAGCAATGGTGAATCACAGATCCTGCAGTGCTTCAGAAATGGAGAGAGGGAGAGGGACAGTGTGCCGTAGCAGGTGGAATTTTCTTACTGTTTGAAAAAGTCACCCCGTAGAAAATAGCGGGAAAGGTTGCCTGGAAGCAGGGGAGGGTTCGTTATTCAATGGGTCTTTGCTATCTCTGTGGCCTGGAAATAGAGAGCTGGCAACAGTGTATCAGTGACTGGAAATCTCCAAGGTAATTTCCAAGATTTGCTGATAGCTTACATGGAAATTGGGCAAATAATTTTACAAAAGAGTACTTCCCAGTTAATTTCTCTGTATGCTGTTCCCTTAGTAAATGACTGTGTAATTGCCAAAATTTACTTGTTTGGCTGCATTGTTTGTACAGTCTTCCTTTACACATTATGTGCCTAAATTTCAGAGATTTCCAAAGGACTCATGATTTCCCCTGACATTAGCTAAACCTGCTGGAGTTCAATAACTGAAAAAAGAGGCTAGCTGAGTTCCTTTAAAGCAGCAAGTGAAAAACCCAGCCTCTGGCACTTAAATGCAGAGCCAAAGCTAGGTCACATCAGCTGTGATGCAGTTAAGCATTTAGGTAGGTGAGTAGGAAATGTCACTACTCTGATTCCTAGGGGCTGTTCTCATGTTTAAACATGTCTGTCTGCTTTGCTGAGCTGCAGTCAATGTCCCAGAAGCTCAGGTGAAATGGGTACTTCGATGCCAACGGGCGAGACTGCCCCGTGTGCAGATCTACACTCAGCATCCTGTCCTATGGTGAGCTGGACCCTTCAAAGGAACAGGGGCTCAATCTTATTTCTGTTTAATTTGCCCTAGACGAAGGGAGCAGACATAAAACCACATGAAAAGGGAAATGGGCTTGCTAGGAGGTACAGTATATCTATAGGTACTAAGACTGAAGATCTCATAGTGAGGATTCTGTTAATGAAGCAAGGCCCTTGGAAAGGGTCCCGAAAGCCTTAGGCTGGGCTTGTAGGTAGAAATTCTGGAAAGAGACACTGGGGAACAGTGTGAAGTTGGGAGGTGCAGAGCCTGATGCTTTAGAAACTGGCTTCTGGGCTCTGCTGTGGGTGGAGGTTGCATAATGCTGCACCCAGAGAAGCTCATGCTGGTTTTCTTGCCAGGAAGGAGGAAAAGGGATGAAGGAACAGAAGTGGAAGTTTGAAATTGAAGACTGACTGGGGTTTTTTTTCTTTGATTGGACTTTTGTTCTGAAAGCTGTAGATCAGCATTAAGTCACCTCAGCTGGGTCATGACCCTGTGATGAGGGAATCTGATATGAATGAGCTTATGGCTAAACTGAATAATCCCCTGCTTGAGGAAAACTTGTCTCTGTTCGGTGTAGTAGTAGACTATGTTTTACTAAGTTCAGATGTAGTTACCTTGCTCTGCACTCACTGCCATGTGAGCAATTCCCACCATGTAACATATCTAAAGTTACGGTAAGCTAAGTGGGAACAAAAGTACTTTTATGATGTGGTGATGAAACGGAATTTAAAAAATGTGAGCCACCTTGAGCTGCTGTTCCTTGCCGAGGTGTTTTGCGTATTGCAAATTGCATCTAGATTTTCAAAACCAGGAGAAGGAAGATCAGTGCCAGAAGAACACTTGCAAGAAGGACTGTGCCAGACACTTGAATGTTAGTGTTCTCATTCAAAGGCACACCTGAGAAGTGTTGCCAGAGATCACAGGATGAAATGTGATAGGTATTAAAAAAGAAAAAGAGATAATTAAATCCTTTTTTCCATGAGCTTTCACCTGATACAAACTTCAGGTGAGCCTAGTACTTTTTGCATGTTGTCGCTGAAATGCTGCAGTTGTCCTTAGGTTAACAGGTGAAGAACAAAGCGAAACATCGCATTACTCAGGAGGAGACTGCTGGTGCATCTGTCAGAGGTTAGCAAGGATGAGACTCTGACAGCAAATGCCACAGAGAATAGACTGATAAGAGGGCTGTCTTCTCCTTTGCCTTCTGGCTGATTGCCCACCACGTTAACTGAATATGCTTAAAGATTTTTGGTGCTGGTCACTAATTTGTTGAACCTGACAAGTACTTTCCCATCCTGGTTGTAGAAGACTGGACTGGAAGATACAGAGTTCTTGTGTGAGCTGCAGGCACAATTTCGGTTAATGTTTCCGTTTACTTTGGCAGCTGTGGGCCTATGGGTTGTTCTGTAACTTATGTAATAGACGCGAGTAGTAAAATCTTTCCTGAAAAAAAGATCACCTAGTATAAAGTATTTTTAGTAAAACTGCACAGGTTGGTTTTTGTGAGGGTTGGCTTCAGTACCCGTTGAAATCCATAGAAACATTTCAACTGACTGTGGTGACTACTGATGAGATCAAGTAGGCTGTTTCATGGAAAACCTGGAGGAGAATGGCGATGATGCTATATTAAGACTGAACAAAAGCCATTACTCTCACTAGCATCAGTGAATGGATGGAAAAGATATTTTTTTTCCTTAGTGTGTCTTACAGAGAAAGAATATAAAGGTTAAGAAGAAAGATAGGCCCTAGAGCAAAGAGAAATATGAGAATGAGTCAGAGCTTTCAGCAGGACCTGACTCTAGCTGGGGTTTTCATCTTTGTGCACAGAGTGAATATAGCATACAGAACAACTAGTGAAATCAAGACTTATATGCAAAATAACTGAAGTGGGTGAATTTGGTATGTATGATGGCTTAATTTTTTGATCTGCAGAATAAAATGTGACAAAATTCCAAAGAAACGCAGTCATCCTTGTTTCAGTACTAAGTGCTCTGTGGGAGTTGCAGCACTGATTAAGTTGTAGCCTGTGGATTTCAAGGGCCCATTTTCGAGTGTGACAGTGAGAGCTGTTGATAATGAGGTTAAACTTCACATGGAAACCAAGTGATTCAAGGGAGCTGAACTACAGTGCTGCTTTCTGCACCATGATCTGTGCTCTGCTCAAAGGTCAGCTGGAATAGGCAGACCTAGGAGAAAAGCAGCAAGTGAAAGGCAGTTTTTCCTTGCTCTGATATACAACAGGGAAGCAAACGTTGCCCTCTTCTCTTTTTTCACGGTGCTACTGCTTTGGCAAGGAAGGTACATAGAAATCTGTTGGTTTTTATTGGTAACATGCAAAGTTTTATTGATGGTTTTTACTGATGTGAACTGTGTGCAGGGAGCTCCACATCTTTCCAGAGCCACAGTGAAGTCAGGAAGCTCTATACAAGTGTGGAAGTGTGCTATGCAGAGATCTCTGTCACTGTAGGGTTTTAGACACTGCATGACGTAAGGATTATTTGCTGCACAACAAGCAGTTTTGTGTTCAAAACAAGTTTTAACAATAGGACAAAGACTTGAAAAAACTGCTCCCAACTTTAACTGAAGAGGTAATTGCTAAGAAGAACAGGACTGCTGCTTTTCTTGTGTGTTACTTAGTTGGCACATCTCAAATCAGCTGATGCAGAGATAAATCCGCATTTTTTGAGAAAGCTGTAGGTAATCCAAATCATATACTTGGCTATGCATTCCCACTCTACTCAAATTCCTTTCTGAAGTGATGACATACAAGGAACTTGAATACACTGTGGAGGAATGAATGCTACAGTAATTTAAAAGGGGGAAGAAAACCCACAAAGCATGCTGAGCTGCTATTTTCCAACTTGAGTTAGATTATTTTTTTCCCTGAAGCTCTTATGTTGGTTTTTTCTCTTCTGTTCCTTTCTCTGCCTGTTGAAGGATGAAATGAGCCCTGGTGAAAAGAGAAGTCTATGGCTTTAAGTCCTATTCTGTGGACTGAAGTGGGTCTTAATTTCTCCTTACACTTTGTGCCAACTGTCTCCCAAGTGAATTTCATTCATTAAAAAAATACAGCTTTATTTCTCTGTTTGCATATTAAGTTTGGGTAATGTTCAGTCCCAACTACTGTTTAGCTCAATAAAGAAAAGTTTTGGTTTTTTATTAATGCTCACAACTCTGTCAGTGCTTATGGATATATCATCTTTTATTTCTTCCTCAGCTTCCTTTCAGCTTCCTTTTAGCCCACCCATATTAGATGCATGATTTTGCCATTTCCCTTGTGAAGTTCTTGTTTTTCTACCAAGCACTGTGGTGTATGCATGTGACATAGGAGGATGGAGTTGCCAGGTACGGTCTCATGGGCAAAAAAACCCAATTCCCTGCCTTTCTGTTAACCAGTATGATGTCTTTCAGACATATCTTTAAGTATTTTTTCTATTTTTTTTCCTTGAATGACTTTTATAGACAGTGAAGAAAGTCTTTATTCATACCAGGATCAACTCTGAGAGGCAGAAAATTCCAGGTAGGCGTGGGGGCTATCTGCCACCAATGGACCAAGGACACTGCTCAGAAGCACACAACTCCACACCAACATTCCAATATTGTTTCAGTTTCTTCCTAATTGTCTGATCCAGAAGCTACTTCCCAACAGCTCAAGGTCAAAAAGTGGAATGCAGTTTGTAGCCAAGACCCAAACTGAGATAAAGCAAAGGGTCTTTTGTGCAGGAAATGTGAAATGCTGCATGTTTCCTTCCCTAAGTATAATTAATTATCTCTGTGACCCCAGTTGCATGGTCCCTTGTAAGTTATATAAATAGTACTTTCTAACAGAAGTAACGAAATGCTAACTTTATGGGGAATGTAGGTAGGCAGGCATCTTAAGACCAACAGGAGGAACACTTGAGTAGAGCAGACAAAGGCTGGCTTTCAAAATTCATGTTAGCAGCCTTTTCATCTGCAGAAGCTTGGGGTTTTTTCTGAAGCAAGTTTTGAAGCATGTTATTACAGTAAATGTAGGGCTTTAATAGTGGTGCTGAGCTGATAATCCTGGAAACCAAAGCTCTCAGCTTACCTAAAAAACCTAACACAGGGTAAGCAGCAGAAGTGGATGCTTCTCCACCCTAGCTCCCTCCCAGGAGGGGGAGAGCATAGCTGTGTCCCTATTCCCAGCAAGTGCTTTGCCTGCTGAGCTGCTAGTAATAGAGTATTGACTCACTGCCACTTGAAATATCTCACATACTGATGTTGCCCAGAACCCGAAGTGTATTACCTCTGCATTAATTGAAATGTAGCTTTCAGCAGCCCTTATAAACGTGCTCGACTGTAGTGTGAAAGCATTTGTTTCCAGCGGAGATCCTGATAACTAGTGAGATTCAGCAGTGGTGACTGACCTTTGATCATCAGCTTTCAGCTTGGCTTGCTGCCTTGCTGGAAGGAGGAAGGGAAAGTTCTTCCTTATAAAAGCCAACTTCATGTCAGTGTCTCCTGTTAACATTTAGTTTGTTTAGCTAAAAACACGCAGCTTTAAAGCTCCCTTTGTACTGAATTGCCTGGCTCCTTTTCCCAATAGTACTCATAGCTCAGAAGTTATGTCTTCTTATTTAATCTGTATGACTTCCATTTCAACTGATACTGCCACTGCTGCATTTCCAAGTTTGCCTGTCTCCTAGCTTTCCCATCATTTCACCTCAAAAACTGCCTTGGGATTTTCCCCAGGGCTGCCAAAGTCAACTTCACCTCTTCCTTGGAACCTCCTTAGCCCCACTGTTCAGGGACAAAACCTCTCCTTGGTTGCTGCCCAAGTGCTGCTCCGGCTGTACTGCTTCGAGGGCTGGGAAGGTAAGAGCGAGCAGCCCTGCAGGCTGCTGTGTGCTTTTGCAGTCATCAGACTTCTGAGAGAACCAGGGCTCTCACACTTGCAGCTCCTTCAGGATTTGTTCCCGTTCATCCACCCTCAGTGCTTTTTCTGATCGTTCTTCGTGGCAGGAGGGTCAACTGACACCTGTTCAAATCTAGGTTTTAGATTGCCGTCTGCTATATGACCTGGTTCCTCCTGTGACTTTGGAGAAGTTTATGCAATCTGACCTTCACTCTATGCTTTTCTCTGAAATTACTCTGATTTACCCTGATTGTACAAAACCCCTTTAGCCCATGTCACTGGTAATGTAGTTCATTATTAGTGGAAACAATAGGAGATAAGTATCTTTGGCCTCCACTGTGCCCCAAAACAAAGCAAAAATGAAAACTTATGAACGCCTGGTAAGGCAAGTTTAAAAAAGGAAATGCAGAAAGGGGAGCAGGGAGGTCACAGTATTAGAAAGAAATGTAAATTGAAGACACAAAACGAACGCATCCCAGGATAAAAGCTAAATCTGCAATGGCAGCTGCCCACTTTGAACTGTGTTTTCTTCATGGTGCACTGCACCATTACACTGTAAGTTAAATAACCACAGCGTAAGGCCAATGGCCCGTTCAGGAGTGTGCTAATGTCACACTATGCCATTATTAACAGGCAAATTTTAATGGAAATGACTTGTTGGTATTTAGTCTCCTAAACAAATTTTAGATCATTTTGAGCTGCCTTGTCAGAGGATCAGTTCATTGTTTCTGGCAATTTTCTTGTTGGAAAATTAGTCTCATCTTTAAATACTGAGAGAAATGCATGCTGTTATTTCTGTTGGTGTTCTCCTCCTCTGCCTTAGTTTCATGCTTTCTGGTGTTTGACAAGGTCCATACAAGCAGATGTGCAGAAAAGGGGGAAGGAGTAAATCTGTGAGTGGGTTGAACTCAGTTCTGGGATGAGTTTAGAAATGTAACTGTTCTCACAAATATTTTTTCTATCCCCCTTAATGATGTATTTTGAATCTGCTTTGTTGTAACAGGTCACAAGTCACTTGGTGTTTTGCCCAAGCCATGGATTCTTTGGAAACTCCCGTTGGTGTCTTCAATCAATTCATATACCACTGTTACATGGTTTCCTAGAGAGTGCCAAATTTCAATCTGATGTGAACTGATACAATTCTATTGGCTTTAGCATTGCTGCTTCATTTTTATAGTAGCATACCTAAGGGATCATTTGCATTGTACTTATGAGAAGAGGCTTGTAAAGGCCACCTGCCTGGGAATCTCACTGCCTTTTGTGGTCCTCTGGATTTTGCAACCTGCCTTAGTTGTATTTGAATTAACAGTCTGCCTGAATGTGCATTAGGAAACACTAGGGCAAGCACCTTCACCGCATGCCTGTTGTTACCTCTGGAGATTTGATGTGCCACAGCAACAGCAACCAAGCTGTGAAGCCAGGAGGGCCTGATTCTCAAAAAAAAGGAAAATTGAAGGAGGATGTTCAAATTCTGGATTTAGAGGCATGTATGTAATAGGTTAGTGTGCCTGTCAGAATCTGAGCAGCATATTTCTGTATTCTGGTGAATTTACATTTTAAATTTGGGCTCACACTAACTCAGTAACCCATGAAGTTCCTTTATTGGGCCAAAACGAAGCTATGTGCCATCCTTGCTGAAGTGGAGTTTCTGAGTGGAGGCTGGGGCCTGGTCTGGGTTTTGATGGCTTCAGTTATGGTGAGACTCTGGACTGAGAACCTCTTCTTTTTCAGTAGGTAAGCATATTTTGAAGGTCTGCAGCAAGTGAGCATCTAACAAGCCTCTGCTGAAATGAGCACCAACAGATTGTAAATTGCAAAGTGCAGTGTAATTGAATCTGATCTTTGGCTTTTACAGACTGTAGTAATTGGAAATTGGCTTTCTTTTAAATATATGTCATTCCTAGGGTGGCTCCTTCTTGAAACTGTGATCTGATAATTTTCAAAGATATAATAATGTGAAGTAAGGAGTGGTATACAGTCCCCTTGGTACTGGTGGAGAATGGCAAACTAGAGACTTTGGGATACTTCCTGCTGTGTCATTGGTATTAAACTAAGTCCTACACAGTAATTAACAGCTTAGCAAATATGAACTCAGTCCTTGAATAGCCACGGCCTGGAGCCCAAATATCAGTGCTCTGTTCCAGGTCAAAACAGATGACCTACAGAAGGGCTGCATGGAAGCAGTCCCGGTTTGCACTTGGCAGCAGGATGCAGAGCGCTGCTGCAAGCGCTGCTCTGGCCAGCCCTGCAGGGGTGCCTCCTGGCAGGTCCACGTTGTCCTGGCTAGGCTCTTCACATCTCTTTAGTCTCAGCCTTTGAACACCATCATGCCCAGTGGCTAAGCAGTTCTGTGTGTAATGCAGGGGGTCTAAAATTTTCCTTCAGCCGTGGACATATGACTTCCCTAATTTTCTCATGGAATCATTGAGGTTGGAAAAGACCTTTGAGATCATCAAGTCCAACCGTTAACCCAACACTGCCAAGTCCACCACTAAACCGTGTCCCTAAGCACTGCATCTAGGCATTTTTTAAAAGCCTCCAGGGATGGTGATTCCACCACCTCCCTGGGCAGCCTGTTCCAATGTTTCACCACCCTTTCTGTGAAGAAACTTTTTCTCATAACCCATCTAAATCTCACCTGGTGTAACTTGAGGCTGTTTCCTCTTGTCCTGTTGCTTGTTAACTGGGAGAAGAGACCGACCCCCGCTGCCCACAGCCCCTTGTCAGAGAGCTGCAGAGAGCAATAAGGTCCTCTTGAGCCCCCTTTTCTCCAGCCCAAACACCCCCAGGTCCCGCAGCTGCCTCTCAAAAGACTTGTGCTCCAGACCATTCCCCAGCCCCGTTGCCCATCTCTGGACACGCTCCAGCACCTCCATCTCTGTCTTGCAGTGAGGGGCCCAAACCGAACCCAGGGTCCAAGGTGCAGCCTTGCCAGGGCCGAGTGCAGGGGGGCGATCACTGCCCTGGTCCTGCTGGCCACACTGTTTCTGACACCAGCCAGGAGCTGTTGGCTCCCTTGGCCCCCTGGGCACACAGCTGGCTCATGTTCAGCTGCCCATCAACCAGCCCCCCAGGCCCTTCCCCACTGGGCAGTTCCCAGCCCCTGCCCCAGCCTGCAGCGCTGCGGGGGCTGGTGTGACCCAGGGGCAGGACCCGGCGCTGAGCCTTGTTGAGCCTCATACGACTGGCCTGGGCCCATCGGCCCAGCCTGCCCAGCCCCCTCTGCAGAGCCTCCTGCCCTCAGGCAGATCAACGCTCCCCCCAGCTTGGTGTCGCCTGTGCACTGACTGAGGGTGCACTCGATCCCCTCATTCAGGATATCCCCCTGTTGGCCCTCCCCCTGATTCTTGCCCGCAAACACTCAGCCCTATTGCTGCCATCATTAAGCTTTAGGCAGTTGAAACACTCCCCGACATACAGAGCTACACCGCCGCCTCTCCTTCCTTGCCTATCCCTTTGGAAGCATTTGTAGCCATCCACTGCAGCACTCCAGTCATGCGAGTTATCCAACCGTGTTTCCATGATGGCAACTATGTCAGTCTTCCTGCTGCACGATGGCTTCCAGCTCCTCCTGTTTGCTGCCCGTGCTTCGGGCACTGGCATAGACGCGCTTCAGCTGTGCTACTGATCTCACTGCAAGCCCTGGCACGCTGCCCCAGGCCCATCTCTAATGAGATTGGTTTTATTCCCTTCCCCCTTCAAATCTAGTTTAAAACTCTCTTGGTGAACCCTGTTAACTCCTGACCTAGAATCCTTTTCCCCCTTTGAGGCGGGTGGGTGAACCCCTGGATGTATTTTGTTCCTGTGTGTCTAGGAGATCTAAAGGTAAGGTTTGAACTTAAGGAAACAAAGTAAAACTGATGAAGTCTAGACCTGAACACTGTCTTTTGTAATGTTGTAGGCTTGCTGTTTAGGGTGCACACTCTTTCTCCTTCTATGTCCCTTTTCTATCTCAATTTATTATTTTTTTTGACATGCAATGATGGATATGTTGGTTGCCCAGGTATGGATTAAAGATTGTGCAGAAAGCCACAAACAGATTTGAGACCTGGGATTGTTAGTGAACAGCCTATTACAGCTTTATCAGGAAGAAGGTTAAGAGTTTATTTTAAGTATAAAGTACACTCATGGTAAGACTGTACTGGTCACCAGAAATGATTGAATGGTTCAAGAGAATGTGTGGAGACTGGTGAAGTATTTCTTAGCCATTTGGAACCTGAAGCTAAGCAACCTCAAATTAGAAATTTGCCTTATACTCTCAAAGGGTAGTGTATTGCTAAGAAAAACCTCCGAAGGAGTGATTGTTCATATCCTCTTCTATAAGACAAGACTGAATAACTTTTCAGAAGATACATTTTAGCCAGATGTTTACTCAAATAGAAGGTTATTTGGTTCTATATGGGGTTACTGAGCCAAAATTAAAAGGGTGGTAATACATCAGAGATTAGAAAGTGTGATTGTAATGGTCCATTCTTGCCTTAAACTCTCTGAACCTGTAACAGACGAGTTTCTCACCTGCATGTGCCAGATGAGTGAATACTCAAAACTGGGTCTAGGTCTAAGCCAACAACCATGAATTCTAGAAAATTCAAGATATGGTGGAGGGTAGTAACTTCTGTGGACCTTTCCCCACATCTACCTACCTTTTCCATGGAGAAAAGAAATATTTGCAGTGCTCTTAGATGATGCTGCAGGTGGAAGTTGGCTATCACCTCCTTGTCCTTAAAACAGTTGTGTTGTTGTCATCCTTGTTGATGAGAAGATGACATACCACCACTTCTCCTGTCATTGTGCATAGTGAGTAATAAGAAATAACCTGATGATCAGGTGTTTTGGAGGGTCGTCATGGAAGAGGCTGACCAGCACCTACTGTTCGAAAGGCTGAGTCTCTTGTAGTTTCCAAGTACTTCAAAGCTGCCATCCACCTGCTCTGACTGCCAGTCAAGATGATCATGTTCTCAACTTTCTGTTTCATGGGCAGGGAAGTACATGAGAATTTGGACTGTGAAGACAATTATTACCTGCAACTGCACGCTGGCAAGATGTGGTTACAAGCTGGGTTTCAGTTTCACATTTCTTACTCGCTGTAGCTATTTGGACTGGCTATGGCATTTTGCTCGATGTTTTTGCTTCATGAAACCCATCTGCTGGTATCTTCTTACTTTAAAAACATATTTTGCATGCAAGTTCTCCAAATAGCCAATGCTTCCCCAACTCCGACCTTTTTAAGGAAATACAGCTTCAGTGGCCATGCATGCTGAGCAGTGGTGTTTTAGAAGAGTGGAAATGTATTACTGCGATCACAGGGAAGGAGATGGGATTAGGTACCTATTGCCCATTGCTTCCATTATTTCAGTTGGAGTTTGGTGTGCAGACCTCTAGCAGTCTGGTGACTTAAGTGAGGCACCTGAAATGAGAAACCACTTTTAATAAACACTGTATAAATAACATTAGTATGAGGGATTAAAGGAAGAGCATTGAAGGAATTTAAGGGCACGGGGTTGATGCTTCTCCTTATGACCCTCCTTCGAACCTGTGACCAAATCCCACTGTTTACCCTGTAGTATTACTTACTTTGCTGTGCCAAGGCAGTTGTCTGTTTTGGAAGAGGTAACAGTTTCACATATGTACCATATTTTTAGAATGATTGATTGGCTTCAAGGAATCAAGAGTTTTAGTTACATCTAGGTAATTCTGCTAACTAATAAATATACTTAGCGCTAACCTCTTTGTGGCTGCTCAGAAGTATCTGCACACAGAGTCTGAAGGATTCCCTATGCTTTTAACTCATTTTTTTCCATACTAATGTCAGTGCTGGGATCCTCTGTTCCCTGGTGAAGGCAGAAGTGGCATTGTTCTTCTTTCTAGGACACAACATGCTGCCTGCATATTTCTACCTGTGAATTCACAGCTAGGCTTCACCCGGGAGGTACTGACATAAATTATTTAATGTTGTGTTTTGAAAGTTCCCTCTGGTCATATAAAATAGATTCTATTTGAAAGTGGTTTTCTTAATCAATTTCTCTGTTAGCATTTAAGCCATAAAATTGTGCTGAATGCACTTGGATAGAGCATACCCTTTCAATTAACTTTTGTGTTAAGAACCTTAAACCAGATCTGTTTAACAAATGTTCAATGAACATGTTCTCTGCTGCTCCTGTGGTAGTGCAGTGTTGTGATATTTCTACAGAAAGGCAGACTGCAAGCAGTTTGGACCTGAGAAGTGGTTAGCAATGTGTGGAACACAAGTCGGGGTCTCTGCTGTGAATTCCTCTGCGAATGTTATGTGATCCTGAGGAAGTCGCGTTGCCTATCCATTCCTGCTTCTTCCCATGTCTCATCTGCTGACAGTACTCTACTTAACATGTTTCCTTTGCAAGGTAGTAAATACAGCAATTTAGTGTCCAAAACTGTAAATTTTTAAACTCATTTTATACTGATACCATTCCAGTTGGATTAGATAAGACATATAAAGAAGAATTTGGTCTTCACCTCTTGGTATCACACATCCTGAACCACGTACAAAGGTATTATCTCCTGCATAAACAAGCCACAGACATATAACCTCATTGAGGGTATTTGCTTGATGGTGTGGCTTTGGAAATCCAGCTCACTGTGTGCAGGCGTTGTGTTAAATATGTCTTGTTCGAAAGTACTGAGCACATTCAAGATGACAATTGCAAATTCCTGTGAGAACATAAGATGTTGCATCTTATAGGGGAAAAAAATCCAAGCCACCACAAAACTCCCACATTTGATGCTGATACCACACACTAAAGTATTTCTTAGTTGGCCACTGACCAATTCTGTTTAGCAAGTTAATTTAAAAGTACTGTTTATTTATATCTTCCATTTGTTTGCATGGTAGGAGAGAATAGTTTCATTTTGACTGACTACACCATGCACCTTTGTGCTGCAAAGCAGTGATTGTTCAAGTTGATAAAATTTCTCTCAAATTCCACTGAGTGCAACTTTAAAAATCATATGATGAATGATTCTAAAAATGCAGAAGTCTGCTTTTCCTAAAGTTTAATTACAGAAACCATTTAACTGCTTAGGCGTCCCCAAAACCAATCTTTCCTAATAATGTATAAAGATTCTGCTCAGTATCTTTGCACTATAATATATATGTGTGTGTGTATATATATTTACATAAAGTGTTAATGCAAAGCCCCATCTTCATTGTGTAATGTGACATGAAATAGTCACCAGCATACATGTGTGACAGTAGGCTATGCAGTGGAGGCAATGCATTGATAGCTGCCTTAGCTTTCCCCGTAAATCTGAGGTGGCATGTACTATATAAGTCTATAGCTAGATAATCTATGCAGGCTCTACCACAGAGAGCACACAGAGCTTAATCTACAAAATGTCTTTTACAGAGATTTCCATGGGGAAGGATGCATCTAAATAGCTTACTAGCTCTGGAATCAAATATATGGCAAGTCTGAGATTTTTCAAATGGTGCTGTATTTGCTTCCTTTTGAAAATGTAGCTGGATGATGCCTGTGCTTGTCTTTCAGACAAACAACTATTCTGTTGAGCATTGCTGATATCTGGATGAGATCCTAAAGCAGAGCCCACTTCACTAGGCTCTCCCCATGCCGCAGCCAGTGATGGACTCTTCTGGTTGTGATAGCTTCCATCTTCTGATCAATGCCGTACCACTAAGCAAAAAGAAATACAGTACTCATAGGGAGGAAGAGAGAAAGCAAGGAGCTGTGTCTCTATTTCTCAATGATGCAAGCAGGAACGCAGACACCTGGATTTCAGTCCCCGCTCTCCTTTTCAATATGCTACATGTGACCCAGCATCAAACAGAGAAAAGGTAATATCTTTTTAGGTATCAGATCCCATATTTAGAAATTAGCATCAAGTCCTATTTCTGTGCCAAGCAGCTCTTAGCTAGCTGCAGAAGCTATCTCGCTACTCCCACCTGTGGATCTTGTATTATGAAACTTGATACAGATTTCTTTAATGGTCTCTTTAAATGAAAAAGCAATGTGCTGGGTCTCTTAGAAAGATTTTGATAGGTCAAATGTAATTTTCCATGTAGGATTTGGCCAAGACACATAAACTACTGTCTGCAAAATAGTGAAAGCTTTGGGGCCTTAAAATGACCATTGAGTAGTATCTATAAACCTCTATTTTTGTCTCAGATAAATATCTGCGCGTGCTGCTGCTATCATTTAGCAGCATTGTTAAGCACTGTCTCAGAAATTTTACTGTTGCATCACCTTAACTCAGCTGCAACTGCAGATTAAACAAGAAGGGAAGCAAAGCTTCCTCTACATTTTCTGCAGCTGATATGCTATAAGCATTACAAGAATAAAATAAGGGGGGAGGGGGGAAGCAGGCGGCAGGAGGGTGTCAGCAATAAGCCTATTTTCTTTGTGCATTTTAATAGAGATCTCCTGCTATACTGAAGCCTGTACGTGGCTTAGTAACAGCCATCTCTGTGTTGCCCTAGCCACGACTCATCATTTGCTGCACATCTAGTACTGAAGGCTAGACCCTGTTTCTTTGCACAGTGTCTTAACCTTGCTTTGCCCTTCTACCTGACAACAGCTGCTTTGTTTCCTTTCACTAAGAGTCAGACATCACAAATTCTTTCTCTCTAAAGCCATTAAAACAGAACCAGCACCACCCCAAGTGGTTTCAGAACTGATTTAGATGCTGGAGTCTGCTGCAAGGCCAAAAATAACTCCCCGGGTTTTTTTCTCCTTCATTGGTGAAAGTAGGAGAGAAAGTGGCCAATGACAGAGACACAAATCCCCTGTAGGCATCGGAGACAAATCTATTTCATGGCAGGAAAAAAATAATGCTCTTGAAAAATGTTTCTTTGCTCAGGCCAATAGATACAGAACTGCTGCATGCAATTTTGCTGAACTGATGGTATCACTTGAATGGCTCACGGACTACATAAAATGCATTACATAATTATATTTTTAAACACTGTCCCCAGCTGTGCTGATGCACATAAAAGCTGTGTTTACAATGGACTCTGCACATGTAATTATTTTGTGGCACTAGCTCTGCGCATTTCCTTGATGGATGCTCCATGGTGCATAAAATTGTAGCTTTTATCATAGAGTCTTGAATATATTCTTTTGCTGTTTCAGCTTTAAATACTCTGTTGTCCTCGCATGGGTGAACAGAACTGATGCCTGGAAGGGCTAAATTACAGCATCTGAGGGAACACCTTTAAGCCCTCTGGGAGTAGAAGCCAGGGAATGTGATGAGTGGTGAAGTCAAGGCACCTGGGTCATGGGAAGCATGGAGCAGCAGAGCTGGCTGCTCCTCCATGAGAGGTTTGCTGTGCTGCTCCTCGGAATGGAGCAACAGCTCCACTCCTATTTGGCCTGCACATGTTAATTAACGCTGCATCAACCCAGCTGCTTTGCAGCACAGAGAGGCTATGCAGTGCCCTGTGCCTCTGAGTGCAGGAGCAAAGGGGCTGGAGGCTCCTGGTACAAAGTCAAACAGAACATGGCCTGGACTGTCAGGATCAAAGAGCACCTTTGATTTATCTTCCATTCTGTTTGTGTACAGTGAGCAAGCCCCCGGCATTTCACTGTGAGCTCTCCCTTGTCTGTTCTCCATCCAGTTGTGGAATACCTAACATTTCTTTATGCTAGCGGAGTAGTTGATGTGTAGGACCCAGCAAAAAGGACAGTGGGATATTTATCTTAGATCTGTTCCAGTATTCTTGAGTATTAATGTCACTGTGAAAACCTAGATGTTGGAAGGACTGGTACATAACACAGTCCAAGAGTTTTGCCTGCCAAGCAATAACACTTGGAAATAAATAAAGACATAAAGTAATACAATATCCTGAATGACAGCTTCAAAATGATGGAAAAGCAGCATCATGGGTAGCTACCTTTTTTTAACTATTTTTTTACTATTGCTGCAAAGAACTGGCAAACTTTTATTGTCAATAAGCAAAATGGTTTGGGATTTTACCTCTCATCCCTGGCTAGCCTTAGATATGAGACTCCACAAAGGAAATGTGGATTTTCTTGTGAGCTAGTTTTTAATGACAGGTGTTTGGTTGAAAGTCAGGTCTGCTTTCTGGTAGTAGATAGCTTGAATTCCTTTGTTATCATTCCTTGCCCTTTTCAGTCCTGTGTTTGGTCATGGAAGCTGGAAGCCTATGCTTCCCAAAGGACAGTTGCACCATGTAATATAGTAATTGGTCTAATGCCAACAGTGACCAAATTATTCCACAGCAAATGGCCTGTCTGTTGGTAAACCAAGTTTTCCACCCTTGCATGAATATAGTCTTCTCCCATCATGGAAACTGTTCAGCTATGGATGTCCTTAACATTCCCTCTGTTTGGCATGTGGAGTTTACATACCAGCTTCTAGGCTGTTGATGCATTTTGCACTAAAGGGTCAGGCAATGGAAGAACAATCTCTGGAGTGGAAAAAATGTGGAACTGCAAAAGTTTATTATATGTTCATTTGCATAGGCTGCCTTCAGATAAACCACATCCCTTCAAGTATCCTGGCACTTAGAAAAGAGTCCTTGGATAACCTGCACAGAAGCTGAACCAGCAGAGAGATGCTACTTTGGAAAAGCAAACAGACGAAGGTACCAGCAGCAGTGCAGGGGCAACACTTCTGGAGTAAGCACCCCCTTGTATTGTTCGTATACGTGTCCATCCTGTTTCTGGACCACAAGTTGTTGTTATTTTATTAGAGATAGTGTGGCTTGTACATATGAAAAAAGGGTACATTTCTCACTGGATAAGACATACTTCTTACTCAAGTATGTGAGTATTATTTTCTAAAAGGGCTTATTTCCTTCCACTCCCTTGCTCTAGTAAGCCCTGAGAGCCTATCAGCCATCTAGGCCAAAATACATTTTTCAAATATGTGATCATCTTATACAAATCAGCCTAATTCCATGTGCTTTGATAGATCCTCCGCTGGCTTAAGTTGTAGCTCTAACACCTCGGTATCTTATGCAACAGATAAACCCCCAAAATTTGTGATCACAGAAGATATTTTTCTGGGTATAACAGGCTTGCATCATTACTCTTCCACATTAGTTGCAGTCCCTTACTGCAGCTGCTTGTGCAAGACTTCCATGTTTATCTTTATGATACATGGAGATAAGAGTTGCCTGTCCTTTGCAAAATGTTAGCATTGCATATAGACAAGAGTAGACACTGAAGTTAGTACAAATTTTGCAGTTCAACAGGAATAAAACAGTCCTCTTAAGACTACTGTTTGAACGCTGACCTTTGCCTTTTTGTGTCTGTGTCACCAGAAGCTTCTGTTTCCAAAAGCACAATAATGCTTTGAGAAGTCAAAGTTCAGTGTAAATGATGTCATGGCTGATAGGGGTTAAGGCATCATCTTTGTTGCAGTAAGTCCCTCTTGCAAATGTCTGATAAAGCCAGAAATAAAATGGGACTTACTTTACAGATTTTTGGAGCACTGTAATTCTATTCTTGCTATATTATTATCTGTGAGAAGCTTTTTCTTTTTTAATTCCATAAAGGCCTATCACTATATTATCTGAGCTGCTAAGTACTCAGATTATATAAGTTGAACATAATAGGATGTCTGTAAAACTTTGCTGCTTACAGTCTTGGAAATGTCTACATTGCTTTTTTTATGGTGACTCAGCTGAAGATGTCCCCTACGATCTAGGAGAATGCATGGGGGGGTGGGATTTCCATCCCTTGAAGGAGTGTAGCATGGTCCTCAGGTATGACCTCAGCCGCAGTCTTGCTCTCCTCCCACATCCCCTGGACTCCTCTGGGCAATCTTTAACGGCTGATCAGAGAGGATGGTCACTGTAGTTCCTGTCATGCATTTCAGTTCTGTCCTTCTAGGAATGTTTACCTTATGTTTTCAAAGCAATTCACCTTTTGATTTGCACAGCAGGAGAATTTGCCTGTTGTACCAGATAGCAAACTCAATGTGTACTTTCACATTCTGTTTCTTCTAGAGGATATTTTTGGCCCACAAGTGATGTTTTAAGAATAATTCTGCCAGTACCATTTTTATGATATGTATAGCTTCACAGTGCATTACTAACTCTAAGTCCAAGCACAGTACGTGTAGCTACATGGCAAGGTTTACTGCCCAACAGGAATGAGAAGCGTGTATTTTGAATAGGTGTGTATTGAGGAAAAATAGTTCCTGGTTCTCCCTTGCTTTTGAATGAGGTTCAGCATTGTGTCCCTTGGAATCTCAGTGCAATAACGTGGGCTCAGAGCAGCTGTTTTGACTTTGCTTTGTTGATGATAGGAGATAAAATGCAGAGGAGTAAATTCTGCCTGGCTGCTACAGGTTGCATCACATAACCACTGGTAGGTCTCTGAGAAGTGTTGCTGATAGCTAGATTTTATCTTTGTAGAGGTAAGGGCTCATGAAACGGGATGGCTCAAGGAATGACTAATGAAAGCTTTATGATGAAACTTGTGTCTAAGCCATGTCAGCTGTGACGGAAAACTATCATCGGGGGGTTATCTGATAGTGTAGGGTGAGTGATCAGGTGCCTTGAGTCCAGGTTGTTGTAGAGATGTGTCTTCAGTGTAAAATCCACTAAATCAGTTTTTATCAATTAATATCAGTGGAGAGAACCACAAATGGTGATGTGGCATGGTGGTGAACTGCGCTGTTACCCCTCAAGTGGCTTCTCTGATTTAGAGCTGGGCCATTTAATGAAGCAGATGATATTGCCATTACTTTGTGTTTTTCTCTTTTGTAGAGAAAAACATCATTCCAGTCAGATGAATACACACAGCTGTGTTTTGTGTGTTCACGCAGAAATGCAGACTCCAGTTCTCTCAGGAACAGTCCCAGCTACTCAACTGGGACTACGTTATCAATGTATCCCATCATTATATTTAGGTGGGCCTCCTATGCAAATGTCATGGCGAGTCCCCCTGCATGACTCTAATTTACAGCTCTACCAAAATACCCTTCTTCAGCTCCTTGCTCCCAGCCCCTGGGATTTACAGTGCTTTACAAGTATCTTTGCTTTTCTTGTGACACCAGTAGCTCTTGTACAATCCCAAATCATTAGTTACGCACTTAAGTCAATGTGGAGGTTTCACGTAGTGTATTGACTTAGTAGCACTCAGTAAGATTACTTACTGCCTTCTTATGCCAACGATCACATCCTGCTTTCTGCAAAGCATTGTCCAATTTCCCCGTTTCTGCCATAAAGCATTATTTCCTCTGAAGAAGAACAAACTCCACCTTTTTGGGCAGGGTTGCAAATGAGGCAGGATGTGCTCAAGGTGTGTGTGGGGGAGGGGGGGCGGGGGGGGTAGAAAGGGGATGTTCACCAGTTTTGCTGTGGGCAGTCAGGAGACAAAGTGGGAATCGGGGAAGTCAGACCTTTAGCCTTGGCTCCAGTAATGATTTTCTGTGTGGCCTTTTGTAAGCTTTTTCATGTTTCCATCTCCTTGTGCCCAAACCTAAAATGGAGTTCAAAATCATCACTTCTGTAACACCTCCCCCTCCCCACACACACACACAGAGTTGTGAGAAGGTTTACTGTTTATCTCGGAGGCTTTGAACAGTATCATACATCCAGGGAATGTATACAGGCATTCAGAACCCAGAATGAGCTCTATAAAATCATCGGTAAAGAAAACGGCGTTTATATTGATCATAAATTTGGGATTGGAACAGAATACGTGGTTAACAAACCTGCAAAACAAGCTTTGTTTTGTTGGCTTGAACTGCTTTATGGTTCTGTTTGTGTACGTGGAAGTGATGTTCAGTCTTTTTAAATGAGTCACAGGACTGGAAGAAGAAAAATATTTGATGGTAACATATAGCAGCAAAACAATTACTCTTTTCATTCTGACAAGCATGATAACCAGAATAGCAAGTTAGAGCTAGAGGTCTAGGCTGGTAGTTGCTTTCCATATATCAGGGATTTTTGATCTGCTTGCAAGACAGTGAAACAGAACTGAAATGTCATAGCAATAAAAAGACAACACTAGATCAAACAATAAAATCAAGCATGCTGGTTAAGATACAACTATTTACACTTAAGAAGGCTCTCCTGATCAGTGAGTCCATGCAGTATTCTCACGCAACGCAGCCTTGTCTAGCAGCTTTCTGTACCTTTATCCAGAGGAGACTCCTTTCCACCCTGCTTGCTGCATTGCACCACTGATTTAGTGAAGACATCATCCTCATAAGGATGCTCTTCTAACTCACCTCTGAAAACCGCTTGCTTTTCTCCTCTGACAATTAGGTTTAAATGTGCTGCAGCAAAGTACTCATCCTTAGCAGTCGTATGGCTTTTTAAGTGATAAACTGCATTAGCAAATTCCTTCTTAGATAATCTATCAAATGAGGTCATACATAATTTTAGCAGTCTCATCTTGATTTATAGCATGATCGCAGCAAATTACACATACACAAACCAGCATGCAGGCTGTCAAAGTCAGGTATTTTTACTCTCCTAAAAAAAAGCTATTTCCAGGCCAGCCCAGTGGCCTACTGGTAGCACTCCGCATCGTCACGGCCTGCCCAGTTTGCATGACAGCCCTCAAGCTCACCCCTCACCTCTTATTAGGACTGATGAGAGTTTAGAGCAGCAGTCTAAATCCTAGCTTCATACCTCCTAATAATAATCCTTAATGGTCTTTATTCTAACAGGTTTTCCATACTCCCCTTAAGTAAGGGCATAGGCTCACTAAAAGCGTAAGCTTAGGTACAGGGAAACTGGGTCTGCAGGGTGCTGATCTGCTCCCTGCCTCCCTTCTGTGTTCCCAAGGGAATGAACAGCTAGCTGGGGTGAATCATCAGGCAGCATTGCGCACGACTGTAACGCGTCTGCTTGTGGTCCAGGCTGCTCGGCCAGCAGAGGCTGGGTCGCCTGCGCCCACAGGCGCTGGAGGGAGGAGGCACTGCTCCCTCTTCTACAGCCATCTGCATTGGGAAGCTGTGTCACCTGCCTTGCTGCAAGCAGAAGTGATGAAATTCAGGGGAAACGGGAAGGAGCTTCAGGAGCAAACGCTGTTTCTGAATCGCACTTCATTATCGCTGCTGCACCTCTGCCTGCTGCACTCAGCATCTAGTCCCCGTGCTGCAAGTAAAGTGCTCCTGGGATCCAGGAGCGAGGGATATGATTGCTATCCCCCAGCTTCAAACTTCTGCAAACAGGGTCTCATCTGTAGAGATTTATCTGTAACTACCATAGGGGGGAGCTACAACAAGTTATCTAGTCTTGCCTTTCTCTTCACCTGCTCTCACCTCACGTTGATATTTCTAGGGTTTGAGCTGTGTGAAATGGCGAGAGCACATCATCCGCACGTCTCTGAGTAAGTTACGTCTCTCCCACTGGACCCACGGCAAAGCCCTGTCCACGAAGGACAAAGCGAGATGGAACAAGATGTGTTCCTTGGCATTCCAGGTACCTGCCCCTAAACTCTAAAATAAAAACTAAATGAAAATCTGAATAAAAATTTGCCCAGTAGATACAAGATCATACAGACCTAACTATCACTGCATGAAAACTTCTTGAAACGCTCGATACAAAGGACTCCACGTTGTCTTTGCAAGAATGTCCCTGGAGTGAGAAACTGGAAGAAATCAAAGTTGTTTATCAAAATGAGTAAGCAAAGGGCACGCTTGCAGCAAATGGCACTGCTGGTTTGTACACCCTCTGGTAATTTTGCCTAATCCTACTGAATGAGTTTTTCATGCATATATATGTATGTGTATGCATATCTGTCATGAGTAAAATCGATTGTATCCTCAGCTGACAGGCTGTGTGTGACAGATTGCAGCAGGGCTTGGGAAAAGAAATTCATGACCCACACCGAGTGTAGAGTTATAGGACTTCCCTCCAGAGCCCATCAGCCACAATAGCAATCGCACCTCCTCCCCACACTGGTACCAGTGCCAGTTTGGGGTCCCTCTCCTCTCTCCTCCTCCTACCCCTGCCAGGGGTGACTGAAGATGCAGCAGAGAGGATGATGAGAAGGGGTTTCTTTCTTCAGGGTGCAAATACAGGATGAAAACTGGGCGAGCGAAGGAGCGCCTGGGTCATGCCAGCCCTGCAGTGAGTCCGTGCCGCAGGATGGCGAGGGGTGAGCGGACAGGGCTGGCGGGCTTGCTGCGGAAGGGGTGAAATGTCCCCGTGGGCCTGAGGATGTGTGCTGAGGGAGGGCGGGGGGCTCTGCAGACACCCCTGCAGACCCCGCAGCACCGCCATGCAAATGGCAGCCTCTCACCTGGCTCTGCGTTACAGGGGCATATTCCTCGGTGGCCACTGAGCAGCGCTGACCGAAATTGTAGCTGGAGGCACGACAGAAAGTCTCCATCGGTGCAGTGGGCGCTGGGCTCCCCGAGAGCCCTGCCTGGCCCCCGCGCTGCTCCGGCCCCTGGACAGGGACCCCCGGGCGGGCAGGGGAGGGGGCACAGCCTCATCTCCCCACTTTGCCCCCACAGGGACCCCTGAGGGAGCAGCTGTGCCACCCCCCAGGCCCCACGGGGTGATGGGGGCCCCCCAGCAGTGAGCAGCCCCGGGTTGGCCGCTCCTTCGCTAGACCTGCCTCTGCAGAGGTGTTTGCAGCCATTGGCACAGGCGCTGCAGAGCCGGTTGCCTGGCAGCAGGAACGCGTCCTCTTCCCCATGACAAACATCATCTCCATCGACCCAGGCCACCTCCTGTTTCAAATGTCTGCCCAAGCTGAAGAGCCCAGCAAGGGAAAACATGGCTCACCGGAATGAGCTGAGTGAGCCCCATTTCATCGTTTGGGTGATGCAGGGACCCTTGCAGTAAGTGGCTGCCCCCAGGTGAATTCATCCAGCACCATAAGCAAAATGCTGTTGTGCTCGGCATTTAAGCCTGGATTAGCACTAAGAGAACAAGCCCCCTTAAAGAAACACATGCTAATTAGAGTGCATGAATATTCAGCTTTCTGCAAAACTGTCAGAGGAAAAGTAATTGTGAAGCTAAGCCCAAGGTCTGCCTTCTTGCGTCTGGGTCTTCAGTCCCTGCTGAAAACAGGCTGATGTGTTTGATGTGCCAAAAGAAGGCGAAGCATTGTGTCTGAGAGCACAGAGTTGCTCCAGGTCTCTGTGGCTTCTAAAGCATGTGCAGTGTGTTTATCTGCTCCCAGCTTGGCACTCAGCCTCCGAGCATGCCACTGCATCCAGCCGCTGTGCTGTAGTAACTCAGATGCTGAGTATCGCAGCGATCACAAGATTGTGAATTTGAGAGAAATAAAAATTGCCAACTTCAGAGATACCCATCTTTCTTAAAAGAAAGAAAACCATTATGAATGAGTCAGGTGCATTCCCCGCCAGCAGCCTACTGAAGAGAGCCATCTTCTGCAGAGAGGTGGAGGACAGGAGGGTGCCTGATGAGTCCAGCAAGGCTGAGGGCACAGGCTAGGAATGGAAGGGGAAGACTATGTGCAACCACAGAGCAACTGTGGTCAGCGTGCCAGTGCTGTGCAGGGAGCGCATGGGAGAAGGAGCTAGAGGGCTCTGCCCGGGGGGGCTGCGGTGTACTGCAGGGATGTGGACTGGAGGTGCTCAGGCTCTGGAAGAAGCTGGGTTTGACAGAAATGTGAAGGTGCCCCGCTCTGCTGAGCTCTGCAGCACCACAGCTGA
The DNA here is from genome assembly GCA_035590275.1 of Ibycter americanus. Taxonomy (NCBI): domain Eukaryota; kingdom Metazoa; phylum Chordata; class Aves; order Falconiformes; family Falconidae; genus Ibycter; species Ibycter americanus. The sequence continues at coordinate 16,983,816 of JAVJGI010000035.1, forward strand.
CCGCTGCATTGCGGGGCGGGGGTATCTCTATGATGGAGTGCAGTTACTTGTATTGTGAGACCCTCTCTTCCTGCCTGCAGGAAGGGTGAAATGAGTGTGGTCTGTGAGGTGTTTTCTCAGTGTACTTTGAAACAGGAGATTTGTCTCAAGGAGGCTCAAGCTACATGAAAGCAGGCACACCAGGTGCAGAGGCACCTCTTTTCTGACTCTCATTGCTTGCCATGACGTTGGAATGAGCATCATGCCATCAAGGAGCTGCAGCTCCATCTTCTGTGACACCAGCATCAGCCCTCCCCACCTAGGGCAGTGGCGATGGCTCAAGGGAGCCAAAGCGGAGGCAAAAGGAGAGGGGCAGAGACGGGCTGCAAGGAGATGCATGGCAGGGCAGTGCGGCAGTTTGTCCGTTTTCAGGTGAAGAAGGAAATCTCTGGTGGGTGCTGCACGAGGGGAGCTGTGGCACAGCAGGCGGGGGCATAGCTGTTGGAGGAGGCTGGGGAAGAAGGACTGCAGTTTAATCGCCAGCCCTGGTTCTATCAGCAAATACAAGGACAAGCTGTCGCTGGTGTGGAAGATAGCAGATGGCCTAATTGTGAGATTTTCCCTTGCAAGAGCAAAATGATATACTGTTTTTAACATCTTTGCCTAGAGCCGAGTGCTAACTTCAGATACTACCAAGATATACTGTACAGAGGCACTCTGTGCCAGAAATGTGCTCTAGTGATAATCAGGAGAAAACTGTGCTTGAAGTGACATTTAAAAAATAATTATTATGGCCCATTGCTGTTAGTCACACATCCCAAAAGCTGATCTGGCTAACAGAGCTTTCCAAAGCATCTCCTGCTCGACATATCATCTGGAAATTATGCCATCATTGTGTCACTGTGTCTCGCCTTGTAATCACCAGGACACCGTGTATGTACACACACCGTTTCTTCCCCACTTCTTGGAGAAAATAATTCTGTCTCCTGATTTTTCTCATGCTGCTTCAGCTGGCTTTGTGCAGATTCTTGCCTCGGCCATTTGCTGGAGAACACAGGCCTTACATTCCCAGAAACAGCTACGAAGCATCACCACCTCGTGTCTCCTTGTGCGAAGCCCCAGGCAGCACCAGCACCGCTGCAAAGGTCCAAGGTGCCTCGTAACAGCTCAACACTCTGCAAAACTCCAGGCCTGTAGCAGAGACAGCAGAGCCTGCCAGCGTCACGCTAATATCAGGTGCTTGAAACTTTATATTGAAGGTGCAGGGTCGTTACTGGTGAGTTGTTATGGCAGGTGCATTTTGTCAGCTCCAGCTCTGATGCGAGGACAAGGGAGAGTGCAGCGCCTCTCAGCTGGGTCAGCTTTTCAGAGAAAACTCTGGTAAGGACTTCAACGGGAGAGAAAACTTTGACTAACCTGTAAATCTGCTTATTATTACTTATCAGTAAGCGCAAAACCCATGGCAAGGATCAGCTTGGTCTGGAATCAAGTGAATGCTCTGTTTGAGGGTAACAGCCCTTTTCTTACTGACTTTTTGCAGCCCACTGGATATATCTTTAAGGACTTTTGCCTGCCGAGTATACCATGTTCTGTCTCTCTTCCTGCTAATCCTTTAAACTTCACCATGTTTGTTGGGGGTTTTTCGGTAATAAAAGGGCTTTAACGGTTTATCTGTAAGCTTTGTCTCCTAAAGTATTCGGATGTATTAAACCTTCTTTAAATCTACCTTTACCTTACTGTCCATCTTCAAAAGACCCTTACCCATGCAGCAGATGTCTATGCTGCAGCAGTCTGCCCGCCTTCCCCTCCTCTCCTCTACTTTCTCCCCCCCCAGTTTGCTCAGGAGTCTCCTGCTTAAAATCCCACAGCTGTGACACAACAGCCCATCTCTCTCAAATCCCACTGATTGCATATCTCTCTCAGCTTCCAATTTTCCCTTTCAAGGCTGTCCATAATGTTACTTTACCTTTAATCTCATTCCTCTCACTCCTCCTGCCCGAATTCTCCCAGGCATCCCTCCTTTCTGCTATTTTAACTTGTTCTTGGATGGTTCAATCTTGCTTTTTTCTCACACTCCTCTGACACCTCAATCCATCTCCCATTTTCTATTAGCCAAACATTTTTCCTTTCATTCTGTCAATGCCACCTTAAATCCCTATCTTTTTCTTCCTCACTAGCACTAACAGCCCACACGCACTCATGCAGTCACCTGAGTTGTTGTCCCATGTGGTTTTCCTGGAGTGCATGTTTTTCACACCAGGAATTTGTGGTTCTCCTACAGTGCACACCCCCCAGTTACAAACACACGAGAGTCTTTTGAAGAGCAGCAGTCGCTGGTAAGTAACCATTCATTATTAATCCCGTTGCTTATATGATACACAGAAAATGCTAAACTTTGTCTAGCTGGGTAATGAGGAATGTTTTCTATTTTGATGATGTGAAGGCCCACTTTGGATGCTCTAGATAGGTAAATGCATAAAAATGAATGTTATTTAAACTTACAGTGAATTAAACTTCCTATAAGCCACAAAGCCATTCGAGGAACATAAGTAAGAAGCAGGTTATTAGAAGAGGTTTTGGGTCTCGCTTCGCTATGCTGCCTTGCACTACCACGTCATCACTAGCTGCGTTCAAGTTGCCTTTAACATCTTTACATTCCTGCACATGACAAACAATAGGGACTAGCTCCCATACAGCAGAGGAAATATAGCAGCAAGTGTCTCACGTCCATTTCTCAACTGTCATCAAATAGCTTTTATTCATGGCATAGCACAAGTGTCAGCCAACTGGCAAAGGCAGCCTATATTAAAAATGTTGGGGATTATTCATGTCAACAGACACAAGGGAGCTTTTCTCAGTCAGTGGTCTGAAAATGCAGCAGGTTCTCTAGAGTAATCTAAATCTGAATAACTGCAGAAGGAGGCCAACAGCTGACTGTCACTTCCAAGTACAATTAAAAAATTCATCTAGCGCAATTGGATAAGAGCTTGGATAGGTGAGAGGTTTAACTGTGTGGATAGATAGAAAAGGCTATACCGTAAGGATGTTACGTAGAAAGAATAAGATGATATTTTTGAAAAAATGCTCAGATCGAAGATGGTCCGCAGGTTGTGAGCTGGTGGTGGCTTCTCAGGCTTGCTTCTGATTACATAATTAGCTGACAGGTCCTTGGCCTGTTTGATTGCAGGCATTTACTGTGCTATATGGAATATGATTTCCATTGGCCACGTGGTTTGTCTTTTATGGACAAGATGTGATTTAGAAATGGATTAATTCTTTCTCCTTTTAAAAGGTGATTTAAAAAAAAAATCCCCATTTAACTGAAAATACCTTTTATTAAATTTGTGGGAATAATAATAGAAAACAATAATAAGCTGGACACAAGCAGTAAAATTGCTTGCCTTAAAAACATCAGGTAAAGATGGAAAATAATGGAGGTTTCAGATATCTCAGGTTAACAGTTAAGGGCAATTCCCTGACCAGTTACTTCAGTCCCACTGTATTTGCAGAAGTCTATTGTATTCTGTCATCTTGCATTTTTTATTTGTTTCTTTTAAAACATATGGCCTGCTTCTTTTCCCCCTCAATTATTTTTGACTCGTTTAATTCTCTGAACTCAGTGATGTTATGTGGATATGAAATCAGGAGCAGCTTAAGTGGAAAATAAAAATTAAGACACATGCAAGTTATCATGAATAAGGTGACCTGATCTCCTCTGACACAGATCTACGTTCCACTTATGCTCTGGAAAACTTTGGATACTATATTTTCATCAAAACCTAATTTCTGTACAAATGTGTGATGCAGAAGAAACCCAACCGACAAAACCCTCAGATGTATCCCATGGCATCTCCATGACAACATATAGATGCAGTCTGCTATATACATCGTTATCAGGAGACTAACCGCTTCAAGATTTTTCCCACGTCGAGCTGAAAGGCAGACCGACCAACGGGGTAGCTGGCTGCAGAGGATGTTGCTGGGATTTAAATGTGGAAACCGCAGTTTGTGATTCATGCCGGGTAAACCGGAGGCTGATGGAGCAGCCTCACCGAGGAGGTGAGCCCTGCACCACGGCTTCCCTGGCTGAGGCTGCTTGGTCAGCTGAAGGAACAGGCACCGGCAGGTCTCCACCAAGTCGGAAAAGTCACGCGGAGGACCTTTGCAGGGTTCTCCAAGTCTTCCTGAAAGGCCATTAGGGCGAGTTACCAGCAGAGTGAGATAAGAACGGAAGGTAACTTGGGTTAATGAGTTATCCTGAGAGGTGTTTTTTTCCCTGCACATGTAGAAGGAAAGAGAGCGCGACCCTGCCCTCTCTCCCCGGTGCAGAACTCCGAACCCTGTGGCAAGAGGTGCTCCCGGCGCCGCCGCGGCACGTAGGGAGCCAGGGTCAGCAGGCCGGGCCCGCAGCACGTGCAGCCAGGGCTGTTCCCAGATGGATGATCCATTCCTCATGGGTAAAGGATCAGGCTAGGGCCAAGAAAAGGAACCTGCCACTCACTCTGTGTGTGTGGTTATCTCCCCTTTCATAATCCCCAGTGTTTATTGCACTGGATTTAATTGTTCCATATGTTTCATGTTAAATGATGCCTTGTCATTTTACTTGCTTCCCGGAGCAGTTGGGAGCAGGACCTCGGGTGGATGAGCAGTCCAATGGGGTCAGGAGACTGGCTTTCTTCTCTGGGCCACCCTGCAGAGGGACTGACCCCGTACAGCTGCCAGCGCCGCGCCGCGTCTGCCTTAGGCACCGGGGCTGCATTGCACCAGCTCCCAGGAGTTTCAGAAGCATGGTAAGGATGCACCGGCTGGGAGAGCTGAACAGTGATCGATTCAGTAAATCCCCCACTCCCGCCTTTCCTCCTAACCTGTCCTTTCCTCAGCTCCTTGCCCCGGCGCTGGTGTGGTTTACAGGACTTCACTGACGGGTGAGCAGCCCTGCCTGCGCAGCGGTGCCCGGGCACGCGCGGCCGCTCCTGCAGAGCAGCTGAAGTGCTGTAATTTCATACTCCAGCTGACGGTGCAGGAACTTGTTCGTCTGCCTGTGCCCTAGTGTAGACACAGCCCTGGCCGCTGCAGGCAGTCTCAGCGCGGTCGGTGGTGCTGAGTTAGTGTTTGCAGTGGTTAGGAAACATTGCTGCTAGAAACCGGGCTGCGTGTGTAACTGCCTGAGCAAAGCAACGCTGGCCTTTTTATACTTGTTTCTGAATTCTGGACTGGGGAAGTCGTCTTCTGCATTCCTGCACCTCTCAAAGTAAGGCACCTTAGGCACCTTACCCCCGCTCTCTGCTGCTCGGCTTTCCTTTCTGAGTAATGGAGAGAACAATGTTTACCTTCTTGGTAGAGCACTTTCTCATTTGTTTCGTGAGACGTGCTACATAAAAGGTGACTGTTAGGTTTTGTTCAGCTATAAAAAGTCCTCAGCTTAACAGCAGGGCACAGTATCTTATCGGCCAAAAAACCCCCCCTTACACTGATCTTCAGCATTTAGGGATAGACCTTTGTTCTGCTTAGTTACTTATACTCTTTGGAGTGGCGTGGCCTGGATTTGGTTTCTTTTTGGCTGCTCTCTGTGTATGTATTGTGTACATATGTTTGACTTTTGCTTCTATTAGGGCCAAAGATCATTTGGTTTAGCTTAACATACAGATGTCAGTTGGCATCAGCTGAGTGACTGGCCTGTGATCTGCTGTTCAGCACATTTCCTCTGAAATATAAAGGAAATGAGTTTGCCAACAAACAAGAAACAAAGAAACAACTGAACCAAAAAGGACAAAAAGAAGGACTATGACCCCAAGAAATAATCTGCCTTTCCTTCAGCATACACTCTATGGTTGTTTTATGCTGACAGCCAGAGCTTGTCCATTCGTTGCAGATAGCCTTCTCCTTTACCATAACACATTTCCCTCTATGTAGCATCTGAAGAAAAAAAGAAATTCATTTTTTGTCCATAGGGCAGCTGAAAGCTTTGTCTCCAGCCTGGACAGCCCAGTGCAAGGGTGGCAGTGGTGAGGAGTGCCCAAGTGCATAGTAGATGGCATGGCAGAACCAAGGAGTCTTAGGTAGGTTCCTATTTAACAGCATTTCCACTGTAATGTCTGGCTATGCATGTCAGGGAGGTGTAGACAGACAAAAAGCCATCACAGATAATAATAGTTCAAAGTCAAGATAATAGCAGGAGCAGCAAAGTCAAGCCCCAGATAGTTCCCCATGGCCTAATACCTCTTGTTCTGAAAAGCAGTGTCTGGAAATGACAGCGGGGTGTACAAAGTGTGGGGAGCTCCTAGTGCTGGGCTGGATGATCCTGGAGCCTCAGCTCTCTGGCTAAAGTCTCAGGAAGCAGCAGTACTGGTGGGACAGTATTTACAACAATGATGACTGAGTTTAGGGTGTTTCAGAAAGGCTTCAGTATATTCTGCCAGCTTGGGCTGATGTTCCTGATGGATGCCAACCATTCAGGTGAGAACAGAATAATTAACCATTCTTTCACTTACAGATAACTGAAACAATTGGAGCTGGGCAGGCTTCCCGTAAGGCTTTTCAGGAATCTAAGCTGAGCAGCCGGGTGGTTTGGCCAGGGGCTAATCTACCCATTAAGGTGAAGATCAGCTTGAAGACAGCAAGTTCCTTGGAGGGGACAAGAGAGGAAACAGGACAGAGAGCCAAGAAGGCTGAGGTTTAGCTGGAGGAGCCCCCAGCAGGGTGACCCAGAGCAAAAGCCAAGGGAGGGATTTTGGACACAGTGCTTTCAAGCAAAAGACACTTGAAATTGCGAACAAAACTCCTCACTTCTTGTTTGGACTTTGTTTTAAAAGGTCAAGGACAAAGGGCTTTGTGCCTTCAGTGTTAATCAAGAGCACTGATGTAAGGAATTGCCCGACTCCATCAGCATGCTCATCCCAATGGAACCAACCCAAAATAACTCTCGCCCCAAACTGATCCAGGCTGTGTAACTGATACGGGCTGAAAATAATAATGGTCTATATATTTCTTTAAGAAAAAGTTCTTCTTAAAGACTTTGTTGATAAATACATGCAGGAGTTGAAGGCAGCAAAGAGCTGGATAGGCTATTATTCTCCAATCACTTCAATTTTTAAGCCTTACTTAAAGAATGCTAATTTTAAATGAGATATTCCTCTGATCATTTCTACAATTGAGGGGATGTAAATTCACATTCGTAATGAATGCTTTTTTTAAAATATTTGATTGCAGTAATCCAAATGATCTTATTTAATATCAAGGACAGAGCTGGTATCTATTTTTTGATAACTGCTTTGCATAGCATACTCCATACAGTTAAGATTTTTGGAGAACGGTTTTAGAAGACACAAGTCTTTGGTAGGGCAGTCCTGGTGGCTGGAACAGGCTCCTCCTGCAGACAGAGTGCTGGAAGGCCACAGATTTAGAAGTCACAAATTCCAGGTTCTTTGTGTTTTGTCCTAATAATCTTTAACTGCATTGTTCTAACCTCAAGCATCACCTGTTCAAACTTCAAAGAATAAGATGTGCTTATCTTTCCTGTCTTCTCTTTTTAGCTTTCACCTTATGCTGTTGTCAGAACTGGCAAGTCTTATTCTGGTTCCCAGTCTTCCTGTCCAGTTGTACCTTCTTCAGCCTGAAAACAACCTCCTTCAGCTGTGCAAGTTGATTGGCTTCCTGTCCTCGAGGTGATGGGTTTAAAACCCCTTGGAAAATGAAAACAAAACTTAAGCTCTCAGGACTGTACATGTGAAAATCCTGAGAAAAGAGTTTTGGAAGGCTTTTTGACCAATGCAATTCAGCATGATAAAAATCCTTAGAACAATTTAGCTTTTGTATGGTAATTATATGCACTGAGAGTCAATGAGGATGCGCAAGAAATGCTATTAGTTTCTATGTGTAATATGAATAATCATCATTATCAACATTACGGAGTGGGGAACAAGACAAAAACCTGATATTGTAGATATGTTGGTGATAATGGACTGTTCATAATGGGAATATTTTTATGTGTTCCATGTGGTAATACGTAAATATTTCAGTTGGGCAGATTTTTAGGTCATATATGGTTTTCTTAAGATTTATAAAAAGATCAAGAATCATATTTGCAGAAAAGCAGCAGAGTTGGGTGTAGCGCAGATGAGAAGCAACACTGGTCCCTGTGACGTCTTCAGGCATCTTGAGCTGAAAGTTACAGCTAGCCAGGTGACACATGGAATCACAGGGCAACTGTATACTTGCTATCCACTACGGTGCTTTATTGTTAATTATTATTATTCAGACACTATGCTGCCTGCAGTTTGTAGATACTGAAAGAATTTTAAGAGGGACATAGTCAGAATTTCTTAGTATAAGACCAGGAGCCAAACATTTCACCTCTCACAGAGACTTGCTTCATGGCTTCAGACAAAATATCCACTCTCCCTTCATTCTCTCTGTAAACGAGGGCTAGGATTTGTGTCTCGTGGAATATTGTGAGATTTATTTTTTCTTGTATGCATAAACTGTTTTGAAGGTGGAAAGGTCCAAGTCTTATTTCACAACAGCCTTGCAGTTACAGTACAAATGGAGCAGACCCCGTCTCTCCTCAGAAAGGGACAAACAGCTTGGAACTCGGCAAGTACTCTAACCAGCTAGAACAAATACAATTTTGCAGTCCATTGATTTCCATTTACAATGCCAAGTTTTATTTGATTTATTTTTTTTAATATCTACGTGCCACAACACCAACTTCCTTTTTTTTTTCTTGCTTTTTAAATGAAGTGTCACTGGCACGTGGTCCTCATTAGCCTAGAGATATTTTGGATAAGTTAAGACAAAGGATCAGCAGGCGAACAAACCAGGGCCATTTAGGACAGTGTTGATGCAGCCCAAAATTGTTTCCTCCTTATGTGAGAGAGTTTAGGACTTCTGAGCATAGCTGCATGGACTATGTAGGGGGATCTCACACATATGTAGTTAGAGCCAGAGTTAAATGGTTACCACCTAAACATCCTAGGTGTTGTTTAATGACTCTTAACAAATAATGGCAGCAGATGCATGAATGTTACTTGGGGAAAATTCTGTCCTCCGGTGTGACTCTCCCTGTACTCCCTTAGCACTATGTGATTCCCAGAAGAGTACTGCAAGGCATCCAGCCAGAATCTTCCTGGTGTTGAAAGGCTGATGCTGGGAATGGATCCTAGCATGGGGTCCTCTCCACAGAGTCTGGTTTCGGGCCGTTTCACCAGCTGGACATGCACCCTTCCAGCTTTCCTTTACCTGGTGTGTGGGTCACTGACTGTGACCATGATTAAATAGTGCCTGCTGTTACTGAATGAGCAGAGGAGTCTGAGGCAGGAGTGGTACAGGTGTCATTGTCTCCCCTAGACAAAGTGGGCTATCGCTGCAGCCACAGGCACTAGGGGAGGCAGGGATGGCTGGGGAAGGAAGAGGGAGAGGGAGGGAGTAGCTGCTAACAAGAGGAGCCACGCACTGATACCCTTTAAACTGTTGGATGAAGGGAGGTTGTTGCTGATAATAGAAAGTACGCACGATACCTTGGGCTTGCAAAGAGAATTTGACCTACCGGTGATTAAATATGGGGAAACTTGCATCGTCATTGCTCCCACCCACTGGTGCTTAGGGGTAAGTGGAGGATCAGGCTGTCAGGCTGTCAGCTTCTATGAGCCCTAACTTCCCCGTGAAAGGGGGATGGCCATCTTCCCAACAATGGCCCCAGCTCGTTCGGTTACAGCCAGTCAAGTCCAATGACATCAAATATTAATCTGGCATGGAACTTGGGCTGTCCGAGTGCATTTTATAACTGACAGCATATCAAATCCTTTGGACCTGATGACAATCGCTCCTTTGTTGTTACATCAGTCAGTCACTTTAACCCAGATTCTCAGTCAATTCAAAGGAAAGAAAATGGTGCTTCAGAGAACTGACTACTGCGAAAGTACTTTAAAAAAAAAATGAACAGAAGGAAGGCAGAGCTGAAACTCATTACAAAAGATCCCACCATAAAATCAGGAAAATGCACAAGGAGCCTCAGATGACCTCGCAGCAAGAGGCTGTGTTGCTGTTCTGTGTACGGTTTCTCTGCAGGGGCAGACCTCAGATCATCCTGAATCTGGTCTTTGGGCTTGCAGTTAGTTAGAGGCTTGGGCCTGATCTGTTTGCCTAAGAGCGTTTATATTCCTCTTATATCAGAATTTCTGTCTGCATAACAGAAATTTCTAGCACTGTGAAAGCAGACAAACTTCGGAAATCAGTTTTCCCAGGTGGAGTGTGAAAAGGCAGATCCAAGGCACCGGTTTCTTCCAGTTGTTGTTGTCTGACTACAGCCCCCTGTAATCTGGCAGGCAGATGCCGCCTTCAGAGGGACTCTGTGTCAAGCAGCTCCTGCCTACGTTTTCTCTAGCATCCAGAACTGGCATGATGCTTTGGGCCATCTCTGGTTTTGCCTGCTGAATGTGCAAGGAAAAAACTGTTAAGACTGTTAGCAGAGGGCTGAGCATACAAGCATAGCGCATTAACAAAACCACTCCAATTAGTTGGAGGAGGGGGGGGGAGACAAAAATGACAAGAATTTTGCTCCTCTCTGCACAAAACTAGAGCCAGTGAGAAAAAATTATAACTTGACCCTAAATTATTCAAAGGAAGCAAAGAAATAAAATATAGGCTAAAGAAGAATTCTTTCTAATAACTAACCAAAAGTCAAAGCACATTAACGTGTGAGGACTGGAAGATTCAGAGAAATAGCTGGAAGGAAACTGCATGCCTATAGTCATGGAGGAAAATGTAGGAACTCAATTTAGTGATATACCTGACATGCCTCAAGAAAGAGAAAGTTTCTGCACTGTGTTGGCACCAATCCTGACCTTATTGTGTGCAGAACAGGTGGCTCAAGGAACAGGTAAGGAATAAAAAGAGGCAGTTTAGATGTTCAGAGGGATTCTGCCACGGAGTTTTTTTCAGAAGGTGTTTCTGACTGGGCTGGAGTGGGAGAAAGTGTCGAAGCCCAGTGTGACCGCTCTCATTTGCAGAGTCACCTATTAAAGGATGCTTAGAGGCATAAGCTACCCCAGCTATGGAAAATAGTGTACTTCAGGGTATTTTCTTCAAGAGATCAGCGTGAGTGCTTTTGGGTGTCTCCCAAGTCCTTGGAAACCTGGTAAGAACCTTTGATATTTCCAAAGTTGGGTACAAGCATCTGAGTCTGATCTGTTTATTTTTAAGAACAAAAAGTCAGCAAATAAAGAAGAAATAGACCCAAACATGTTGCTTAAGAATATGTCAGAGAATTCATGACATCATGCGAAAAGCTACTTCTGTGGCAATGGAGTGCAAAATTCAAACGCACTGCTAAAGCTTAAAAGTAATCACTGTCTGGAAGGCTTGATAATCTTGTGTCTGTTCTAGCAAGTGTTTGAGCACTCATGTGTGTGTACACACATGCATGGGCCATCATAGCTGCTAGTTCCCGTTGGGGCAGCTTCAGCTGCGAGGACAAAGGCAAAATAAGCACAGGGATGGGGAGACCCAATCCTTGGTATTTTCATTACCGGAGTTTGCAGTATAGTAGTCAATGCAGCAGTTATTCTGCAAATGGAGAGCTCTGGTCTAGTGCTGTCAGTCTCACACCCACTGTTCGTGAACACCTACATTCCCTTTAAAAATAAAATTGTAAGAGCTCTGAATACAAATGTGCGAAAGTTTTACTATTTAAAGGGATCTTCTGGAGAAACTATGTCAAATGTGTAGCTCTTTCTAAAATGCCAGTGGCACCCAGGATTACTTGTTCTGGAACCGCTGCTTTCTGCAGCCAGCCAGTAGATGGATGAAGCTCACATCCCGCATGGAGCTACCCCTTCTTCCAACCACCTGCCTCCTGCCATGCTCCACTTCGCTACTGCTTAGGCAAAAGCATTTCCCAAAGTTGGAAAAAGACTGGAAATCGCATGGGTTTCCAGCTGGCAGCCTTAGCAGTTGCCCTGAGTCATCAAAGCCAGTGGCCTGGGATGAGCGGTGGGAGGTGCGGGAGGCATGCTTGCTGCCTCCGAGTGATGCTCCAGAAAGGGAGAAGCAGCCGGAGGTAGAGCGCTGTTGGCAAATACCACCCACACGGGCAGCACAGCTTTCTGAAGCTCTTCTAGCTTCAGACAAGTGCGGTTGCGGAACATGGCAAGTTGTGAGGGTTGTGGAGGTGCAGGGGGAGCAGAGGGAGGGCACGATGATGGAGGATTCCAGCACAGGCACTATGCCATGCCGGGTCGGTAGTGTCCCATTCAGAGGTTCAGGTGCACCCTCAACCATCTATCTGCTCTCTATATATGCTGGCCAGTTTTAGTGGGCATTTGCACAGATCTCAGCTTCCTGAAGAAGTGAGATGCCTTCCACTGAGGCATTACTGTTATTTAAGGTGGAAAGCAGGGCATTTGAACAGGAATGAAGGCATCAACACCTGATATCCCCTTTGCCAGGTAAGCCGATAGCATGAATGGGATGTTCACCCAGTCGCAAGGCATTAAATATTTCTGCTCTGACCTACACCAGCTCTGAGCTATTGTCAGAAGAACCATTAGCTGCTTACATCAAGACATTAAGCCAAATCCTGGCTCCAGTGAGGTCAGTCATAAAACTCAAATTGTTTTCAGTGGCAATAGAAATTAGTCTCCTAGACAGTGGTCAAGAGGGAGGAGTGAGATGGCAGTTTGCTATTGCCTAACAGTGCAAGTTTTAGTTAAATTCACTCAAGTTTTGGGACATACTGGAATTCTGTGTGTGAGTGTGCATGCAGAACAGAGGCAGGGCAGTTATGGCACTAGGAGACCTAGTATTGGTAGCTACTGAAAGTGCTTTCCAAACTTTCCTGCAAATACAGATGACTATTTTAGGAACTGAGGGATATGGGCATCCTGGCTCCCCGTTGTGTATGGCTGACAGCGTCTCGTCTATGTCATGTTGCTTAGTGCTGATATTCCATTCATTTAATTATTCAACCAGACAGAAGTATTAAATGGTGTTTCAGAATTCTTTATTACAATATATGCTTTCCAGTAATTAGCTCGCTCATTCTTTGATAGCAGTGGGGGAAAAAAACCTCCCCCCAGGTATTTCCTGCCTGTGAGAGTACACACCTCTTAGAAATGGATTTTGTTCTTTAGCCTTTTGTTGTTTCCAGTTGCATTTGGATTGGTCCCAAGAAGATGTGCAAATCTCTGTGAGTGCTCTTCAACGTACATTTACGTTTCCCCTTGCTTTGAAGGAAATGCACGCCGACTGTATGTTTTTGATTTCTTATTTGCTTTTTATTTCTCTGTAATTTCCTATTGTGACCACTTTTTAAATGCTTTCTTTTCAGACTCTCTCCATTCTGCACACATATGAAATAAGTTACATTTTCTTCTATCCTGGACCAAAATTTTACATTCATCATTAATCTGAACTGGGTCCTCTTAGATTGCATAAGAAAATCTAAAATTCAGAGTCATGTCTGCTCTCCTGTAGTAATTCAAGTCTTAGATTTATTATAATTGCTAACAGTAAATACTGTATCCATTTTTAGAGAATGATCCAATCTGCTTGTGTTTCCTGATCTTTCTTCTCATTCCTTTGTTATGATATGCTTTTTGCCTCTTAATTGTTTCCATATGAAATGGCCTCAGTCAAAGCGGTTGCAATGAATAACGTCCATTTCAAAATGTCAGCGTTTTGGTCACAGCAGATAACCACGAGCTGGTTACTCCCTGCGCACAGTAGCACTCCTTAAGGACAAGTAATGCGTTTTGCAGTCTTGTTAAGTGAAAACCAGGCAGCTTACTAAACGTGATTTCTGCCCTTTTGGCCAATAATCTTGATACCATTTCTGATTTCTGCACAGCCATAAAATTTTGCCTTCCTTTTAGTATAGCTGAATGGTATTAGGAACTAACTTAGCTTCTCTCCCATGGACTGTGCTTAAAATGTCTTTTGTCAAAATAACTTGGGGTGGGGTGGGGTGTCCCTTTTATGTTTTTCAGTACTGAAGCTGCTTTACTGAAGCATAAATCAGGGCCCCTTCACCAAGGCAGAAAGCTCTGCTGGTTCTGCTGCATTTCCACAGCTCGGCACAGGGCTGGATACACTTAACTGAGAGGTGTGAAGGAGCATCCTGGAAGAGATGAAAGCTAAATATATTCTGCTACAAGATTTCTTCCATTCCTCTCTCCACCCCCAGATCCCAGAGACTACAATGGCTTATGCAGGGTTTTACATATGCAGCTAATGGTGAAGGGAGGAGAATTCCCGAGATAAAGAGCTTTAAGCCCAGTACCAGCACAGCACACAGCCTGAAATGGTGCTGGAGCGGGTTTTGAGGGAAAGCATGCCAAAGAGAGGTCCTACACAATTATTTTTAGGAAAGGATCCCTGGCTATAAGGAGATCCTTCCCTACAGTTTTGATATAAGCACCTGGACAAGGTGGTGAGGGGATGGGACTTCATGTAGACCCCCTGTGCTTAGTGTTTCCTTTTGCTTAGTCCTAAGGGCCTTCCTGGTTTGGGAAGTTTATTTTGTTTCAAACCACCCTTTGACACCCAGCTATCTGTATGCATAGTCCTCCTGAGGCCAGGTGCCTGATGACATGCTTTCCATCTCTTACGAGAGCATCAGCTTGTTCATGTTTAAGGAGCCCAACTCCATAAAAGCACAAAAGAGCAGACGAGTTTCCTCTCATTTGCCCCTGGTTTTATGCTTATATAATTCCGCTAATTTCATTTGCATGGGAACAGAAACAGATCCCTAGTCTCTTGGTAGAAATTATTTTACAGGGCTGTTATCCAAACCAGAAGGCCAAGCAGGAATCTACTTCACATGTGACGTGCAAAGTGGTTGTTTTATTCCCACTCTACATTTTTATGCACATTTACATACATTGTACATAGCGGGGTGGGTGCAAAGGAGAACAGCAGCTGAGCAGCCCTCCCTCTACTACACGTGAAAGGTGTCTAGCTGAACGGTTTTGTCTCCAGGTACACAAAAGGAAATTAAACCATGAGAAGGGATACCTCAGAGCTGTAAACTCCGAGGGGAAGAAATTACTATCGGTTTGACAGGTTTGTAAGTGAATTACTTATTTATGTAGCTCAATAGATTTAATATTAATCACAGATGAAAGACGGAAGTTAAACATGCTTTGCAAACATGTGTTGCCTTCTCCGTTTACTCGAGAATGGGTCAAGTTAAAATTGCTGCTGGTATGGCCACAGATAATCGACGTGGGAGAGCTGAAATGATGAACAAATGAAAGCAAACCAAATTGCTTTTAAAAGTTTCAAATGAGTATGCTGTTGGAAGTGCTATAAAAGATAACACAAAAGAGCAGGCTAAAAATCATGGCTCAAGCTCAATTTTTTGCAAGCAATCATAAATCTTCACTTCAGCAGCTTTGTGCTCGTCTGGGGGCACTGGACAAGCGAAAAAAGTTGACCTCATCATCATGTGAAGTTTCCTATTCCTGTCCTAAGTTGTCATTGGTAAAAGCAGGCAGCAAGAATTCCAGTTGTAAACAGTGATGTACTGCCAATGTTTCAGCAAGGGTAGCCCACATTTTTTCCTCTCTGCAGCTGTAACACAGCTTATGTATAAGGTGCTCAGTGGCTGCAGCAGAGAAGGCTGTAGACCAGCCCTCCCTTCATTTGCTTCTCTCGTGAAACATAAACGCCTTGCTTAGGTATAACTACAGAGGGAGATGCCATAATTTGGCAAATGGACTTTGAGAGTCATAGGGTCTTGTTTCTGTGCAACCGCTCACAGAAATAGGAGCAAGGAGCCCTTATCCTCTCTTGCACCCGCTCCAACTGCACGGCATGAAGACATGTCTGCAGGTCTTGCACCCTCCTGACTTGTTCCCAGAGCTCGCGGCCCTTGTCCAGATCATCCTCCTGGGACGGAGGTAAGACGCTTGCTTTTTGAGTGGCTGACCAAGGACCATATGGGTGGCATTGCAGCCCTTCCAGCGAGCAGATATTCCTGAAACATGAGGTGAAATTCAGCTCACCCTGACCGCTGTGGGTTAGACATTGGTGTGGAGCCGAAGGACCTGATGCAGCAGAACAACTAGTTCCCTTCCAACGCATCTGCCAAAGGCAGCAGGTGTGTGCTTCAGCACGCAGCTCCTGCTGTTACTTGTGGGATGGCTCCCTCAAATTTAGTATTAAAAACGCAGGTATAATGACTAACTATCTCCCTACTTGCCTGACAGTTTTCCTTGGTGCAATTAAAAATGTGTCCAGAATATATAATAGCAGTCAAATGAATTTTTAAAGCATCGTGCAGACAATGTACATCAGGTTGAAAAATACATTTGGCATCTGCTATCCTATGACTGCAACAGCCAAAGAGAAAAAAGCTCTAGTTAAAGGAAATCTGAAAAAAAAAAGAGCTTTGGAGCAAATTTCAGGGATAGTAACCTCCCTTTGAAATGTGTCTGTGCCGCCATCATCTTTGAGAACCTTGAAAATGTTTGTGTTTTTTTCATGCTTTATATCCTTAAAAGTATCCCACTCTTCCCACTCCCCACCCACCCACCCCACCCCTGGTCTAGTCAATATTGTCATTTAAGCAACCAAAGGATCTCTTCTAAACAATTGGAAAAAAATGTGCTTGTAAACCCGTGCAAATACCTATTTCCAAAAATAACTAAAACTGCTGTGGTTTCAGGGGCACAAATGATGCATTTTGAAATAGGACTAACTGTTTATTTACATGAGAGAGCATGCTAGCTCTGGTCTACTAAGAAAATAATGGGCATTAAACCTTATACAGCATACAATCCACTGAATAAAAAGTAGATTATATTTTAAAGAGATCTGTGGCTTAGTGATCTACAGTTTTAAAGCAAAACAACTCACTTTGAGGCTTAGCAGAAGAATAACTATTTTGGTAACAATTTATTTCTTTTGATTTTAAAACTCTTTTAGGAATTGCTTTAAACATAAAGGAAGATAATGAGAGGGGATGATAAATTAAAGCAAGAGTGAAGATGAAGGTTTGTTGTGCCCTATAGAAAAGTGTCAATCTAAAGGTGGATTCTCAGCTTCTTCACTCGGTCTTCTTTGTGTTGCTCGGTCAATGTAGTGAGACTTTCGTATGGTCTTACCCAGCCAGTGGTGGATTTCTTCCAAGGCAGGGGATGTCCACAGAGGTAAGAAAGCTGCCCCGTGCCCCCGCCTACCTCCATCGCTCAGCGAAGGAGATGGTGTGAGCAGTCAGTGGCACAGAGATGTGGCCTGAGCAGAACAGGGCAGTGATACTTGACTGCTCAAGCAGCTAGCACTAACTTGAGCAGCCCAAAGGTCACGACTATTTATGCAGATAAAAGGTCAATGGCAAGCTGGCATGTGGCTGCAGGCTATCTTGGTACGCACTTCACCCGGAGCACTGATACAGGCTTCTGATTCACAGTTTGTCTTTCTGCATGAACTTTCAGGCCAAGCTTTGGCTGGGAAAAAAAATTTCTGCTATGGGAGTTGACACAGTTAGGAGCCAGATGCAATTTTTGTGGCTCAGGCTCATTTGTAGCTAAATCAAACCTTTGAATCATTATTTATAAAAGACAGCCAAATTCTGAACTGTTTGCTCAGTATTTAGTCAGCCCTTATGTGGATAAACTCCTCTGAAAGCATGCCTGACTACAGATAGAGGAAAAAGTGAACAAGATGCTCGGGATGTGACCTGCTGAAAGAAAGCCTGTGAAATGCCTACAACTTCACCAGAGGTGGCGTTCTTCAACTGTCAGTATGTGGACAAAAATCACTTTAAACGTGCAGGACCTTACAGCACAAGACTAAATGACATGGTTTGAATTTCCAGAGCAGTTTCAGTTTAGGTGAGAAAGTGTCTATTTGGGTGAAAAGGGGAAGTAGATATACTATGTTTAGTCTAGTCAGGTTCTATGCATTTGAAATTTTATAGTCAGTAAATGCTTCATCCTTTGCTGTCATTAGAAAATTAAAACATACTTTAACCTTCAGTTCCAGCAGCTGTCTGTCTACCTGCACTGATTTTAAACAAAATCCTTTTGCCTTCTGATGCAAATCAGTCCTCTATGCCCTGGTCCCCAATAGGAAGTGTGCAAAATATTTTGTGACGTTTCATTCCCCCCAAAAAAGGTAATGGGAAAGCCTCATTACATTGATTTATTTTTCGTCACAGAGTTATTTGGCACTGTGCCCTGATTAAGGTTGCAGCAGTAACTCTATTATAAGCACTGCTTTGCATACCCCGGTAATTTTTTAATAGGAGTTAGCTATTATTCTGTTATTTTTGTTTGCTAATACAGAAAAAATATGTTAGGATGAAAACCCCCCATGCAGAAAGCAACCAAAACTGTCTTCAGACCTAGAAAAGCATATTTTTCTTCTAGCCATCTCTTCCCATCAAAATGGAGAATTGCCAAGTTCTTCCTTGACCACTGCCTTCCCAGATCTCCACATGAGGGGAAGTTTAAACAGTTGCTCGGATGCATTTTGTCAAGTTTATTAATTCCATTATACTCCTCCTTCACTCCATATTTTGTGGGCTTGGCTTCAGGCAAACTGAAACCAACCCACAGCAATGGCAAAGTCTGGTTGGTGAATAAGCATATTTTATATATGTTTTCCCACTGAAAATGGCGAAATCCTAGCCACTGCACATTTGCAAGTACTTTCTTGCTCGTATTTATCAAACTGAAGAGGGTCTCCATTCAAGACAGGTTCGTTACCGTGTCCACAGACATACAGCATGCAATTCGAACGCCTTGTGACTCATGCAGTGCAGCTGTAAGTGCTGTGACAACAATAATCGTGTGGCAGTTCTCATGGACGAAGGCTTCTGGTCGATGTGTGGAAGTGCAGGTGACTCTTGAAGACCTTCTCTTTCTCTTACAGCTCATCAAAGGAAAGAAAAAGAAGCCTTTGCAGAATCTGATGTCATTGGAATACATCCTGCAAATCCTGGACTTCATGCTGCTTCTTCTAAGTGTTCTGTTATTATTGCCAGTCCCTAGAAAACAGGACTGTACTTTACTATAGATGATGGCTGTGGGATTTCTGTTATCTTGGAGCAAATATGTTTTTTATGCTTTCCTTCCTATTAAGGTATTTTAGAAAATGAAACGCAGAAAAAGCAAGATCTTGTTCATAGTTAGTGTTGAAGGCCATCTATTCTCATACTTTAAGAACATGGTTTAGAAAGGGGATCTTCTATTGCCTCTGCCCAGGTAGCTTTCTCATCTTCCAGAATGATATGCTGGTGAGATGAAGACCTAGAGCTATGTTTTCCTCATTGGAGTCCAGAAAATACTGCAGGTTTATGGACAATGTTCCATCAGAAGTTTGCATAAAATGGAAGCAGTTGTTTATCTCTTTAAAACAACAACAACAAAAAAAAACAGAAGAAAGGAGTGTGAACCCCACTGACCTTCTACTCTTAATCCTAGTCTAGAGCCTATGATTAGATCTCGTGTCTTCCTCCAGCTTCTCTCGGTTTCATGTGAGTGCGCTTATCTACTTTTTTGGGCTCTCCCGTGTTGTTTCATTTTAGTGAATGGTCCCAATGGAGTTAAAAGACTCAGCTTTAGGTCACCTGAATCAGCTTTACAACATCGAGCCTTGAGTAGGGGAGCCGTGTAATCCCCACGATAGAGCTCTGTATCTGCCAGCTGCGAACCTGAATGGCTTCTTGAGTGGGTCTGGCGGCTTGTGTTGAGCACCACACTGCTAGACCTGCCTTGCTATCCATATCTGCGTTACTTAAATGCTAATTTGGACATGCCCGTATCGCTTCCAGCATTGACACAGCTATGTAACGTAATATTCTGAAAGCATTTGCAGTCCCTTCTACCTGGGACTCAGACCATGTAGTGCTGTCGTCTGTGCACTTCCTACGGAAACCAAAGGGGTGGGAGGAATCCCCTGTCCTATTGCGTAGGGGAAGAAGTGCCATCCTAGTGATTTACAGGCACTGGATGCAGTCCAGGTGTGAGTGCTTCAGGGATCATGCACAAAGGACAGGGCAAGGCTTTCAACACACAAGCAAAAAGCGCAGCTATTCCCACAACCATGTTTATATTAGAGGCGGTGTCTTCCGACACAGTCAACAAACCTCAATTTTTTTTCCTAACTGCTGCTGCCATCCAGGTGAGGCAAGGGTAGCTGGATGAGCAGTCACCCCAATTCCTCCCAATTCTCAGCATTCTGGGTTGTTTGATCAATAGATGCCCTCAGGATACTAGAAATGGGGATGTCTCATTTAGCACCTTAAAATTTTGCACACAGTGAAGTTTTTCCTTGCTGAGGGTGGAATGGGCCTTCCAAGTACCTTTGAGTGGCTAAATATTGGTTTACACCCTAGTTTTATCCCCATAAAGTTGGAATGGGGGATAAAGGCCTTTCTCAGGGTGGTAGGTTCTCTATTACAGACAAAACTGTAAAAAATTATACCCATTATGCAAAAGCAGCCAAGAACTATTCTCCTTTTGTATGTAGCAGTTAGTTAAATGCTAAGTTTTAGTACTTGCTGTTAAGTAAAGAACTTTTTTCTTCTTACCTCAGAAACTCACTTAGAAAATTTGCAATTAATTTCTAATTAGGTTGTTCAAATTATTACTATAATCTGCATAGCAATGACATAGCAAAACTTGAGGAGGCAGCTATAGTGTTTTATAGCATTGCACAGCGCTCTGCATACATCAGTCCACACGATCCATTAAAGTATTATTAAAATTATAGAATAAATTTACTTTGCACAATATTAAATATACCACGTACAGTAACTGTGAAAATTGCTGGCATATACAGCTCATCTAACATTGTAACTCAAATTGCTTTTCTAATTTGTTGCCCCCATCCTGAAACTGGACTTCTATATGACTGTATTTCTGCGTGGGGGGAAAGAAAAAAAAAAAAAAAGCACAGTGCAGAAACATTGACAGATATATTAAATTATATACCAGAGAGAGAAATTATCACGTTAAAAAGTCTGAGTTGGTAGAGCTATACTGGGCCGTTGCGACAGAGAAATTACAGTCAATTCCCATTATTGCTCTGTCAGAGGTGTCAGAGGCGCAGCCCGCAGCTGCGGCCGGTCATTTGATGTATTTCCCTGCCTCTCATGGCACATGCAGGCTGCAGAGAGTGTCAGCTAGGCTGCTGGAAAGCAATCCTGCCTCTCTGGGCTACCGAGAGTGGATCCTGGCCTCAATATACCTGAGAAGCTGTTGTTTTACCTACCTGAGACTGCTGACAACCTCTTTGTGAGGGGGGTGAATTCCCCCCTCTCCCATCAATGTCACTGGGGCGTTTGCTTTAATGCTTAGTAATGCCGCTGTTAAGTGTTGGTGTAATTTCACTGGTAGTGTAATTGCAAGTTAACTTCGTGGCTGATCTCCTCAACAGATGGAAGCAGGGTGGGGGTGGTGATGAAACCCACAGGAAATGGGTGCTGCTGGAGGAAAACGCAGATGGAAAAAAGGAGACACATAAGAACAGAGAAAGGGGAGAGAAAGAGATCAAGGAACCAGGGGGCATAAGAAACATTCGGCAGAGAGAGGCTGCTCGGAATGACCACTTCTTCTGCCTTTAGAGAAAACTCACCTAACTAAACAGAGTACGAAGAATTGGATAAATTACAGATACCCAATACTTTAATGGACATATACAGAAATAAACAGTACGGTGGTCGGTGGCCAGGTTCTCTGGGACCTGAAATTCTTGCATTCAAGCCCCTGCTCCTCAGCAGACCCTTAGGCCATAATTAAAGAGCCTGCATTTTATTTACGCTGTGGGCCTCATGTTTCCTACAGCCTCTGTGCTCCTGAGACCGGCAGTGGCAAACTCCAGGAACAGGACTCGGGCAGAACATGCAGTTCTCGGTACAGCCCTTCCATATACTTTTCATCAAATCTCTCAGGACCTGTTTCACAGAAATGTTTACATACCTCACCTCAACCGATTCCTTGAGCCTTGGCACCCGAGTAACCCACCCATGCGTGAAGCTGGGTGTCACGATGCTTTGCCTCTCTGAGCCACTGTGAAGATAGAGGACAGATGCCAAGGAAAGGGCTTGGTAAACCATGCCCAGCACCACGCACGCGTGGGCGTTGCGATGCCAGGACCTAAGCTAATGTCTCCGCAGGAGATGGTTTTGCTCCACACAGATACACCAGCGCTCTGCTCTGCTCCAGATCTGGGGATGCGACATACACGCACCCTGAGCAGTGTTATGCCACTTTTATCCCAAATCTAGAGCAGGTGATGAATTTTTTGGTCAAGAACTTGTCTGCAGTGATTCATGTCTCTGGAACTGTAAAGAAGCTGGGAACGTCAGAGCAATCCCTAAAACTGATTCAAAGGGGGCACAGGGAGGAGTAAAACTGCTTGAAGCCATCTTGATGCCTCATCAATCTGCGTCGAGCATAGCCTGGCCATAGGTGGGGATCTGCTCCTATTTCATATCTCAGAGGTGCAAGGAGGTGTGCGTAACAATAACCTTGGCATTTATTGCTTTCTCTGAAAAGTATTTTATTCATCTAGGCATACATTACAGACAGAAGAAATGTTATCAGAATTTCAAAAGAAAATAGTTTAGATGTGCTTGATTTGTGGACTATAAATACACTTAAGCGGAAAGGAGGCCTAAAAAACTAGTGTATCACAAAACAGTAACTGCAGATTTCAAGGCTGAAGGCCAAATTTAACTACACCGTGTTGTTTTCTGTATTCCCTATGATCACAACGTAAGTAGAGAGGATGAGAGGCACAGGGCTTGATGAAGGGGTCTCTGATTATTTTAAGAAATCAGGCCTTGTTCTGGGTTTTTCCCCCTTTGTTCCCAAGTTTGGTGGACACGAGATTAGCTCTGAAAAGAGAGCAGGCCCCGAGAATTGCAGTCTATATTCAGAGGGAAAAACTCAACAGAATTTTTGTTAAGAATTTGTTCATGCCAGTCCCCTCCCAAGCGCATCCTATTTATATGGCCTATAAACCAAAGACTGCAAAGAGTGGAGACGAATGAAGCCTCTTTAGTGTGTGAAGTGAGTGTCGTTGCTCTAGTTTGTGTAATAGCAGTGATAAGTAGATAGGTATAAAATGCTAGTTAAGTACTGTATAAATATCCACTAAATAATTCTTGCAATAGATATGGAAGCAGATGCTTTTTATTGTAATGTGGTAATTTGCATTCAAACTTAGCTCAGAAAACTCAAGACTTGGGCCTCCAAAATTTAATAACGTATTTACGGCCCCAAAATAAGCGTTGTGGTTTTCAGAGGTGACAGGTAGGCCTGCTTTCACTGAACTCCGCCAGCATTGTGGCCATTTGCTGAATTATCTGTTGTTTATGCCTTTGAAAATTTATTTGCAAGTTTGAAAATTTTGTCTGGAGTGAGGTACCCAAATACATCTTAGAGGAAACCCTGGTAAGACTCGAGACCCGAGCTCCGACCTGCTGGCCGCCTGCCCTCCCCTCGCAGACACGGCACCAGGGCCTGCGTGGTCTGCAACAGGGGGATCGGTTCTTTTAAACAGTGCTGCCGGCCATCAGCATCCCTGGCCTGCAGAGCAAGGTGGGCATTGTTCTGGACCCTGCTGGCTGCAGAGCCCGTCTCCTTTAGTAACTCTGTGGGCGAGGCTTTCCGGAGCACAGCGAGATAAGGCGTGAGACGTTCTGGCAGGGCGCTCCCGGGGATACGCTTCTCGGGTGCACCTCGGCGAAGCCCCGGGGTGACGCACCGAGGCAGGCCGCTGCCAGCGCCGGCCCGCGGCCCCGCTTCGAGGCCTGCTCC
>JAVJGI010000035.1:17008594-17056910 GCA_035590275.1 Ibycter americanus
CGCTTGTGTTTGGGTGCGGGTGGGTGGTGGGGAGAGGGGCAGGGGGGTTGGTTGGTGTGGGGTGAGGTCGCCTGTAAGAAGGGTAGGGGTGAAGGCGCCCCTCGCCGCGGCCGGCGGGCTGAGCCCTGCAGCGCGGGCAGGCTGGGGCGGAGGGTCCCTCTCGGAGGCGCCGTCTGCGTAGGAGGAAGTGGTGGTGGACGAGTCCCGCCCGGGTCTTTTTCCCGCCCTGGGGCGTTGGTGGGGATTCAAAATTCAAACTGCCACTCGGTTCGAGCGCCATGACGCTTTGTCGGGGCGGGGGGGGGAGGTTGTGGGGGCGCGGCCGATAACGGTTCCTCCTGGGAGGAGACCCGCGTGGGGGGGTGTCGGGAGGGGGGAAGGAGCCTGCCACGATGGCACCAGCTCCACTTTCTTATCGCTTCCTCCCCCCACCCCCTCCGGCAAGCCGGCGAGTGCGGCTGAATGGGGCTGGGGAGCCAGCGGCGCGGCAGCGCTGCTGCGAGCGGTTAAGATGTCTGGCTCGCTAGCGAGGTGTGTTGCGCCTGGTAATAATGCAATGCGGAGCCCTGCAGCTTCTGAGCAGCATGATGATGAGGCGCAGGCTGCCTCACTGCACCATCTCCCTCCTTGCTAGACCTGTTGTCAGCTCACGTTGGAGCCGCTCTCCCTTGCCGACTTCATGATAACGCCTTGCTGTCGGTGGCTCTATTGAACAAGGGATTTTGGGGTGTTTTTTTTTTAAACAGTTTTGGCTTCTCGTTTGGGTCATTGCGGTGGACAGTCCTGCATTTTCTTGATCAAGCGCAATTTATTTTTCCTAGCGATACATTTGTTTAGGATTTTAATCAACTGTCGAAATAGAACACATTTTGTGGAATTGGAGAATGGTTTCAAATTCGGTTTAAAGGATATGAGTTTAGCTTTTTTAATTAAAACAAGTGGATACTGAAACACGTACAAAAAGGAACAATTCTGTCGCAAAAGCAACACCAATGACCGCTTAGTAGTATCTCTGCATTGAGAGAAGATATGCAGTATAGTGGAATTGCCTTTTCATTCATTACATGCTTTTAAGGAATCACATCACTTATGAACTCGCCATGTCTAATGTGAACGGTGGGTACTTAAAATCAAGGGTTTGGAATTTTTTAAGTGCTCTCTCTGGGCAAAGAAATTGCCTGAATTTGTTCTTTTACTTGAATTGTGAACCTATACAGCAAACATCTATAAAGGAAAAAAGCAGTGAATCTAGCAGCAAAAGACTCGTACTGCTTTTAGTTGTCATCTGCACAGAACCAAAAATGGAGTATCTTCAAGCAAGGTCTATATAAAAATGGGTGTGTCCAGGAGGCACAGTGACACTTTGAATGTGGTTATAGTTCATCCTGACAGACCAGACTGGCTAAACCTGTGAATATATGTTGTCCAGTACTGCATATGCTAGATGAAGTAAAATGAGTTGCTCAGAAAATCAGCTAACCGCAATTTTAGCCCTTATATGCTAGTCTGTCTAGTTCTTTAGTTAATCTTGCCAGAAGAGAACTGTCCATTTGGATCTAACACCTGTGAAGTATACCCAAATACCAAGTTTTGGAGGTGAACAGTGTTGCCTGTTCTGTGATTTGTTGATTGCTTTCTATTAGGCAGTGTTAGTAGCTCTGAGGATCTTCCAAACAGATTACTGCATCGCAGCTACGACTGTAATGAAACACTACCTCTAGAGGCTGCATGTGCCACTGAAACTGCTGCACACACAACAGCTCCCTTTCTCTCCTAGGAGGCTTAGATTCTTTGTCAGGCCCTCAGCGTAATCTGAGGGTGGGGGGATGGGAGCTGTTGCAGTGAAAACGAAAGTGCTGCAATATGAATTGGAGAACGCTGTGTCAAAGCTGTGATGGGTTCCCTGACTCTGTCCAAGATTTCAGGTGGATCTTGGCAGTGGTAAGGGGCATGTCAGAGCTTCAGCATGTAATTTAACTGTTTCTGAAGTTGGGTTGCATTACTGATGGTGTGCACGCTATCACATATATGGTGCACGAGTATCTAGCTTAAATTCAGGACAAAGAAATCCAGAGGGCCCCTCTAGGAAGCCAACAGTGGCCTGTAACTCCTACGCATAGATCCGGGCTGATAGCCCCTCCACCTAAGTGGCACGGGAGGGAGTGATCTGGCAGACTTGCTGGCTCCGCCTTTTACTGCTGTTGCGCAGCAGTCCCTGCAGAGCCTAGCACTGCAGAGTACAGATGGTGTTTGTTCAACCTTGCCCCACCTCCTAGCTTATCTTTCAACTGCCGTATACCTGTGGCTTCTAATAAGCCTTGTGCTCTTCTCAAACACTGCACCTCCTACAGGTACTGACAAAACTTATCCAAATTTATGGTTAGTGGCTCTAGGACATTTTAAGTTGCTGGCAGTGTTAGGAAGGGTTCAGGAACACTTAACAGCTTAAACACTGCTTAATGTCATGTCTTTATGTAAAACAGTATGTGACTCAACTTGGTAACCCATAAGTATTGACCTAAATAAAACTAGGTTCTTGCTACTTAAATCTGATCTACAGTTTTCTGTGGATATAAATATCCTATGGAAATGTAGCACATCATTCTGTTCACTTGAGCAATAAAAATGTAAATAGCATGCAAAGGTATGAGTCTGTCTCAGTTAATGATACACTCCAGACAAGGAGAAATCTGTTAGATTTCTGTTAAGTGACCAGCAGAATGCTTCCATCTCTGAGTCTAATGTTGGTTGAATTGGTGATGTGCTCAGCAGTGCTGCAGCAACCCAGACTGTTTATTATTTTTTTTAAACAAAAAGTTGAACCTGGATGGGAACCTGGCTGCTGAAATTGGAACAAGTGGAGTCGAGCTGCAAATACCCGTTGGCTGCTCTTTTTAGAAGATGCTTGGTGGTGTGGTCTTGATTTAAATAAGAGTAGGTGAGCCACAGGCAGTCTGAGAAATTGCAGGTTGTGGCTTTATCTTGGGCTGTTGCTGTATTGTATCCCCATGTGTTTTTGTAAGCAGTGTAGCTCTTGTATGGTTGCTTTAGCAGCTAAGTTCATTCCTGTTGCAGGAAGAATATCCAAAGCTGGTAACATCTAAGTTTGTATGCAATATAGGAATCTAATTAAAATTAAATCAAAAATTGACAGATTGTATATATATCTTTTTAAAGTTATTTCATGGGCAGATGGCTGATGTGTAGAGATCTTTGTGGGCACAGCTAATGACTGAAAGTATTTCAAACTGTTAATATTGCAGTAATTATAAAAAGATTGTTGCTGAAATGGTCATGATAGGATCAACACTAAAAAAGTGGCATTGAACTTAAGACAGTGAATGTATCTTTTACGTATTTTAAAGTGGGGGGTTTTTTGACTCTTTCGTAGAGTACTATGAGGTAAAGAGCTCAGGTAGCTTCCTTGAAGGAATTGTATGCCCTTTTTACTGCAACTCAACTGAAGCTGTCTGTAATTTGTTTGAAGAAGCAGCAGACTTGGAAAACCTAGGAAAAGTATTTCTACAGTCCTCAAATACCTTTGTGCTCTAGAGTGAAGTTCACTTTGGGTTTGGCCTTGAAGACAGAGGGTTTTTTATTGCTGTCAAATCCAGTTGATTCAAAACTGTTCAGTGATAGAGCAAAATGAGGTATAAACTGGGGCTTACCAAACTGATACAGAAACTACCTTTCACTACTGAACCTTTCTTTAGTGGCCCTGTAAACTGTCTTATGGTACCTGAGTCTGTATATAATGCTCTGAAAAAAGTCTAGACAGCCATATGACAAATGCATTGAAATCATCAGTTTTGTCTGAAGCTGCTAGTACTGATTATATGGACTCGTCTTTTATGGCCAGGTCTTGGACATGAAGCTTCATGTTAGTCAAAGGATGATTTAATTCTAGAGTATATTTTTCTAATTACGGCATTGTAACTTGGCACAAGAGAATAGTCTGCCTTAAAATTGGGATTTGGGGGTTACTGCTACATTACTTAGACCTATAGTGTTCAGTGATAAAGCCGAGGCTAGTTTACCAAAGTATTACTACTAGTAGTCTGCTGTGTTAATGAGTTTTTAAAACCAGTCTAGAGGGACCTGTGTGCCTTGAGTTTGCTAGTGTTACTTGGGTAGTTGATTGATGCACATGGTAGTCCATTATTTGGATGTACTGTATATTGCAGGCTCAGGAAATGAGAACAGGCTGCCAGTTCTTACTTAGCAAGCAATCCTGATGATTTTTGAGTTGTGTTAGTTAGGACTATTTAGAATGCTACAGATTAAGTCCTGAAGAGCAGCTACCATATTCAGAGGCCTCTACAAGTCTGTGTCTTATTTTGCCTTGATGTTTTGCTACAACTATAATGATACTGTCTTTTATTGCAGGCTGATCAACTGACAGAAGAGCAGATTGCAGGTGAGGCTTTTACATGCTGTGTTGCTACTCCTATTTGACCTGGCACATCTCTTAATCCAGTGACATTCTGAGTTATACAAGATGTTTAGCTTTCTTAGATACTAAAGAAATACTGTGGAATGTTTTAATTTGTCACCTAAGTTTTAAAGGCTTATCTACTATAAAAGCACCACGGACACAATGAAGTTTTTGTCCTCTAGAAAAGTTAAACAATCCTCATAGCTTTATGACTAGTAGGCTTGGGACTCCCTCTTTTTCTTTCATGGCTACAGAATTGTTCCAAGTGCAAACTAAAAGGTGGGGGAAGAGGGCAAATCTCTGAACTTGGAATCTGGAGTGCTTTTCTAGCAGAAGGAAAAATAATTTACTTCGAGGTCTCCTGTCAGTGGAGATGTTTCAGAGTGTGGCTGTTTTTGACAGCAGAGACTGGCTTCATGAGGACAGCTCTTGATATTCCATATTTGGAACGGCATTGTGTACTTGGACACAAGTGTTCTGTGCACTGTTCTGATGGTCTGGCGCTTGCTCTGAAATGCTTGAATAAATATGCATGTCTTCCATCTTAGTGTTGGCCCCTTAACAATGGCTTTAATGCACTAGCAACTGTCTACTAGTGACTAAAATTTATGGTTATCATATCTCTTACTCATGTAGGCTGCACAAACTAGTATCTGCCACTGCTCTCTGTAGACTGATTTCAATTTCAATAATTGATGTGACTTAAAGCTGGTAATGCAGAACTCAGCCTTGCCACGGACATTGAAAAACTTTAAGGGTTTTGATCTGACAAGTGTATAGCATTAATACTAGAAAGTCAGTGTGTATGTGTAGCGTCCATGTGAAGTTATTTTAGAGGGTGTTAGGGTTCTGCTAATCTAATAGTACCAGGTCAAGCATACAAATAACAGTCTCTGAGAGGTATTGCTGTTTAACTATGGTGTAGCTCTTGAAGATGCTCTATTAAACAGAAGACTCATAATGAGACAGTTTGTTTTTACCATAATTGCCAAATTTGAAGTGTAAGAACATTCTTCTGTAGCTTTTAGACTTCAGAAGCTTGCTTTAACTCATAGGAGACTAATTACGGTTTTGTGGAAAGTCCTTAGTCTATTTACTTGTTGCCATGGTACTGTCTTACGAGTAAGCACAAGTCAAATCTAGTTCAACTTGAGATTTTTCTGGAAGTGGCCTACATATCTTGAGGGTTTTGTGATCAGTTTAGTTGGAGCAGGCTTTATCAGTTGTCACTGCTGTCTTTCAATAATGGTTCATTGTTGCAGTTCTTAACTGTAGAAGCTTTATATTCCATAATCAGCTACATCAACTAATAAACAGGAAGCTTATTAACACTACCTTGGGATTAGTGCAAATGTTAGCTATTGAGTAATGATAGTATAGTTCTTGGAGCCAGAAGTGAGTATTAATAAGCTTGTTGTACTGGAATAGAGGGTCTTCATCTGTGTGGAAGGAGTAAAAGTATAACTTCAGTACCCGGTGTAAAATGATGTGCCACTTTCAGTTCTGCTGTGGTATTTCATGAAGCAAATGTGTTTGCAAGTAAATGAGAAATCTCTGATGTGAAGACGTAAGCGCACTGCTGGTCTCTTGGAAAACCATTGCTAGTATGGCTTAGGAAGGGTTGTGGCCAACTTAGCAGCCTGCTTAGTTTTGCTGTCGAAGGCCAGTGTCTTGCACAGGAAGAATGTTACAGGTACAGTTCACATGTCTACAGAGGCTGTGTGGTTTAAAGGCTTGAGCCCCCCCCCCCCCACTATTCCATTTCAGCTTACCTGAAGATAGACCTAGCTTTTGATTTGAAGACAGGCTTAAGAAAATGGTACTGCAATGTAGAGACAGTGTTGTCTTTCTTAAATAGAAGGCCAAAGTAGATAAAGGAGCAGTTTCTCCTGGGCTGAAAAGAAATCTTCCACTTCTGCTCTGAAGCACCAGAATACAGTTGTTAAAGATTCCAGATGTTCTCATTTCCTATGGAACTCATTGGTCATCCAGGAATGAAGCTTCTTGTCATTATGTAGGTGGAGGTGAAAGAATTCTCAGGTTTTGTTTATATGAAAGACTGATTTTTTTTGAAAGCTGCATAGGTACAGAATGTGAATGCTAGTTGCAGCTTCATGCAGTAAGAACTGAAGTTGCCAGATCAAATGGGTTTCCATTTGGTGAAGTGTTGTCTTAAAAAAAGATATATATGTCAGGACCGCTTGATGTGGGTGGTCAGGGAGGAAAAAATCTAAAGATGCTATTTCCCCAAAGCAACTGGTCTAGCAAGCTATACATCCTTCCACTAGACTTCAGAGGTCTAAACGGTCTCTCTGAACAAGTAGGCCTGTGTATGGTGTTCATTGTGCCTTGTTCCTTTAGTGGGCCCTGGTTCTCTGTTGAGGATTTGACCACATGAGTTATTTAGAAATTATTTCATAGTAGAAATAGCTATGTTTAAGTGTTGTGCTCCTGGTAGCTGTGAAGAGAACAATTGACATTCTGCTATAAAAGTTCCAGACATAGCTGGCTAAGCTGTGTGAGTGGGAATGATATGTTCAGTGAACCAGAACTGCTGGGTCACTGAAGACTGCCACTTCATCTGGAAAGGTGATGTGATGCAGAGATGCCTCAGAAACTATTGTTAGAACATTGTGAGCTAGGGTGTTAAGAGTTCACATTCTGTTGGACTACCTTTCTTTGAGGCCTGAAAGTAAGTAGTCTCTTGATGCAGTGAGCTTTTCAGAAGAAAGGAAAGGCTGAGCCCTTGTAGGCTGGCCTGGAGATGACTGGTTCTGCTGGCACTGTCCTCAGGTTTCTCAAAGGTTAGCCTTATCTAGGATGCAAGAGAATTTTAATTTGCAGTTTGATATGGAGGAGTGTTGAATAAAGGGAGGATTTGCTTTACATGCTACATGGAGTCAAAGATGTTTAAGTGTGGGAGGTGTGTATTTATAATTTTAATGTTGCAGGAAAGCAGAATTGAGTTGCTCACCACCGTATTTCATAGCTACCTTCACTAGCCATTGCCACAAATGTATGCTAGGTTGTTTTTGTTCTAGTCTAAACTGTATCTGCGTAGGTTGTGATTCCTTAGTTCTAATTACTGAAGGTGGTTAAAGAGGTGTATTAATCATATTCTAACTTGATTCAGCATTTCAAACAGGAATATGTTAATCATCCTTGATTCACTTTACTTCCTTGAAGTTTACAGTTTATAGCTGGTTATTTCTTAGCCTGCAGCATCTTTGATTAAAAGAAGGGTAAAGAGTTGTCCACTGAGTAGTTCATTTCAGGTGTTGGAATATACCACTGAATGGCCTGTGTGTCTTGAGTTTTGTGTAAAAAAAAAAAAAGTACTACATTTTCTAAGCAGGGTCACTGCAGTACTGGGAAGTTTGCTTCATGTTTGGGTTAGTGATAGTTGACCTGGTTAATAGCTAGTTTTGGTTAGTTAGTGATAGGATGAACTGGTTAACAGCTAAACATTTTGAATAACACTTGAGTGCCTCACTCTTTACCTGACTATTGATGAAGACTCAATCAATGTTGCCCTTTTGAGGTCCTTCCATGATGGACTATGAATTTCTCTACTAGGCTTGACCCAAAAGCCTTTTCTTCCCTGGTGTAAAACTTTACTCCTAATAAACTTGTCGCCTCCAAGCTAACAGAAACAATCCCTGAAGACCATTTGGAAGTTACTGTAGGTTCAGGTTATAGCTTCCTGTTTGGGTAGGCCCATTTCTACTTCGATTGTACAACACTGGCTTGAAACTTTTCTGGTCCTGTGGTAGCCTTGCTCTGACTTATGTGCTAAACAGTGGGAGTTTGCTTTTGGAACACTTCAAACTGTTAGATGAAGAGTGTTTTTTTCCTGGATGGGACTCAGCTGTGGCTCTGGTGGTGGTGTAGCTGCATTCATGAACTATGAAAAGCCTATTTTTGTAGTTGCATTTTTAACACTTGCCAGCTTGTACTCACCTCGAGTGTTTCAGTACGAAATGGATGAAAGAAGACTTTACACAGTTAATGTGAAAACGCAACTTTTACTGTAACTAATTCTGGTCTGGGAAACCCACCATCTGGAAAGCTAGCTGCTTGGAAATGCTGAAAAATTAATTATTGGAAGTAGTTCTGATGCAGAAGTACCCTTGAGCTAACGAGTTTTCTGAAGGCATGATATCAGGTGCCTTGAAGGCTGTGAAAGGATCTGAGCTATACAGGGAATAGATAAGTTTTTTCATGTTTAACTGGAACTTGTGTATGAGCTGCTATTACAGTCCAGTGAGCTAGTTTAAGGTCTGTGGCCAAAGACAAACAGATGGCATGGATTAAAACCAACTCCATTTTTGGACTGGACAATTAAACATGTTATGCTTGTATTAATATTGCTGGCTACAATACAGCCATTGTAGGGGGTTAAGAGGTAGCATTGAAACACAGTTAAGCAGTCTTAGAACTGTTTTTGACTAGTTCTATGAAGCCTGTTTCAGGATACAGTAGGGCTGAAGCAATTTTCTAAGCAGCTTTTCAGAAGTTAAGACTGCAGTGACTTCCTTCCTTGAACAACTGACTGGAGTTGTGTATATACATAGACTGAAGAACTGTAAAATCCAATGGGAGAGAGCTGGGGGAGGTTCCTTTTTAGCTAAGTATGGCCAGATGTTAAGACCTATGGTACTGCAGCTTTATGTAGCATATACTGTTCAGACTTGCATGTCTAGCAGAAGTGGTTTATAATGAGAAACTATTTTTAGTTTGGTCTGATTATACCTTTCTTCATTGACTTGTCTCCTCTGTTAGTAATAGAAGTGCTGTTAAGCTGTAGCATTTGTATTTTGAGTACCATTTTCCAGCTTTCTCAAAGTAATACTATTATTTCGTGAGGTAAACAATTCCTACTAAGGGTGTGGATTATTCTAGTTGCAGATAGCTGTTCCTTTCAGCTCTGTATTAGGGATTCTTATTTGAGTACTTTTGAAATGGATGACCTTCCATCTTACTTAGGTCAAAATGTGGTTCACTGGTAGACTGGTGGATGGTTTTCCAGATGCTGGTGCTTCTGTGTTGGCATTACAATTATAGTAGACTGAGCAGTATACCAAAATTGTCTTGAGAAGTAAATCAAGTGTTGTAACTTACAACAATAAGCAGCAGTGGATTCTTACATGATTGGTTAAACTTTAACATGTTGAAGCTGAAGGGATTAACTCTATTTTTGTTGTTGTACAGAATTCAAAGAAGCTTTTTCACTATTTGATAAGGATGGTGATGGTACTATAACCACAAAGGAGTTGGGGACAGTGATGAGATCGCTTGGTCAAAACCCCACAGAAGCAGAGCTACAGGATATGATCAATGAAGTAGATGCTGATGGTAAGATTTTGCTGATAAGTAATATAACGAAGTGCCTAACAACTATTTTTCTAACAAAATAACTATCTTGCAGGCAATGGCACAATTGACTTTCCAGAGTTTCTGACAATGATGGCAAGAAAAATGAAAGATACAGATAGTGAAGAAGAAATTAGAGAAGCGTTCCGTGTGTTTGACAAGGTACTAAAATGTTTACCTTAACAAATACTTCTGTTACGAAAACT
Source organism: Ibycter americanus (assembly GCA_035590275.1). Taxonomy (NCBI): domain Eukaryota; kingdom Metazoa; phylum Chordata; class Aves; order Falconiformes; family Falconidae; genus Ibycter; species Ibycter americanus. The sequence continues at coordinate 17,018,609 of JAVJGI010000035.1, forward strand.
TAGTCTGACTTCTAATGAGCTTCTTCACTGAACTGAGGGGTATCTGCAGTACTGTCATCTAGAACCTCTAGGTTAACTAGTCACCCTGAAGTTGTCTACTGTGGTACTGTACCTGGAAGTCAAATGAATCAACATGATAGTCATGGGTGATACTACTACCTACCACTTGCTATGATACTAAAATATTTGTACAAGGCTGGCAGGAAAATCGTTTAAGTATTTAAAATGCTAATCATAAATCTTTCACTTAGTCTTTACTAAATAAATTGCTAGATGAGACTGAAGTTACTCAGCTTCTGAAGTAACATGCACTTTTAAACAGAAAATACGTGATGTTAAGTGTCTTGGCATGCGGGGAGGAAAAAGTCAGTCCAGAGTTCATATACACTAGTACTTGGATATCCAGTGTCCCAACTAGGATGGAATATGTAAAAGTAGTCTCTGAAGGCCTTTTGGCTTTGTGCTGGACTCCCATGAAACAGGTGAATATGATAAGTAGCTTCTGTTCTAAGAAATAGACACTTGAACCAGACAGTCACATGATTGAATGGGCATCTGTGATGTAAAAAGGTTGCAAAAGGTGCTGATAGGTTTGTCAGTGATTAAAAAATGTCTCAGTATGGGCCAATTAGACTGTATTGAATAAGTTGTTTTTTAAAGTGTTGTCTTAACACTTAAGATCCTGGACAATACTGAAGATATGCTTAGAGCTCTCATTTGCCTTGTGCAAATGCTAGTAGTTTCAGTAACTATATTATGTAGAAACTGTGCTAACTTAATGTTCACCTTGCTCTGTACTATTAAGTCAAGTTGCTAGGGCTTAGACAAGTCTATTCCAGTCTTCCTTTTTCCCCTCCCAGGATGGTAACGGTTACATTAGTGCTGCAGAACTCCGTCATGTGATGACAAATCTTGGGGAGAAGCTAACAGATGAAGAAGTTGATGAAATGATTAGGGAAGCAGACATTGATGGTGATGGTCAAGTAAACTATGAAGGTAAGGAGTTGGTAACAGACTCTTTTTGCGTAGCACTTTCTGTGCCAGTGATTGTGTAGATGCTGGTAGCCACACAGAGTTCAAATAGGGCAGTGTTCAGGTGAGATTTCGTCAACAGATCTGTCCCTTTAAGCTAATGTCTTTCAGTATGTACATTGTGTACCTCTAAATAGGTGAGTGTGCTATTGCTACCTTTGTGCCAAAGGCAAAAAATTACTGTTAAACTGTGCAGTGTAAGAAACAACTTTCTGAATGTAATGGTGTCTAGTGACCATTAGAATAAGGAAGTTAGCAGAGATGTTCACATACTGTTCTGTTCACTAATGTTGATCTGACTGTAGCAAGTCACTCATTTCTTATTAATGCTTTTTAAATTACTAATTAAAGGGGGAAAGCCTCTACAATATGCAGGAATTTCAAGACCTTTAGACTTAAATTTCACACAAGTCAGCTACAGCAGTAGCTTATTTCTATTTCCTTCTTCCTTCCTGGCATTGAAACTTCAATGGAGTCATGCAGGCAGAAGGAGTTTTGTTAGACAACTGCTTGCAGCTCAGAAGCACTAAGCTTGTTTTCATTTTAACTTTCTGAGCATCTTACCTGAAAATACCCTAGCTCTTTTCTATAATACCCTTACTGTTTGAGGTGTAGGTGTGGCTTCCCTTTAAGGCCTTTTTGGTTGTGGCCTCAGGATGAGCAATCATCTGTGAGTGAAAAGGCATTTTTACAAACAAGGCTGCTCCTCTGTAACCGTACTTATGAATAGACTGTTTAGAAGCTGGCACTAGAGAGGGTAGGCAGTCCCTCTTGTTTCCAGTTGTTCTCTTGAAACTTCAGCAACTAGTTACTCTTTTTGGAGTTTCTTCTTGACTATGGTACCTGAAACTATGGTTCAGCAAGATAAGTGAAGAACCCTGTTTTGTGGATCTAACTTCCAATGTACTGTGACTAAGCAATGATTCAGTTGCTTAAAGCTGGTCAGCCAAAATAGTAAGACTTGAGCTATTCTGCTTTGAAAAAAAAATTCAAACCAATACAGTGTCTTGCTTGTATACGTATACTTAACTGATCGTTACTTCAACAGAATTTCTACTGATCCTAAGTCATTCTTAAATATCTTGTCCCTATTTGTAAGTCGGTAGGCATGAGGATGCTGTAAAGTTTTATTTTGAAAGTAAGGCTGTTCCGCAGCTCACTGAGGGACCAATTTTTTGGTAAAAGTAGAGGCCTTTTGCCATTAAAACTATTGAGGTTTTTAGGTGTGATTGGTGGAAAAGGGGACTGTCTTGAAGATGTTTTTTTGAATGCAGCTGAAAACATAGTTTTGAAAGAGTGTTCAGCACTAGTAGGACAGGTCACTTCTCAGATCTTGCAATTCAGATTTTTTTTTCTCTGAATAACTCTTATGCAACTCTTTCCTTTTACAGAGTTTGTACAAATGATGACAGCGAAGTGAAGACGTTGTACAGAATGTGTTAAATTTCTTGTACAAAATTGTTTATTTGCCTTTTCTCTGTTTGTAACTTATCTGTAAAAGGTTTTTCCCTTACTGTCAAAAGAATATGCATGTATAGTAATTAGAAGGCCATTCCTCCATGTTTTTCTCCTTTATCTTACTGTCATTGTTCTGATTTTTGGAAAATTGATCTAAGTAACAAATGTTGCATGTGGCTTACTCTGGATATTTAAGCCCTTCTGCACATCTAAAGTTAGATGAGTTGATTAACTGAGGGAACATCTGGGTTGTCTGTTTTAAAAAAAAAAAAAAAGTAGCTTTCTTTAGGAGACTTAGGTATGACTAGTGTAACAAGTTACATAAAGTAAGCTAGGGTTTACCATGCATTAGCAATTCCTTGAAGTGACATGCTGGCTCTAGTTCTCCAGTACATAAAGGAGTTTATTCCGCTTTCTGTGATGGAGGATGAGGACTCTTGCAGCTAACTGCAGGATAAAACCATGTGAATAGTATATATTCATGTAGCTAATGCACTGTAAAAAATCATTCTCCTATCTTACTTAACAGTAACTTGTTTGTGGCCATACCTGTAACATGTTGTTGAAATGTGGAGTCTTAACGTTGTGGACGATTGACAGTCAACAATATGAAACTTAAGTTGCACTAATGCAAAACGGGTGATTTATCCAGGTACTCGTACACAAGTTTTTTTTGTACTGCTGGTCCTGTACCAGAAAACATTTTTCTCCTCTTGTTACTATGCTTTTTAAACTTTGTTTAGCCACTTATTTTCAAAAAAATCTGCTTATGGCACGATTTGCCTCAAATCCATTCCAAGTTGTATATTTGTTTTCCAATAAAAAAATTACAATTTACCCATACTGTTTCAATGTATCCTTGAATTATTTACAGGAATTGTTCAATACAGTTGCTGCTCTATGTGTTTCAGTATGTAGCAGTTTGGTTTGCTTATGCAATGGATTGGCTGTCTTAAAATAGCTTGGAAGGTGAAAACTTAGTCCTTAAACTCTGGCCCTTAATAGTATTGTTGACTTGAAGAAGCTTTCTTACTAGTAGTTTAAAATGTATTTTACAGTCTTGTGTGGAGCTTGGTGCTTCAATAAACTTACCGTAGTGACTGGCTATGCCCACTATCTGTAGACATTGTGAACTGGATGTTGACCTAGTTCAATAGTTGACCTAAAATTAAAATTCCTTGTTCAGACAACTAAACCTGTTTGCTTTCTTTTAATTATTTTGGAGTTTATTCCCTGTCAGCTGCTACATCGGGGTAACTTAGTCTCACACCTGGACTTCCTCTGAAACTGCCATGTCTGAGTTGCCATTCAGGATGCAGTCAGCTCAGAGCACAGAAGGAAAACATTCTGTTACTAATCTGCTAATGAGCATGATTGTGCTTCTAGCACTAGCTTATTGTCAAGGTTTAAATTATTTTAAAGCAGAAAACAAACCTGACTTTCACCAAGGACAAATGCAAAACCTCAAAAGGATGCCAGTGGCTGTTTCTGCCCCTGGCGTCCAACTCTCCCAGTGAGAACTGATTGATCTTAAGATGCTATATGGTTATCTTGTTCGGGGATTCTGGTTGCCTTTAAAGCATTGGCCCCTGCATCTGGTTACCCTCACTGGGCCCAGCAGAGCAGTTACCTAATGTTTTAAAACTGTTTCAGTAATCTTTGAGGTATTTGTAATTACAGTGAAAATGGGAAAGTAGGGCAGCTGATAAACTTGATTTCAGAAACACTTGATCAAATGTTTATGGTCACTGATGTTAAAGCCCTGCTCCCTAAGGACTATAAGCAGCTCTCTTGGTTTTCCAAAGGAGGCTTGTCAAAAGTGCTTAAACTGCCAGCATCAGAATTCCTTAGAACTGTTGCTTGTGCACTGGCAACATGATACAGGGAGCTTATGTAGTCTGTTTTAGCAGTTAGGGTTTGCCTAATGAGTGACTGAAAAAACACTTCCTATCCAGTCTTCATCCTGTGGCCTAGGAGCCTGAGGACAAGACATAGGTGCTTGAACTGACACAGTTCAAGGGAGGGGAATCTGACAGAACTATCAGAATAACCACTTGAGATTCTCAATTACAGGAGTATCTCATTTTTAGAGGTAAGTAATGCAGACAAGGATCTGACAAGAATCTGTATTTACCAATCTGGTGCCTTGACTTTAAGTAGGCTGTGAATCACACTTTGACCCGTAAGTCTTCTGCTACAGCTCAGCATCCATTTATTTGGAAGCATCTGACTAAAGTAAAAAGGAGAGGGTTCTCTCCATTGTCAAAGACTGCGTTGGCAAAATTAATTGCCTTTCATAAAACAAAAGGGTGAAGAATGTGTGATGAGAAGGCCACCTTTATTTACTGTCATTTTAGCTGCTCCCTGTTCAGAGTGTTTAGCCACAGGAATCAAAGCTCCTGTTTCTGTTTTGTGTAAGCATCCCTGTTGCTGTTACCTAAATGAAATGCCTGATTTATAGGTCAGTACTGAAGTCTTGTAGCCCTGTTCACATCTTTAACTGGAATGGGGGTCATACTCTTCAGTGCTTTCTGCTAGTGGAAGAATGTCTTCTAAGGTACGATCAGTAAAGTGTGGTGGAAGCTAATTGTATTGATCACTGGACCTTGAACCTTTTGACTGAGGTGCACTTACAGGTGCCTTTGCTATTGTGAAACAGGTAGTCCTTAGGTGATTCTAGGCAGATTTCGGTATGTGTGTGTATGTAGGAATACTCTGAAATTCCAAGTTCAGCTTCTGGTAGCTTGCTAAAATAAAATCCTTCATCTCATCTTAAATATGGTGGAGGTTCTTACATTCTATACTACAATAGTAAGAACAAAAATTTCTATGGTACAGCACTGCAGTAAAACACCTGGTGGTGCAGTTTTATTCTCAACTTGGGGGTGAGGAGAGAGATCTTACACCTAAAGACTACTGTTCTCTTATATCGTATTGATGTGTATAAAATCCTGACGGGAGGGAACAAAGATGCGCAGATTCATCTCTGTAGCACCCACTGGCAAGATGAGACAACAAGCATAAATTTAAAAAGATTTAAGTTCTATTTGAACAGGAGAAAACAATTTTTTACGATGAGGGTGCTCAAATACAGATTGTAGAGTCTGCAGGTTCAAAACCCAGCTGACGAGGTGCTGGGCAAGTGGCAGATGCTTGAGCAGGGAGTTGGACTGAGGGAACTCAAGCATTTCCTTCCAATCTAAACTATTCAGTGAAGTGAAAGGGCTCTTGCTAGCTTCTTAGGCTTACTGTAGTGTGCAACCCTACCTTCATATGGTGGACCTTTCCAGTGAAGGAGGACGGTGTAACTGCTTACTACAGCTTGATACATTTTAGAGTATGTCTCGATTCTAGTAGTGTTAGTCACCAGGCAGGACTACAGAAGACACTGTACCTCAAGGCTGTGAGCAATCCTGAAAGTAAGTACTTCCTGACTCACTTATCGCTGTGGAATTTTGGTGTGGGACTACGTTGCTGGGTGGGGAATAGTAGCTAGTAAGCTTGTAGCCTGTTAAGATACAGCTAATAAGTTAGGGATAGCTAATGGCTAAATGAGATAGTAAGTATTAGGAGCCTGCTAATAAGATCTATAATTATTTGAGGGAAACTATAGCTCAGAAGGTAGGTGAGCACCTAAGGCAGGAGTACAGCTTATGGGCCCATTGGAGGTAATGCAGGCTGGGTATTCAGTCTTTCAAATGGGGCTGTAGGTCTCTGAACACTTGACCTCGGGGGTTGGGTAGCTAAATCTGCTGCATCTGTATCCAGTCGGGAATTGTTTGGTAACAACCTGGACACAATGAGCAGCAAAATGACTGCTTTCTTCTACTTATATCACTTCTATTATATATATGTATATATGACTACTGTGGTTCTTAGGCAATAACTCAGTCCAATTAAGAGAAGAGCTGTATTTAACTGGTTTACTAACGGTTGCGTAAGGGGAGTTTCCATAGTTCGGGATTAATTGTCATTGCTGGCCATTTCCAGTGGGCGTGACTGGGAAATACTAGAGAGACTTTAAAAATTGTCCTTGAAATACTGCATTTAAAAGTGGCTTTTCCATTGAAGTCTTTGTTGTAATAGATACTTAAGGAACTTTCATTCAGATTTAGAGTTAAGTCTGTCAAATGATAGACTTCAGTTAAATATGTGTAGGTTAGCAAAGAACTTCTGAAAAGTGAATCTTGAAAAGCAGTCATCTTTTTCCAAGTGAGAATAGTAGGTACTTGAGATGACAATGTATATGAATACACTGGGGCGTGCTGTCTAAGTAGAAAAAAAAACAACTGTCATGTTCAGCCAAAAGGGATGATGCTGGAAAAACTCGGGTACTGCATAATAAATCTATGCTTAACAGAACTTTGAAAAGGAGATAGAATGATCTTTGGGACTGAGAGAGCAAGCTGACAGAGTTTGTTAGAATAAGTGTATTTTTTGTTTTCATGGTATCTACTCAGCTATATTCTTTTTGTACTTGTACTTACCTTTATCATTAGAACAAGTTTAGGACTGGAATGAGAACAACCCTACTGGATCTAATCCAATTCCTGGTTTTGAAAAAAGTTCTTAACTCTTCTACAGGAATAGTCAGTTTGCCGGGTTATCTATTTGCTCTATTTTTGAAGAACTAAGTCTTTGATAGCTGTGTATACACTTAAAAAAAAAAAAAAGGATTTTTAAGGACTTGCACTAAGTTTGCAAAGAAAGAAGACGACATTGGAATGGGGTTCAGGACCTTAATTTTCTAGTTTCCCATAAATGCACGTCTGATGTTGTAGTGTCATCTGAAGATGATGTAAATGGCAATTTTTGTTTTGAACTGATTACGCCTTTCTAGCTAGTCCTTAGAAAAATGCTTCTTATGGCTTTTTTAATATGAACTGTGGAGAAGAGGGCATTTATTTGTGTCTTAAATTTGAGTCCTGAGATACTGTTCAAGAAACTTCACAAAGATCTAGGCCTGTTGGAATACCTGAAGATGAGGTTTTTGAAAGACATGGATGACTTGGTAAATATGATCAACAGTAACAGCCTAAAGATGAGGCATATTCCCTGCAAAACTCTGGTTGAACAATATAATAGAATTAACTCTTAATAACATTATTCAAAGTTTCAGGAGGCTATTGAAGAATGGGTCTGCATTTCACTGGATGCTTTATGCAGAGCAGCAGATAGTTCCTGCTCTTAAGATCTTGCTGTACAAATAGGCTATCATGCAGTGTCACATAATGACAGCACACTGCAGGCTGGCCTGCTTGGTTTTTTTGTTCGTTTTGGATTTTAGGGGTTTTTTTTTAGGAGGAGCTGAACTAGAAATAAGATTGAAAGAAAGAGGACAGGGAGAAGAAAGAGGATGAAAGATTATAAAATTAGGAGAATACTGTGGGAGGAAAAGAAATTAAGTTTGCAGACATCCAATAATTGGTGCAAGACAAAGTCCAACGCTGTTCTCTCAGTAATTGCAAGACACTGGGGCTGGAGCCCCTGCCTTGCTCCTTCAGGTTGTTCTGAAATTATAAGGGTGGTAGTTGAGTGTGTTGATATATTTGTAGTGGCCCCACAGCTGAATAGAGTCTTTGGATTGTTCCAATTGCATAATCCTCATCTTGCAGCTAAGACCTTTGGGTAGAGGCGTGTACTTGCTCAGAAGTTCAGCTTTCCTGTTAGTAAACCAGTACTTCTATCAGTAGTCATTGACACCTTGGTCATCAAACAATGCCAGCTCTCCATTGAGCATCCCACCCTTAGTCATTTAGGTAGCCATTGTCTTGTGGTGCTGGCTGGTTCCTTTCATGACAAGGCAACCTTACAACCTAGATCACACAGGTATTCCCCTTCCTTCCAGATCTGACAGGCCACACATTCCATTCCGATTACTTGCCTACTGTACTGTTACAGCAATATGTCTCTGGTCCTGTGGTACCTTCTGAAAAGGTGCATGCTTTTTGGCATAGAATTTCTGCTAGCTTTCTATGTTAGGATTGTAGAAGATTGTTTCTGGGGTAAGGGCTCTTTTTTTTTTTTTAATCGTTAACTAAATTGAGAGTGTTTTTTCATACAGCTACAATACACTGCTACTGAAGTAAAAGGCAAAAAAAAAAGTTCAATCTTCCCCCCTCCTCCTCATCTATTATTAGTTGTGAAGCATTAGATGATTAGCAACCCCAGGAAGGCTGTGGGGTTTCTCAGTTCTATTTCTAAAGTGTTTAAGCCTCTGACTGCTATAAATATTTTTTTCTCCCTTAAACAGCCACTGTTTTGCTAATATTAACTAAACCTGAAGGCTCTGAAAGACTTTTGAAGCTCCCTGTGTCCAAAGTGGAAATGCAGAGTTTTTTTGTTGGTGCCAAATCATTCATACAGAATAGGAAAATCATAATTCAAGGTCTACTCTAAAGCTCTATGGCCCGTGTACTCTTTACATTGATTGAAAAGGTCTTGAATATGCTTAAAAATAAAGCTACTTCATGTATTAGGATGTGTGAAAATTTCCAATAATTTGGATTTGATTGACAAAGCAGTGTAATATGTCACTAGAAGTTTTCCCATTTCTTTAAGATGGTGGAATTAAGACTGCATAATTGATTTGCATTTCCAACTCTTAAGAATGCTAGGTATTTTCCCTGGGACTAATATTGGCATGTATTTATATATATATATATATGTTAAACAGCTGCCAAGATAAAAAGTATTAGAGGGTTGTCTTCTGTTGACTTTCACTATGAGGAAGCCATTCCCACCAGGCAGATTAACAGGCCAGTTTGCAAGATCATCTGAAAGTGAGAGCAAATGAGCACTTGAGCAATGCTTCCTGTTGTTTTAATCACTCATTATTCTACCATAGGACAAGTTTTGTTCATTTTTTAAATGGGCTGTGATGCCTGGGCTAAACACACAGGGAAGTTAGGCGCCTCTGCTAGCTTTTCCATCCTCTTCCACCCTCATGCTGTAGCATTGTAACTGGATTGATGCTGTAGGGGTTTCTGCAGGCAGCAGCTTCCCCTAAAATCTTTCTAAATCCTTTTGCGATTCTTTACTGGGCTTTGGAAGAAATACTACCAAAAATCTCCTTTACTTCTGGCAGCTTTTTCTTTCTCATGAATTTGCTGATGTTCTATCCTTCCCTAAGGAAGCATTAGCTAAGGAGATACATCTCCACATACCCTGAAGGAATCACCATGTGATCGAAGCTGAAGGTCCCCCACAGAACAGCTCAAATTGCTGTGCTGTAGGTTCATCACTTGTCTGGCATAAATTGTACTTGAGGACTGGTTTTATTGCCAAGGTTCTGATAAATTCTCTTAGGCTACTGAAGAGAGCTATAAAATGCTTTTGCTGTTTGGCTCTTATTGAAGAGTAAACTTCACTACAAAAGCAATGAAATTGGAGGAAATTGTATGGGGGGGAAGTTTCATATCCATGGTCCTTACCTACCTGGCTGCCTCTATCTAAAGATAAGCCTGCCTGCCACGTTAGCAGTTTAAAAAAATAAAAGTTGTTTGCTAGTGAAGCAAATTAGAAGCATCTACATCAATCCCAAGACACTCCCCATCTGTGTCTGAGAGAGAAGTATCTCCTTGCAATGTCTACGAAGTGTAGGCAAGCAGCTGTTGAGGTAATTTGCTGAACAGTCTTAAGCAAACTGGTGGTTTTCAGACAACATCAGATGCAACTACATTTTCCATCAGAAGCATTGGGGAAAACGCATCCAATATTCAACTGTAAATGTGTTTCTTCCTTCAGCCCTCATCCAGCCTTCTCTTCTGAACCTAGCCAAAGGAGGATGTTTTCACCAAAAATGCTGATAGTTACATCCATTCACTGTTAGCGTAGTAGGATACATCCATTCATTGTTAGCTTAGTAGGATGAAAGGAGTCATATAAATGGTGTCCTCCACTTCAGTTGCACTTTGTTTCCTCAAAGGGGAGAGGCAGACCCTACCTTGCCAATCATGCCGAAGGGCAAAATTTCATTGCTGACCTAGTATGCCTCTGGGAAACACTCTGGAGCCTTTCCAGACAAGAGGCTTCTCAGCCTGTAAACATGTCCATAGCTCTGAACTGATTAGCTATTTCAATAATTTTTATAAGAATTCACTCTTTTCTATTAATTTTTATTAATTTCACTGATGAAACAATTAGGATCCAATATTGGTTTGTGTTTTCATCAGTCTTTGACTAACTTTTAATTAAAATAAAGACAAATTGAAAGGAGAGCTTACATTTCCAATATGCCTTCAGAGAATAAACTGCCCAAGAAACTCTAGTTACCTGCTTCATCAACCAATGCTAATACTAGGTAGTTATGCAGTATGAGATTTTCTTCAAGATGCCCAGCTCAACTGAGTGAAGCTCACACAGTTTTAAAGGAGAAGGCAGGACAATATCTAACTTTCTGTAAACCAAAAGCTAATATCACTACGAGTGCTTCTACGTACTTTCTTCCTGCTTTTGTAGATTTGATAGGGCAAATGCTAGCAACATACTTAAAAAATAATCAAACTACAAAGTGCCACCACTTTATGTTTTAAAGACAAGGTAAGCATTTCTGTAGATACGTATATATGAGAGAGAGAAACAATAGCTGTGGTGCGCTTTCAGAGTGCAAGTGGATGAAGGCTCTTGGGGTTCACTATTCTGTAGATAATGTGACCTATATTGTCTGCTTCACCTGAGCTTTAAAATATGTTCCTCAGAATTTTTCTTTTGTGTTTTCACAATTGTCATGTACAAGAATAATTTCTATTTCCCCTAGGTAGAGATTGGAGTGGTGTAGTCAAGGTCGACATTTTTGAATATTTGTCCTGTCTCATCAGCTCTTACCACCCGTCTACCCTTTGTGGATGGAAACAATCCCAAAATAAACCTACATATTCAACTTTTGAGTTCCTTTCTGTGAAAAGCATAGCTGCTCCTTCCTCATTTTGTTCTTATTTTTCTGTTCAAAATATAGAGCAGGTCGGTTGGTTTCATCAGCTCCAGAAATTCTGAACTTTGGTCCACAGTCACGAGATAATTCATATTGCCAACAAACAGCTGCTCTAAACTGCTGCTCAAAAGTTGTCTTCTCTGTATCCTCTTGGGCATTACTTTTGTCATGACTCTCTGTGCTTGAGATAGCAAGGGAAACAGGAGACTGTCTGGTATGATAGGTACCCAGCAACAAAGCTCTTCGCCTCTTGAACAGAGTTTTTACCTCTTCAGTGAAGCTTAAGAGGGCTCTTCAGGGTACCTACAGAGGACTGTTGAGTACAGCCTATGTAAACCTGTTGCCAGGCAGAAAACACCCCCAGTTCAGATCCTTAATATTGGTCATGATACCTGTATATTCTAATTCACTTATCATGAGTAGGGCCTGTCTTCTCTGCTAACTTACAACCCCAAAGCAGATCCTAGGCAGGAAATCTTTTTCCAGAATTACTTGCTCTTTGGCACAGTGCAGCAATATCAGTCATGTGGGGATGAAAACAGAAGTGGCATATGAATTTTGAGCTGTTCAGTCAAGCTACCCTGCATTAATGAGTCTGACAGTCTCAGCTCAAATTAACTTACTGAAGAGGTTTTTGGATTTGCTATCTATACTTCTTCCATTTTTGCTTGAAGACTTATGTATTTAGGTTTTATCCTAATTTTTTTCCCCCTCAAACATCCTTTACTATTCAGAGCAGTTTTGAAGGATTATTCAGTTATGACTAACACTTTAGAAGAGCTTTGGAGTCTCACCTTTATAGGGAGCTCTGCATAAGCATAATCAGACCCTTGAAAGATACCTATGCAAAATGATGGGCCATGCTTGTGATTCTACCTTCAGTTCCACCATATTGTTCTCCTTTATCGTGTGGAAGTCTGGGAAGAACTTGGTAGCTTAGAGGACTATCACCTTCCTGTCTATGCTGACTTTTTCTTCCAGGATATTAACATTACACCAGGACATTAAGCCCTCAGCTTACAGGTTTGCATGCAAGTAAGTAAATCAGATGAAAATTACATGACAGGAAAACTGATTTATGTCTTCCAACACTGAAGTACACCTGTGATTCCCATTTATACACTTCAACCAAAGGTCATTGAAGTGTCCCATTAATTTCAGTGGTATCTGGATCAACCCCTCAGTTGGTATCTTGACCACCTGTGGGGTAGGTCCTGATACAGCATATTTTAAGGATATGCTTAGTTCCATCCCCATTTAATAAAGCAATTCAGTGTGTGATTAACTTGAGTAAGAGGTTGAAGCCTGTGCTGAAAGTCAAGCACAAACTTTGCTGAACTGGAACTTAAACAGTAATTTACATTAGAGGCTATCTTCATTCAGCATCTGAAAAACAGGGTTTCTGCTTACGCAGACAGACAGTCTCAGTAGATATCACTGTGGTTACAGATCTTTCAGACCAGAGCTGTCTAAAATCCAACCATTGTGAAGTAAAAACCCGCTCTGGCTTGTTTGTACTCAGTCATGTACACAGGTCCTTCACTTTACAGTAATTTTAGTTACACTGCCTGAGGGCATTCATAATGAAAAATAGTGATTTTGAAGTAAAAGCTGATATAAACCATAGAAAAGAAACCAACCAGTGGCATCAGTGCCTCAACTCACCGTAATTGCTTCTTTTTCGAAGTCCAGGCAGTTTGTTTTGTTCTGCTGTCCAGAGGTCCTCAAAAATTTACTTTACTCCAATAAGTAGTATGCAAATGAATATTTCCACCAATAAAATATGCATGGACATCTGAAATGCAAAACATGTACAGAAATTGCTATGTGTTGGCTAAGGCATAGGAGCTCTGTGTATAACCTGAGCACACGTGAGTTAATTCAAATCAGCTCAGCTCTCTGGATCACCAGCTCTGCTAGTGCTATTGAGGGGCTGCCTTATTTGCATAAACTCACACTTTCCAGAGGCTAGAGATACCGATAAATGAAATCTAGTGAATCTCTCCGTGATGGCCGAAGAAGTTACCTCCTCTAGTTATTAACTGTAGTCCTGTCTCGGAGGTTGCCCCTTTCCACAGCAAAACTAGCGGAACAGAATGTGTACCCCACCTCAGCTGCTTTATTGCTACAGTCTGTTCCTTACTTTAAACCACAGGTGAAGCAAAATTTAAGCTAAACCAACAAACTGCACGCTGAAGCTGTGGAGGCACTGGCTGTGTCCTCTTCTCCTCTTCTTTTGAGCTCATAGTGAGCATGGCAACCACAAATAATGGGGATAGTAACTCCTTAAATTACTGCAGACAGGCTTAACAATCAACAGTAACTTATCTCAGCTGGTGCATGAGGTCCTGTTACCCTCATGACCATCTATTCCTATGCCTGTGGCCTTCTAGCACACTAGGACATCGATCTTTTAAACACAGCTTGTGAAGAACTGCGTTGAAGGAATTGTCTTTTTGATGGCAACTGGACTGCTGCTGGAAGAAAGGTGACATATCAGCTCATGTTTACGGGATTTTGGCTAGAATGTCTTCAGAAGGCTAGTAAAACTCCTTAGCTTTCTCTTTGAGACTATTCAGTCTTGAAGGTTCTTTACGGTGTGCATAGTGAAAAGCAATGTATGTTGTCGCTATTGTTAACCATCCTCTAAAAAATAGACAAGATAAGCAGTATTTTTGTCTTCCCTTGTAAGGGTTTAAAAGAACTAAGAGTATCTGCCAGATTTAGAAGGTGGTGTATTTTAGCGGTGTGGTTAAGATGAATTCAGATTGTAGATGAGCCAAAGTATGAATATTTCTGCAGCTGAAAACAGGAGTGAGTGGATTAGATGCATATCACGTCTATGTGGCAGAAAAATGATTTGTAATATTCCTTTCTTGCTTAAATTACAATTCCATAAAATGAAAATGATTTCAGCCCTTTTAGTATTGAGGCTGATCCTAATCGCTTCAGTAGTAGCATGACTTCTCTGGCCTCTGTAATACAATTCCTGATTTACTGCAAGAGATCAAACTCAAGGCTGCTGCAGCTCCATTTTACTACTCCACTCAAAATAGCCTGTATGCTGTTCATTAAATCGCCAGCTATCCCTGCACAGGCAACACCAGCCGGTGTAACCCAGCCAGCTATACTTCCCGTCTGTGGTTTCTGTGCCCCACTGAATAGCCCTCTAGTCACACAACTTCCAGTAACAAAAAGGCCAGTTTGATGTCTTCTCACTGAAGAACGCTCAAGTTACTCTGCCATTACAGAAGGGGCAGTCGCTTCAGACAGAGTCACTAAGATTAAAAACCTGGTGACTTAGGTTTACCTGATTGAATTTGCTAAATTGTAAATGGAAGTATTACTGCAGTCTCTTCTTCCAGCAGAACTAGACGACGGGCCATGCTGAGCAGCTCCAATCAGTAGCATCCTTCACACTTCCAGCAGAACTAGACGACGGGCCATGCTGAGCAGCTCCAATCAGTAGCATCCTTCACAGAATGTCTGTCATGGCCCAAGTTAGGCACCTAAGGGAATCCCTGCATGACCTTCTGCAGAAGGCTTAGGCCTTCTCTGCCCACATCCCAAGCAGATGCAGGCTCCAGGCTGGAGAGAAGCTGAGCAGCCATGTTAGGGTGGCAATAAGCATGAGGTAATATTCCCAGGCTTCCAGCAGGATTACTAGATCAGGTTTGGCACTCTGCTGATGAGGACTATGCTTTTGGCTCCAAGTGGCTAATGTCCAGAAGAGACAGCTCAGCAGAACCAGTTCGCAACATAGATAGGATCTGTGGAAGAGGCGGCCAAAATATTGCCTGACCTAAGCGTTTCATCTCCCACACCCCGGCACGTATTAGACTGTAAATCTGATTCCCAGGTTCTTAATTCCCCTTGTTCGCTTCATAGGGATGATAAGTACCTAACTCAGCGTTGTGAATGGCAGCATTTCATTTTGCTTTTAGGTATGGCATTAAGCATTATGACATCCAAGCCCCTTTTTGGACATGGCATTAAATATCTATATGTTATTTTGGATCTTCTGTAAGGACCAGAATTCTATTTTTTCAAAAAATCAGATTTTATTAGGATATGTGTTTGGGGGTCTGTTAATCTCTCCACAGCTGACACTCAAGCCCATCTGTGCAGCAATTTGTTACAACGCCACTAAACCTGGCACTTTAATTATGGGATGCCAGTTCTTGCTTCTCTGTTGTGAAGTGAACATAGAGTCATCACTGGTTTCTATTTTTGCTTGAAAATGATTCACAATGTAGAATGTACTGTACTACAAAAGGGATGGAAGAAAATAGTTCCATGATACATGTTGGGAGACAGGAGCAATGGCTTGCTGCTGTGATTCACGCTTGTACTGCCCAGGCATTCCAAAAATGGCTTTCCTCACAATATAGCCACAAAATCTGTAAGCCATAAAAGGAAAACTATCGGTCTAACAGCAAGTCATTCCGGCTGGCTGCTTGAAATAAAGGAAGGTGATCATTCACAGAACGAGTCAAAATGTCAAAACTTACTGGACATCTTCTCCCGATTAACTTCATAATCGGGCAGCCCAAACCAGCAGTCTTTGCTCTTGAACTGACCAGACTTACCGGGCTTCAAAAATCAATACGGTCCAATGAGAACTGCTCACTGATATTTATTAATGATTTGACTATGGCATCAGTGCCCTGTATGCAGCCACTTGTTGAGGACAGGGGCACATAAGGGATGGCTGAGCTGCAGCCCTGCTCCTCTGGGGAGCTGAGGGGCTGCTGCCCACGTATTCCCCATGGAACAGACTTGGCAGGAAGAAGGCAGTGAGTAGGCTGAGCCCTGGCAGATTGCTCTTCCCCCAGCACAACTAAAAGTGAAAACAACACTGCTGAAAGCACTCAGCTGGATGTCAGCTGAAATATGATAATGTGGGTGTTGCTTCCCTCTACACATCTGCATTTTTGGGACCCCCTCAAGCCTGGCATAACCAGGTGCATCTCAAGGACAACATGCGCCTTCCAAGGCTTTTTATGAGGTCTGAGGATCTGTCAGCTTTGACTAGGAGAAGCTTGCAGTAGCTGGCGATGGGGTGAACTCCAGCTGTAGCTGGCGACACCCATCTTATAATTTATAAGCAGAATATTTATTTATGCATGCCTCCTGAGAGCCTTTGACATATACTTGGGAATGACTCTGGGAAAATATATATACACAAATATAAGTACAGAAGCTCCTACTGGAAAAGGCAATATATTACAGCTGCTAGTTCACTTTTTTAAAACTAGAATTGTCAGCGATAATGCTTGTGTACGTTTTGCCCTTTGCCTGTCAGGAATTCCTGCCTAACTCAGCCATGGTCTTGGCTGTATTTCTCACAGTAGATAGCTAGACCCTTTTCCCTTTGGGGGCTGAATCTATTTGCCAATCAACAATCTCAAGGTACCAGTAATTTCTAGATATCTGATGAAAATGAGAAAATGTTTTTTTTGTCCTGCAAAACAAATTATCTATGCTCTAGCTATACACATTTATAGTTCTAGAAGGAATGGTATCTTTAAGAAATAAAATAAACATCAGTACAGTTCCTCAGTGTTTATTTGAAAGTATAGCAGAGGATTGTATTGATAAAAATTATCATGGGACAGAGTTTCTCAGTTAAGTAAATGCTAACCTTTTATTTGAAAATCCTTTAGGATCTCATTAACTGCTCTGTGCGAGGTGGCCTGTTGTGGTAGGAGAGCCATTCTGGGTAAACGGCAACTTCTTAAATGACTTATAGATACTGCTATTGCACAATAATTTGCAACAAATGATCTGTAACACCCTTTAAAATTGCATGAGCAGCCTTGAAATTTCGGCCCGAAATCTGGTGCGCGTTACTGACAGACTAGATCTGCTTGGCTGCTGATTTGGAGCACAGCTTTACACTTTCTGTTTATTTCACTGTATAATTGTTCTGTGCCAGAAACTTGTTTGACCTCAAGCTAACAACTAGTTATAAATGGCATGTGTGCTGAGGTTTTCGATCACTTACCCTAAGTAATCTCATAAGCAACTGCTCTCCTTCTAAATCTCATCGTAATAATAACGACACAAACTGATGCACTTGTGCAGTGCCACTACGTGGGGGCTAGATTTTCAATTTCATAAATGCATATCAACATCCTGTGAATGGCTTAAAATACAGTTACGGTCAGGAAAAGGATTTTGTAAAAGCAATGGCTCTGTGTTCTATATTAATTCTGAATTATAAACATAGCACAATATACACAAGTCCTACTTTCCGGATGTTTTTTTTATCCTGGTATAACTGTCAGCAGAAAGAAAGCTCTACGCTATTAACAGTCTCATGTCTATTGCTAAATGTCAGCTTCTCCAGATATAAGAATATTTTTTGTCACTTCCACTTTTTACATTTTCAACATTCATTTAATTAAAAAAACCGCAGTCTTTTAACAGTCGTGATCCCGAGGATCTGTGACTGTCAGGATTAAGGGCTCCTTTTTTTTTTTTTTTTTAATGGGGTCCTGACCATGCCAGGAAATGCCTTTCCCATTAATCACCTTTGCTTAACTAAGCATCCCCAAGTCAAACTTGCTAAGCTTATAAATTAAGGGCCCAATCTTTTGGCCCTTTTAGCTGTTACTCAAGGAAGTCACAGTAGATTTTGGTTTAGCTCAGTGAGAAAGATCATAGGCCTCCAAAACCAGTTTGGTTATGCTTTTCCCCTTCCCTACTGCTAATCCCTGGAAGTTCAACCGGGTCTCTGAAGCTGCCTTGTAGTTTCAGGACAGCCCTGCCGTTGCTGATGAGGGTCAGAACTGGCACTGCCCCAGAGACGCAGGCTGCCGCCATCCAGCAGGCTACAGGCTTGATCTCCTGCATTCAGCACCCTCTTCCCTTCTCTGCAGTCCGGTTACGGCTGTCACGCTTGTGAAGCTTCTGCCTCAAGCACTCTAGTCCACTTCTGCAAAGCTTTGAAGCTTGTTTTTGTAGTGCTTGGTCACTGCAGTGTTTGTTTTACTACTTGAGTAGTACACTGGCTTGTGGATTACGTCCATGGCTGTCTTCCTTCAGTAGCTCTGCTGCTTGCTTTCTTTCCCCAGTGCACCGGCAACTTGAGTTTAGCAGGAAACATTCTTTCTTTTCCTTGTTCCAAAAGCAAAAAGTAATTTCTCTTCCCCCGTCCTTGCCTGACCAATTGGTCTTTTCTTTGACGATGGAGAAAACACCAATTTAAGAACCATGTGGCATAACAGCATTCAACCAAATGGATTTGTTCATATCTCCCTTTGACCAGCATATTCAAATCTTCTAAGTGTATAGAGGAACATCTCTGCAAGCATTGGAGAACCATGGCAAGCCTTGCCACTTCTCCAGGAGGCTGCTGCACACCTGTTTCGATCGGTGGCTGTTGGGAGTGGCATTAAGGTGCTTGTACCTTCTTTCTTATTGCTCTTTTGAAGCATACATAATAGCTATTATCAACCACCAGAAACTGAATCATTGTCCTAAAATAATAACCCATCAATGAAGCAGTTGTAGAATGAGAACAGCAGTATTTGTAATGACAGGGTGTGGCATATGCTGGCTAGCTTGTAGGTTGGCACATACTCTACCTACTACCACAGCCATCTGAGGTCAAAATCCTTCAAGAGCCAAGAGAAATCTATTAATATCATTCTAAGTACTGTGGCTAAGATCCAGGTAAGGAGAGCCTCAAGAAGGTATCTTTAGAGAAGTAAAATCATTTATTTCCCATCTCTATTACGAAAACTAATAATCTGCTTTTATGGGTAGCCCTTAAATGGTCACCGAATCAGTATCAGCATGGTTTATCTGCTGTGCAAATAACAGTAACTGTATCTGTGAAATCTGTGGAAACTCTGGTCTGTTTTGGAGAGCTCACTTTTCAGAATGCTTTTCATTCATAAACCTGCTCTTCTTCATCATCTGCCACCTCCATCATGCTTTTCTCATTTTGCTTTTCTTTTTTCCTCTTCTCTGTCTTGTCTGTAGTATTGCACTTAGCTTACTACTAATTTTTATTTCAAATGTACCAGCTTTGATCTATCTGATCTTTTATTCTAAATGATCAACATGAGAAAAATTGTGACACAAAAGCTAGGGAAAATGCTGATGAAGTTTAAGAAAGAAATCCCTTCTTTTGTAATTTCCCAGTAAGCTCCCTTCTTTTGTAATTATTTATTGCATTTTGTATTTACTATTCATCATAAGGTTGGTCTTTAGGATATGGGAGTCTAAGCTTCTCATCCTAGATGGTAGGACTATTTGATGGCCCATTCAGATATTTAAACTGATGAAGGCTAACTCCTTGTTAGACAGCAAAAGAAAGACATCATACAATTTTTTTACTGTGCATCTCCTGACATTTTAGATTTAAACAGGGCTTATGTGGTTCATGAATTGGCCTTAAATCATCTACATGCTGTCAGTAAGCATTTTCTTAACAGCTGTTCTTTCCTTTAGTTAATTACTTATCAAATGTCAAAATGTGATGGCTGAGATCAACTTCCAAATATAACCAGGAATGCCTTTTCTGGATTGCTTTGGATTGCTTCCATTGCAGAAATCTGAAGTTTGGGCTTAAAATGAAGTGGGAATATGCAGAGGAAAGCCTGAGTTACAGAGTAGCTTACTGTCTGTGTCTACAAACAAGTGATATGAACTGCACTTCAGTTTTGTACCAGGAGGAACTTTCCTAAATACTGCTCCTGGTTAGTTCTCTTAACCCCAAAATAACAGGAGATGCTGAAATAATGTGTGAGTTTCATACCAGTGTCTATCAAGTCTAATCAGAAATAAGCCTTTAATGTGACCCTGACCAAAAAAAAATTGTAAGGCCAGAATCTTTTATAGGTGCAAAAGTACTTTAGCTCAACAGGATGACTCTACATTTATTTTATACCTTGCATTTATTTCTGTGAATGAAGAGCAGGTATTGGAGTATCTCAAGAATGAAGGATCTGTTTGGAGCTCTGCTCTGGAAAGTACAGATCTCATTTGCACATTAAAAGCCCACCAGTTAAAAAGCTCTAAAGAAACAAGCAGAAGAACCTCGCTGAGCTCTTCAGCAGCTCTAGCTGTTCAAAGAACAAAGGCAGGAGGACTATGGTAAAAAAAGTTGACAGGCAACATTTTGCTCTGAGGACTAGAAAAGAATGTGCCAGCATGTGTTTCCTTACTCTGGGACTGTGTTAACTCACAAAATGTGAATATGAGTCCCTGGAGAGGAAAAAGCAAGGAAGTAATATAAAAAGGGTCTATATCCCTACCAGTCATTCACAACACCAAGGAGGGGAAACTGAGGCAAAAGGTTGTTGTCCACAGTGCTGTGAATAGTCATGTTTTCCTTTGATTCTATATAAAAACAAGAGCTTATTTACCAGTCTTTTGTTAGTCCTTTCCCCTCAGTCAAACTTCTCTGCTTGTTAGGAGAGATGTATGGCCTATCATGGGAGTCCAGGGAAGATATTTTCTGTTCCAATATCCTGAGCAAGCATTTCAACTGGTGACAAAGGAGATCTTCCTCCTTTTTGTTGCTAATTATACCTAAGAAAACCGTTGCATCTACTGTTTATAAGTAGCAAGTTATTCTGTGCAATCTGAATGCAGTCTAAACAATGATGAAATATTTAGAAATTACTTGGTAGTGAGGCACCAGCAGATAATGGAGTTCTCAGCTTCTTGTTTACATTACAGCATCCATATGTAATGTTTGATAATGTATTTGCTGTGACATTGGCATGATTATCTGCATCAGTTAAAATGAGTGTCAATTTATAATCAACTGTGATTGGAATACTGTTCCACGGCATTGAATTATTCACAGCAAGAAATGTTCCATTAATCAATCCAAGAGACTAAAGGACAGGTTTTTTTAAAAAAATATTTAGCTGCCAAGAGATGCTAATGATGTTCTCCGGCATTTTTTAAAACCCTGGCATACAGTGAGCAGCTACAATTCTTCAAAATACCCACTTATTCTGAAACCAGTGCTCATAAGAAATTGTTTCTTTGTGCATTTGTTTCTTTAAAAGTGCTTGCATCAATAAAAGTACCCCAAATAGTATGGAGGGCTCAAAAATTAAGATCCTCTTCTAAAGAGCTAGTTGGAAATTAAAGAGACCCCTGAACTGAGAAATAACTGTCTCCTTCTACTTCTGGAAATTATAATTTGGCATACACACTGCAGAATGTTTTTCCTCAGTTACATGCTCATTCTATGAGCTGCACTGAAGATATGCTGGATGTGTAGCACAATGTAAAGCCAGGCTGCTAGAAAACAAATGTGTGAAGCAAAAACTCTTTAATCAACATCTGCGTGCATTCTTTATTGCTTGATTGGGGTGATCTTGCAGTTTCTATGAGCTATTAGGCATGCTGTATGTTTAAAAAAATGAAGTAGCAACAAACAAACTTTCAGTGCATTGAGATGATTCACGTCACAGCTACTGGTGTTCAAAATATTATGAGCTACGTAGGTTAAAGAATACCTTTTAAGGGCATTTATCTAAGTCCAAATGGCTTTTGCTGTTGATGGGCAACATAAGGTCCTTGAGTCATCCAGCTCACTTAATCACTGTAGCTAACAATTGAAGAAAAGGAGCTCCCTATGGAAGCAGTTGTGTAATGTTGATTTTAATAGGTCCTTGCCCAAGCCTACCCTTTTCCATGATGTGAGGGCTATCTCCTAGTATCTCTGCCTCATGAAGAACCCCAGTGATTTCATTGTGAATGAAACATGGAGTATTGTGAAAGCCTGACTCCACCAAAGACAGTGGTAAAACACACATTGTGTGCGGTGAGCACAGGATCTCACCTGCAAGGTTTCTCTCTGCCCAGCTCTGGCAACTGAGAGATGAGGACCATATGGCCAGTGTCCTCTTATGTCCTCACTAAGTGAACAGGGTGAAACACTTGCCAGCCAAGCTGATACCAGTCTTGAAGGCAGAGGTACTTCTTCATGTCTTTGAGTCTCAGGTGCTTTGTAGCGGCTTACGCAATCAGTCTTTTTTGTATCTCAGGCTGAATCCTGCTTTCAAACAAATATTTCTCCGAAGTCAGTGGGAGCTCCAATACCTACTTCAAATCTGGCAGGATGGGGTTATGAAAGCAAATCTTGCAACCACTGCACTGAGATGTGCAGAAGAAGTGCCAAGTTCCACCTAGCTGACTTCCCCCTGTATAGTAAGGGAGCCTGTGTGTGCCTCTTGGGAAGGCTTACATTAATTTAGCAGAGCAACACCCGCTGCAGGAATCCTGCTGCAGCTCACTTGTATGATAGGCCTCGCAGTGTTGTGACTCAGCTAGTTTTATTTGTGGCAGAAATGTAAATGTCTGGGCTACAAGGCAGGAGCTACACGAGAAGATCTGAGTTCAGCAGTGTTAGGAACCTGAAGCTGCCGTTGTGTTTGGACACACAGGTCCTTGAGTGAATTTAATTCAGATTTTACTCCTAGCTGGGGTTGTTCATCCCTTCTGTAAATGAAGCCACCTTATTTCGGTAGCCAGCATGGGTTTAGAAGACTAATAATGGATCCCCAGGTTAGAAAACTTTGACTTCAAGTTTTACTTCGGATGTAGGACTCTCATGCAAACTGCAGCACAGAGCAGGGGGTCGAAATGCAGCATCTGGTCTGTTTTTATAGCTTCTACTCTAATGCATGGTGGCAAATCCATTTAACTAAGCTGTACAGAAACATCATCACTTCTGCTTAATTATAAATCTGTTGCATATCATTTTGGTTTTTGAAAATTAATATGGATAAACAGACTTACCTCTAATCTATATTGATCTCTATGAAGAGCTGAACAGATGATGAACTTAAACCATCCAGTTCTATTCCAGTGCATTTCCCATCTGTAGAGAAATGGAAGAATGTTTACTGTAATTAAGGCCAAACACTTCAAGTGAATTATTATGGTAGTAAGCAAAAAAGAAGAAGAGAAAAAAAAAAGGCAAAGAACAAAATCACATGTGAGAAAATGTTGTTCCATGTTGCCAAAGTCAGTTGACACCAGAAGAGAGAGGGCAGGAAATACACTCGTCAGTTTGAGTAATGGGTTGTGTTCTTCCTCTTAGCAAAATGCATGAAGGTGAGCTTATTGCTTAACATCTTTGTGCTTCAGGGTTTTCTCCTTCTAAATGGGATAATAGTTCTCTAAAATGGATCTGAGCATGTTTTAAAGGCAACTGGTTTGGTTTTATCCTGATACTGTGTTAGTCAGAAGGAACAATCACTCATCTTCCAGGTCTACCACTAAATTGGGAAAGACTCACAACTAGACTGCTGGAGAAGTGATAAAATTAAAATACATCATGCTGTTACGAGAGACAAAAAGGCAAATGACATCCATCATAGCTGCAAAAACCAAGAGGGCATCAACCTTTGTTCCTTGTGGGAAGATCCTTGCTGGCTTAGTTTTATAACTATCACAACATCTTGAAATGGTACCTTGAAATTTCCTGTCTGCCTGGAAAGCATTTAGTGCGTTTAGTCGATGAAGAATCCTTCACTAGGATGGTGTAATTTCAGTTCCAGAGCAGTATGTGACCCAGTTGGCACTTATGAGTCCTGTAATCTGTCACTCCCATCTGCCTAGATTTGGAGAAAAAAGATTTCTATTTCCTCTACTTTCTACTCATCATCATTTGTCTGATGTAACTTCTATGTCAAGTTTCTGAACAGCAAGTGACTTGTTTAACATGATGACCATATGGATATACATCCAGAGATGATAAACCTCGGTGCCAATGGGCTTAGGTCTACTTAACCAACTGTGAGAAGGAAATCTGAACAAGGATGAGACTGTTTTCGGTTTACCCAAGTGTAAGCATAATGAAGACTTCCTTATCAGCCTATGAATTAAATTCTCACAGGTGTCTGGATATTCAGGCTAGCCTGGGGCCAATTAGCACGTGCTGTACTCCGCATCTCTGAATAGCCCTTCGTTTGGTGAATGTTATTTAGAAAACTACAAAATGCAACACAATGATTCTTTCTCCGGAGACGAGAATCATCACAGTACATTTATTTTTTTCCCTGGAGAAGGAAATATATACACAGCTCTGTTTTCTTCTTAACTTCTGAAGCTGCACGAGATCATTATCTTATTTCAATGTCCTATTCCAATTACATTCTGGTTTACAATCCTGTAAAATTCAGAATAACATGAAAAATCCTGATATACCTATATAGATATAGAAGTGTCATATGTAATACTTCGCACATTTAAAACCGAACAGTTTAAAAAGAAATCCAGCGTCATTTATTTGTGCTTGCTCACTTGCATTACTTTTTAGCTTGGATAATACCAATTAGGTGGTTTATGATTATTGCACATTGAATTTCACTCTAGGCTCCCTCTGCACCAGCACAGCTCTTCAGTGGTTCACTGGTTGCAAATCCTGTGGGAAGAAAGTTTATTTCTTTGTTGGAAGATAGAATTTATTTTGGAATTTGTTTAAATTGCTGCTGCCTGCTCATCAGTCCTGGGCTTCATCACAGACTCATTAACACGTCGGCCCTGGTACTGTAATAGATGCCTTGGCAAACCCAGAATCTGGTTTGGAAATCCTTGCAATGCCGAAGAATTAAATCCCTGACCCAGTGAGTGCTAGGAGTGAGGAATGAGTAAAAGAAAATAAGTTTAAAAATATAAGTAACTGAAATAAGAGTTTGGCCTTACTGAGTTAGCCAAGAGCCTGGGAATCCCAGACTGGCACATGACTCACATACAGAGTGACCTGCTGTGCGCCCTCAGCACACAGCGTGCTGTGGTCTGGTCACTAGCTCTGCAAAGGAGGTAACAAACGGGTGCTCACTTTTTTGAATTAGTACACTCTCATCCTGTGTCTCTCAGTTATCCCTAGATTTTGCAGAAATCAGTTCCTGTACTTCCATCTAAGTGCATGGGTCAACGAACTGAAAATTGGATTGTATATGTGTGTAAATGAGTAAAATCCAGGGATCTTCCAGGACATTTTTTCTGGGCTTTCGCTTACTGGGGGCAGCGTGGCTCAGTGGGGACTGAAAAGCTGTGGAGACCATGGGCAAGTCAGTTCATCTTTCTCTATTTTGGCTTCCCTGCCCATCTGTAGAGATAATGACACTCTCATGCTTTGAAGACCACTTTGGAGATCCCTGGGTGAAAACGGCTGTTCAAAGGCATTGGTTGTTACTGAGCAAGACAAAAGAGGCTGGGCTCTTGTTTGGAGCGTTCAGACTCTTTTGCAACACAGTGTTCCAAAAGGAAGTCCTTTTCTAACAGCCCTGGGAGTTTATGGCTCCTTCCTCCCTCCTTTATCTGCTATTTCTTGTTTTCCATTTGTGTGGGCAACAGCAGGGCCTGGACGCTATACACCCACAAGGCGGTTTCCCAAGCAGCCATGAACTATTGCTGGCTTGGGTCAGGAGCACGGCATCTTCAACTTGCAAAATAGTGTCAGGAACACAAGGGGGAAGGCAGTGTCCTCTCTCTTCAGACATGATTTCTCACCTGGGAGAACCTAGGAGGTGGTTCAGAGTAACTGCAAATGAAGAAGGAGTTACAGGCCATGAAGCTCAGGGGAAGAAAAAAATATTCAGGGGGGTGAGGGGAAGGTGATTGAAAAATTTTTCTTAAAAAACTGAACAGCCCCCTGGCAGGAGAAGTAGAAATAAACCTGATGAGAAGAAGCCATGATTAGGTAAATGTTAATCAGAAAAGAAGGCTCCAAATGTAAGGGAATGTTCTTATTGATGGTGCAAACTCTGGAAGTTTTATTTTCTGACCCGACTTTACTTAGGTCAATGTATAATTTAAAGTATTGACTTCAGTGGGAATACTTGTGCTCTGAGAGCGCTCTGTGTGTTATGTGTCTGTTGGAGCCAGGGACTCTGGCGGGAGTAGTGCTTTCTGTGCTGGTTAAGGTTGCTAAAGTGTTTTAAATTCTATTTTTGCTCCTTCTCCGGCGCTTACAAGTGCTTACAGCTTTCTGAAACTTCATGTACTGAGCTGAACTCTTCCAGATGGTTTCCTTTTGAAACTGGTTTCATGCATGTGGGCTTGAGGGAAACCAGTTCAGCCATTTTAAATCAGGAATGGCCTTTATTTCCATGTGCTGGCTTTAAATATTTCAGAAATCCTTTCTAACCCATACAGTTGTTTTCAATTAGAGGTCAGCCTTGCAAGGTGTAAGGACCCTCTCTCCTGAGACTTGTACGACCGAACACTTCTTGGGGATGAGAAGTTTACCTTGTTTGATTTACCTTTTTTGTTTCAGTCATTTTCTTGAAGTAGTCCTAAAAATACATAATGGATTGTTCATAAGAAGATACAGTGTGCAGTGTGCCCTTTGTGGGTGAATTTTTATGTTTCTGCTTAGGTAAGTGAAATAAATAACTGGGCCTTAATATTACAGGTGAAGTGGCACATGGCCAAGGGAAACTGTAGAATAAGCTTCCTAACACGGAAAAGATAAACTCACAGTGTATTAAATTTATCACTGTTGCTCTTGCTGAAATTAAAAAATGTTACATTTGTGTAATTCTCTATGCAAGGATGAGCAAAGTCTTGGAAAACCTTGCACTGACAGAGAGGGCTTGGTATGACGGCATATGTCTTTGCTGAGGACAAGCAGAAGCAAGCAAGACCTTCCTGGAGGTGTTTTATTTACGTGGTTCCTGATGATCCTCAGGTAGGAAAGGCTTTCCACAAAGTGCTGTGGCTGAGACTCACTCAGGAAATGCTGAACTGCTTTTGAAAGGCAGTAAAAAATTCTGCTCTTAATTTGGTGGTCAAATCTGTATGGTGGCTTTGTGTCCTGTGTGCGACTGTCTCATCTGCTGACTGGCATTAGCAATGCCTGTGCCTGTACTGACGTACTATGGCAGGAAGGTGTCCAGCTGCTGAGAGAGGGAAAATCCCTTCTTGTCTCAGCTGATGCTTTACAGAAGAAATTTTTCACAATGAAGGTGGTGAAACGCTGGAACGGGTTGCCCAGAGAGGTGGTAGATGCCCCATCCCTGGCAACATTCGAGTCCAGGTTGGACAGGGCTCTGAGGAACCTGGTCTAGTTGAAGATGTCCCTGCTCATTGCAGGGAGGTTGAACTAGACAGCCTTTAGAGGTCCCTTCCAACCCAAACTATTCTGTGATTCTATGATCCTTCTGCAGTGGCACAGTTCCCTTAGCACTGGTGACAATGACCTGTATCAGGCCTGGTATTACTTAGTGAAATGGAAAGAAAAGATGGATGCTGCAGTGTGCCATGTTCTCAGGCCACCATCTGGAGGGTGGTGAGCAGCCCTTAGGAGCAGAAAGGTGAACGTGGCCAGGGGTTGCCACCCTACCCAGGAAAGCCCTGTGAGCAAGTCATGGCATCACAGAAATGCCTCTCCCCCATTTCATGTCTCTCACAGCTTTCCTAAATCTTCTTGCCTGTGAAGTTCCTCTTGGCTGCTGTGGTGCTTTCCACCTAGCCAAGGAGTGGAGGTGGGCCCCCCGATACACCCAAGGGAAAACAAACCTTCTTGTGTGTCGTTTCTTTTCCTTATGGAAAGACACGGCAGAATGAGGGTGGAGTAGATGGGTGTACCTGCCTTAAAGGAGGGTAAGGACAAAAGGAGAAAACCCGTATCAGGCATGATAAATCTCTCTGATTGAGACATATCTAAGCAGAAAGCTTTAATACCTTCCGGTATTTCTTGCTACAGAAAGACTTCAGATGAGTTGGGGCAACCCTGAGCAGACTTGTCCCCAGTGTCAGGCAGGACTGGTAAACATTCCTGTCCCTGGGATGAAATACGTCTTTGCAGCCTGTGAGTTATCTGTAGTGGTGTAATTGGCCCTGGTAATCAGTAACTAGCTAAGGATACGAGATAAAACAAGAGTGGTTTACTGCACTTAAGCACATGGGAGCCATTTTAGATACTGGGAACAGTATGGTCTAGAACATATCAACCCCTTCTGCCTGTGCCCTGCTTGCCATTTTTGCAGCATGGTGTTCCCAATGGGGCAAGGGCAGAGACTTGCTGCTGGGGTCTGCATGGTTCCTGGCTTGCCTGCAGTCCTGCGAGGAGATTAAGGAAATGCAACTTATATTTCATCCCTCCCCTCTGTGCCCTGGTGCTTATCCATAGACAAATTGCATGCCCATTCTCTGTTAGCAAGCCCAGGAATTATCTGCTTAGGCTGTAAACACTGGGCGAAAGGCTCCTGTGGCTTTACAGCACCTAGCTCAGAGGGAATCCAATCTCGGATCAGACTTTGGACTTTCTTGAAATTCAAATAATTCTAAAGGTCACTGCTCCTGTGGAGGTTGGGGGAAACTTGCACCCAGAGGAAGGGGAGAGTTTAGGCGGCCATCTGCTTCTGTGGTGTGAGCACTTGTAACACGCAGGTTGCCTGACACCACATTTTTTGTCAGTCCCTGTAAATAATAGATTGCTTTGTGCTCCATCTAAATGACTGGGACAAAGTGTATGTGGAAGAGTCTTGTTATACCTACATGGCCTTCTGGGCAGATGCATTGTATGCCGCTCCTTAGTGTTGGGAAATGCTAAAGTTTCTTGATTTGCTTTACTGCACCATGTCAGATCTGCCAACTGAGCTGCTGATAGGACACGTCTGTCCAGACGACCCTTTGCTCCTTTAGTACATGAAGGACCTGGGTGAGCTTTCAAGAGGCATATGGGAATGCTGGTCCAGGAAAGGAAATTGTCTGAATGCTGTAGCCAACGTGACCCTTTCCTTGCTTGCAGCAGTGTTCATTCAGTGTGGCTTGGCTGTGGTCAGCAGAGTGCTACCACTGCAGAGCCCCAAAGAGGGGACAGGAGCCCCAGCAACACACTCCCTGCCTGCTGCTTGGTGGGACATCCAACAGCCCAGTAAGCTGCTGTCCTTCCTCCTAAGTGTCCTTGGGCTTGACTTAGTGTTCTAGGAAAGGTCCTAAGTAAGATCCCAGTTCTGAAGCCCTCCCACTGCCCTGCTTGCCCCAGCGTGGAGAAGTCAGTAGCTTCCATGCTTGTGCCTTACCACCAAAGCTTCAGCTATTGTCGGCCGAAGACAGCTCTTGCCTTGTGTCAGGTGAAGGGCCAGCCTTCGCTCTCGGGTCACCTTTGCTGCCAACAGATCTGCTGTGCCTGATTTAACGAGCCTCTGTGAGAAGTGGTTACGCTGTCCTCTCCTTCCCATCAGAAAAGACTGATGAATAACTCAAACTTGCAACCTGATCTGTAGGGTTTTTTGCCACCAGTTATGTTTCTGCTGGTGTAACCCTGGGATGCCCATCTGAGTATGTGAGGGGGTTCTGCGGTTCCCTCATCTCCCCTTTGAAAACAAACCTCACGGTCTGTGATATGGGTATTCCCACCATGTAGTGATAATATATCCTCTGATGGGTTTAAAATAAACAGGTATCTATATAAAGTAGTAGCACTCAGTAGAAATTGATAGAGATTGATGCCTGCAAACTTGGTTCATTGTTCAGCTTGGAACATTCAGCCTCCTTGTGTTGCCGTTTGTCTGAACGTGGCTCCCATTGTACTGACGTGGCTGCCTGGTAGGTAGCAGGGGACGCATGGCTGAGTTTTCTTTATAGTTGCTTTCAAATATTTATCTGCAGGAGGATAATGGGAGAGCTGTGTTTCCTCTTGTCGTCAGAATTTCAGAAAGGATTTTAATCCCTTGTGTTCCTTCTGCTCACGGAGCCCTGACAAAAGTGGCTTGATCCTGCTGGCACAGGACCATCTCTCCCTTCTTCCCCTCTGCCCCTGGCAGGGAGGTACTCTGCCTTCCCAGACTGAGCAGCATGCTGGGAAAGTATCTGTGCTTTGGAAAATTGGCTGAATCTGCTTTTCTGGACTGTAGGGTACAATCAGTGAGACCCAACAGGGCCTCCTGCTCTTTCTTTTTCTTTTCTGTGTTCTTCCACTCCCTCTTTTAACTGGTGAGAATGTGAGTGAGGCTGAAGGATGTACAATTCTGACTCCAGTGTGAGATGCAGGTGTCCAGCACATGCCAGAACGGGGCACTGATTTCACTCTTGTCAGCATGGCCATTAACGTGAGCATGTCTTGAGATGATATAGACCTGACTGCAGCTTCTGTTCTAAGTGCTTATGACTTAGGAAGGGTCTCAAATGGATCAGTTAAAACCTGGACTAAAACCTTAAAAGCTGCTGCAGGTCTGGTGTACTGCTCAGTTTTAAGCCACCGCTGAGATGACACTATTTGCCATAGGGCTGACCACAGGGACTGCCTTAACGTCCTGACTGCTCATTACAGTTTAGTGCTTCATATTTCCCCCAGTCTGAAGGTCTTCTCTTCCTTTGCTGTAGCTCCAACTGGGCATTAAGAGTTTTGTCTTTGGAAGTACCTGGCACCGCAGCAGCCGGAGCATCAGTGTGCCTGGCCTTTGTGTTAATGATGGTGTTACAGGCCATGCACTAACAAAGATAAGGATCGTGTAGGGTTGCCTTCTGCCTCTCCAAGCCCTCAGAGTGATGTTGTGAGCTCTAATAACATTGTAAAATATAGTTCAGCAATTGTTGTGAAACTAGGGGGACAACCCTACGCTGAACAACTTGCTTCTCAAATTCTGCCCCTTTTTCAAGGTGCACACACCACTGCGATCCTGGTGCACAGGGGACAGGGTGTGCACAGTGGAGAGAAGCACAGCAATGTGCATACTGCTGTGCTGGGATATGCCACGCGTGCACCCATGTTTTCATAGAGCATGTGAGAGGAGGGGCTGCAACCTCCTTACCTGCCTCCCTGCACACCAAAACTGGGTGTTTCACAGCTGCTCCCCCGGCTTTACTCAATGCATGTCACCCCAGCTCCAGGCAGAAAAATGGTTCTTTTCCCCTGAGCCCAGGTATAAACTGAAGTTCCTATCTTCTTCCTGTTCCGTAAAAGAAACTGCAAAAGAAAGCATCCTTTAGCTGCAGAAAGCCACTGTGAGCTTCTCACAGGACACTCCTTGCAACACATAGTCACCAGCCACTGGGGCTCAAGGATACAAGTAGGTGAGAAGGGACTGTGTGCTCGCCCATCTTTCCAGGCCCAGATATAGATATCTGTTATATTTACATTGTGGCTTATAGTGGTAAAGTACAGCCTGGTGACTGGAAGAGAAAAAATTCCTCTGTAACCTAACTGAGAAGTATAACCTTGGACTGTCAGCTGCAATCCAGTCTGAGGTACAATACTGGTGTTAAGCTTTGACCTATTAACTGCCTGACAGAATAGCTGGGTTGATAGATACCGAGATGGTATCTGAAGTCATGTTTAAGACACTGTAGGGTTTTTTTTCCAAAACAGGGCTCTTCATTAGTATGCTCACACGTAGCACCGTGTCAGGGGAACACCTAACGCTTGCTAGATAAACATGTACATCGCTTGTCTCCACGTGGGAGGAGCAGCCACAAAACTGCATCGTGCAGTCCTGCTGGGTGCTCCTCCGTCTGCAACCTACTTGGTATGCAAAGATACCTTTTCTGCAGTGAAAAGGCTTTGATTCGCCCAGGTGGAGATCACTTTATTAGCATTGAAAAAACGCTAAGAGCCTATACAGCTGATAACCTTCTGTTCAGTTTGATCATCTGCTACTTTTGTGATCCTATAAGAGATAATTTGGAAAGGTGTGTTTATTGCCTTGCACTTAGCAGATATGGATATGCCTGGCAGTTTCACAAACATGTCCTTGGTTAAAGTCTGTTGCTAAGCAATAGTTTAAGATAAGGAATATATACAAATCCCCACATGCTCAATTTTTAAGGCTTTAGGCACTCATAGGAGAGAGGTATAGCAACATCCTGCTTTTGTCCAGAGTACCCAAATGAAATGTTAATCTTTGTTAGCCTGGGAACAGCATTGAATTGTAAGGATCTGCAGTATGTTCCCCCTCCTGCAGCCAGCTGCAGTGCACAGCAGAATAAGCAGGTCGGATGAGTAACCAGCGGTACTCCCCATCTGTGACAAGGTACAGAGAAAGGACAGCTCCTTCTACCTGTGCCTTTTATTTATGGCAGATATTTGCACAGGGAGATGACAGGGAGGGAGTCAGAGCCTTTCACTTCTTATCCCTGATTTGGTGTGTTCCGTCCATGTGGCCCTTGTGGCCAGGGGTCACCTTGCACATCTGTCACCCATGTTGCCTTCTGCCCAGGCAGTGAGTCACTTCATAAGCAAAGGGGAACTCTCTGATAGTGGTTCTCCGTTGCTCATGTCTCATGCATCGCATTGCAGACGGGCTGATTTAGTCTAAAATTGAACCTGCTTCTTCATTCTCCAACTGCCCCGGAGCTGTAAGTCACCGGGTTTCCACTCGTGCCCCCTGAGCAGTTTTCTCTGCTTTACAGCCTGTCTTTGGTAGATCCAAGCAATGCTGCAGAGCCAGGAGGTGAGCTCCATCCCTGCGTCTCAGCAGAAGTCTCATGGAAAGCCTTCTTGTCTTCTGCTCTCCCCATTTTTTTCTCCAGTGCGTGTGAGGGAAAAGCTAGTAGCTGCAGGAGCTTGGCAGCAGCAGTGGGCTTGAGCTGAACTGACACGTAGGGTGCAAGTAGAGTCATAAAGTATATGTAGCAGTGTGATGCATATTAAAGCGATTTGCTGGGTAATGTTTCCCTGACTATATTCTTAGTAACAGAGAGAAGTGATCTTCCCACCTTAGCTGTAGGCACGTAACAACACCCACCGCAGGGGCTGTCAGAAGCTGGATGTAGTGCTGGCTCCAAGAGACCTCAAAGCCTGGGTTTCAAGGGCCCCGTCCCTGCTCCACATGGCCAGCCTGCACCCTGCGACACTGCTCCGTGCGGACACCCTGTGCCGTAAATCCATGCATGAGTGAGCACATGCTGTCTCCTGGTCCTGGCTCTCAGTGGCAAACGTAAAAACACGCCCAAGAAATGACTGTGTTCCCTCAGGAATAAGGAAGGACCAGCCTGGCTAAAATGAGAGGAGAAAGTTTTATATCTGTGTGGTTAATAACTCTTTATTTGGGAAAACAGAACTGTTTGTCTGGTGTTTCTTGGGCCTTTGGCTTAATGTTAAAATGACCCTCGCACAAACCTGCTCCAACTTCTTCCCAGAGGAGAAGACAGAAGTTACAGTTTTCTTTTCATTGGCTCTTGCAGAGGCTTAAAAACTGGGCTGCAGCTGCCCTCTCTAGCGAGGCCACAAATAAAGCAACTGCATTTTAGCTCAGGAGACGTTAACCCGTAGTCTGCAGGGTGTGTTAACCCCGTAGTCTTGCCAGCTGGCAAGAGGTCTCGTCAGCTTCCCAGGGGTATGTCCTAAAGCAGGCAAGGGGTCTTCCTTCTCACCTGCTCTTTCCAGGTGTGAGAGCTCTGAAGCCCTGGCCACGGGATTACCCTCTCTCCTCCCTCCCTAGGTGCCAGCCCAGAAGGTGTGTGTTGAGGTGGGAGGGAATGGAAAGAAGGAAAAGAAGCTTTATTTTTTTGGTATATCTACATGGTTCCTCCAAAGCCTGCTCCAAACACTGGTGACATAATGTTCTGCCTGTGGCCTTGCTTTGCAAGCTTCCCTTTCACAGAATCACAGTGTGGCTCAGGTTTGAAGGCACGTCTGGAAACCACCTAGTTCAGTCCCCTTCTCCAAGCAGGGTCGGCCAGAGCAGGTTGCTGATCTAATGGGATTTTTTCTGTTTGCAAGGGTGTATGCCCTGCAGCCTCTCTGGGGAACCCATTCCTGTGCTTGACCGCCCTCACTGAAAGAAGTTTGCTTTCATGTTTAAGTGGAATTTCTGGTATTTCACTACCACCGAAAACATACCGTCACCGGAACTGGGCCAGGAGTTCCTGCCTTCAGGTACCTGCTCAGAGAAGAAGGAAGGATTGCCGTCCTTTGTGTGCTGTTTCTGGGATGCTACATTTGTTCCCATGTCAACCAGCTACTCTCATCCCTTCCAAGCAGAAGGAAGTGGCAATATCTCCTCTTGGTTTCCAATAGTTTTAAAAGTCTGTTTACGTGTTTTTTACAGGTGTGTGAAGTTGTATGCACAAAACCTCCTTTGAAACAAGCTCCTCCACTTAGTACGTACTTCACAGTCTCTGGTGACGGTACTCTGGACCACCTTTGTGCTTTGCTGTCAACGTGAACAAAGGTATCTTGAGATCATGCCCTACCTTTTCTGCAAGTTACTTTTTAACCTGATAAGAATACTATTATCATACGGCCTCTAAAGCCCAAGAGCACAAATGCCCTGAGCTGCTGTTAACAAACATGGCAAGAGTTTTCCTGCGAATTCTCTTGGGAGGGTTTGATCATGGAAGTTACTTTTGTTATACCCGACTCCACTAAATATATCTCCAATTTTCCTGTCTCTACATCAAATGTTACATGTTAAGGAGCCTAGAATAACAGCTGCTGCCACTCGTGTTAACTGAGAGGAGCACAAGACACTGAAGTGTCTAGTTTCTCATCACTTACGGGATGGATAAAAGTATCTGTTGTACTGACTAGTCCATCAAATATGAATGATGCAGATAGAGTGGCTGTTTACACACAGTGATCTATTTTAGTTAAATTGAAAACACACAGGGGAGTGTTTCAGCTTTGTGGATAGAAAACACTGGAAATGTTTTTTTGTTTCGTCTTTTCCGTTTGCCGGTGACAATTAGCTCTCAGGGGCGCCCGGTCCGCACTGGGAAAGGATAAGCTCTCTTCTTCTAGGACAAAGATCCAAATATTGCTATCCAACCAAATCTCATGAAATGGAGGATAGGTGCTTGCCTCCCTTTATCATTCTAATTTTACCCAAATACGCAACTCTTTTGTACAGTGTTAACATAAGCATTTACAAAGCCGGTCTCTCTGGAGGATGACAGCAATTGTTTTGCTTAATGTTTAATGGCTTCCTCTCCCTCTGGACTCGGTGCCAGTGCATATTGTAATGAACAAGCTCTGGAAGAATATTATAGCCTCACTTAATCTATTAGGACACTTTACACAGAAATTTATTTTGCACTACCATGAATTATATAAACACACAAATTAAAGATACATACGCAATAACTGCTTGCAGAGAGCATTGTCTGCAGCAAACTCATTAGGAGAATGAATTACTCTGTAGAAAATCACTTAACCTTTGTGGATTTTCTGGTACTGTGTTTGTTAATGCCCTTGCTTTGTTTTGAAGCCATCTCTGTGCTATCTGAAAACATGCTCCAGATTTGAAAATGAATGTACAGCATTAAGGTTTCCTCTGAACATACTAATTATATAGAAAGCAAAAAGTGAGGCCTCGTTCTAAGCTCTCCCACATCCATGTATAAAAGAGTACAGATGTCTCCTCCTGTGCAAAGACTTTCAAAACCAGAACCAAACGATACAGTGCTAAACTCCTTTGCAGGAGGGGAAAAAAAAAGGGCTTTGTTTTCCATGGGCAAATGTTGATTACAAGCGGAAAGCTTCACTGAATAGCCTTTATCAGGATTTGTCTGCAGGGCTCAGTAGCTAACATTCTGCTGTGTTTCAGCTGTGGAAAATATTTCTCCAACAGCAAGTGGAGATCAGGGAAAATAGCAGACCAACTTTTTGGCAAAAGGTCTACTTCAGTTAGAAAAACAATGCTCAACATGCACATGATTCTGTCAGGAAGACTGCTAGCAGGAATTCGGCAACTCTAGTAATTTTGCAAGTAGTAAAAACAGGATGCATCGGGAATAGCATGCTCGGTACAGAGTAACCCACACAGAAATGGGCTGTCGCAGGAAGCTCTGTGTGTGTGGAGAGACCTGCACCTGTAGATATTTCCAGTGGCAAAGCATCTCTGAAGTCTTATACAGTATTTTTGAAATAACAAAAGCTAGTGATTAGTCACTGAAAATGTCAAGTGACCTCGGTAACCCGACTTCCGACTCGTTCTGTGGCGAGGCAGTGGCCTGTCCTGTTCGGTGGGAGAGCTGTGACCCACTGACCGAGGAGAAGCTGTTGCAGGTGCAGATCAGGGTGACTCACTTGCCATCGCGCTGCTAACTGCATGGACGTATGGGACCATGCAATGCAGGCAATGGAGAGATTTGGTTCAGTAGGTTTTAAGTCCGTAGCCTTATTTCAGGGACATGCTGATGGAAATGAAAGCAGGAAGCGACTCTGATGCGCACTGGAGCAGGCTGACGTTCCTTCAGTCTGTTGTACTGGGGATCTGTGGGCCTTGATACCGCTCCTGTGGCACAGAGTTGCTTCTACCTTTGCTGGAAAAATACACATCGTTGTATGCATACTACAACATGCTTGTATCTTATATAGCTGTAATTATAAGCCTGCAGAGTAAGTCAGTAGAGAGGAAAGGTTATTGACTTTCACTGATA
Source organism: Ibycter americanus (assembly GCA_035590275.1). Classification (NCBI taxonomy): domain Eukaryota; kingdom Metazoa; phylum Chordata; class Aves; order Falconiformes; family Falconidae; genus Ibycter; species Ibycter americanus. The sequence continues at coordinate 17,055,345 of JAVJGI010000035.1, forward strand.
TGCTCCAGGTGATACTAATACAAATAGAATAAAGCTTTGGCCTTGAGGGGAAAGCTTCAGCAAAAGGCTACGTGGAATAATTAAACCTATTGTACAAGCCACGTCATCCTGAAATGAATTGACAAGCAATATTAAACTGACTGAAACTCCAGCCTCCTCACAGGTCTGAAGGCCTGGCACGGACTGAAAAGGCTGGCATTGGGGTGGGGAGTGGTCCTGAGGACACGTATGCTCTAGCTCCAGCATATCTGAGTCTTGTAATTACTTAACTGTAGAGTAAGAAGAAAAAAAAATATCCAATTTTTGCTGCTTCTGCACATCAGCATCATCTACCGCTTTATCCTTTGCACATTGTGAATTCAGTATGGAATAGTTGCCAGCAGGAAAGCAGGGCTGGGTATGGAGGGTGTTGCAGATACTACCTCTAAAATAAGTAGAAGACCTGGAAGGGGGAAGAGGGAGGAACCTGTGATGAAGAGAGGAAGACCTGAATTCCTACAACCTTTGTACTCTGATGTTTCACTTTCACCTTAGAAAAGGAGGCATCTTATAAGAAACTGCTAATTTAGATAGGTTATGGATCAACAGACCTCAGCCTCCTATGAATTACATGAACAGTCTTATTTGTTGCTGGAAGTTATAGCAGGTTAACCCTGCGTGTTGGGTTTGTAAGATTTCTCAAGAGCTGTACGAAGTGTTTCACACATGGGCTGAAGAACAGAAGCACCTAGTCTGTAAAAGCTCCTGATCCAAGTGCTGTAATTTGCAAAGACAAGTGAAGCAAGGTTACTTATTTCTGGTGGAGACTTACAAGAAGAACACACCTTGTAACTATTTAGATTTTTCTCCTAAGGGAGAAGAGTGGGGAGGAGAGGAAAGGAGAGGAGAAGAGAAGTGAAAGGGACAAGAAGATGATACTAGAGTAGATTAGTGCTATGTCATCCTTGTCTGTAAAAAAACCAATGAATTTTAGAACTGTTCTTTCTAGTGAAACCAAACCAGCTCCGATTTTGAAACCGACTTCATTGTCCTGGAGCTGGAGTACAATGATTTGTAAGTTGAAACTAAAACATAACTTTGTATATCTTATCATCATTATCTGATCACAAGTGAATATTTCCTAACTATAACAGTGGAATGTAACTCTTGAACAAAAAATGGTTCTTGGATACTGAGAATCTCTTTGTATTTTAGGTTTTGCATAATGAAGTTACGGGACCCAGTGTATGGGGATGAACATTTCTATTTTCATAGTAGGTTGGTAACAACATCTTTCTCTCGTGTGGGATGACTGGAAGAACAGCTGCTTAGTTAGCATTTTGGTTTTCCTGGTATAGTTACCAACATGAGTGAAAATGTGCATACATGGATTTGAGAAAGTGGACAGACTGCCAAATCCATTGATCAAATGTTCAGAGAGATAAAAACTGAAGACGTTTTTCAGTGCTGTAAGACAGCTCTTAGTCTCTAATTCAGTAGTGAATGGTGGGCCCTATACGATGAATCCTCTAACTGCTCTTTTGCAAAGCATGTGTGCTCCTTGTTTTTACAGATGTTGGGGGAGGG